>JAJJMC010030977.1:20643105-20653495 GCA_023531435.1 Papaver californicum | reverse complement strand
ATAACATTTTGTACATGAAAATTGAAGCAAAAATAATCAGTAGATAAATGAATACACACACCTGTCGATTGAGGTTGATGTTCTTCATAAATGAAAAATACCATGCATATCTGTGAAGTGTTGACGCAAAAAATAAAATATATGAACTAGGCATTGTCGTGCAAAATAAAGAATAACAAGAAAATAGGAGACTCTCCTATCCAACTACTTGAGATACTCTCATTACGAGCATATTTAACAACATACTTATTAGCAAGTCTATTTGTGTGCGTACAAGACCAATTCTCAAAAGAAAATTTATGTCTTCTACTATCGTTCTTAACTCCTACAGAACATCAGCTTTCGTTCCTTGAATTGCTTTAACTAGACTTTGATAATCAGATTCAATGGTTATCTTCCTGATCCAGCTGCATTGCCGACATTAGTGATTCTGAAATCGCTAAGCACTCTAAGTGTTCTGATCCTAATGCTCCATTGAAGCTAGTGCACGTTAAAGCTAAATGGGTACCTGCAAAATTTCTACTTTTACTTTTTCGTTATTTCGTAATCTACAGGGTATGATACCTTATAGCTTCACAGTGACAAGTCATATCCTCGTCATTTTAGGTCTCTCGTTTTCGATCTTCATCGGGATCACAATCGTGGGATTTCAGAGGAACAGGCTTCATTTCTTAAGCTTCTTGCTACCTAGACTTTTTAGTCGTACCTAGACTTTTTGGGGGGTAGCAAGAGGGCGCTTATGCCCCGACGATGGGGCCTTATGGGGAAGGGCCCAATAAGGACAGCACACCCCCCACTTTCAAGCGCACCTCTGTATCGACTGAGAGTATGTTCTAGTCGGTGGAACCGGTGAACCACGCGAGCTGGTTAGATACGTGGGGAAGAGGGCTCGTAGTACCCCCTTTGATACAGCCTCGGAATCACCTACTCAAGGGACAGGCCTGACGGCAGGCGGTGGACTCTTTCAGGGAAGAAGGGGCCTAAAAACGGCAGATGCCGTACACTTGAGTGACAAAGGAAAGAAAGAGCGAGACCTCTTTTTCCGTTCAGACTGCAGAAACCATAGAAAAGTGAGAAGTAATAGTTTTAGTTCTTTGTTTTCCCGAAAATTGGACTCTTATATAGAGCCAGAAGGACATCGTTACTGCCGATTGATTTAAGGACAGCTGACAACTCATTTTAAAACAACTTACTGTTAAGAGGGATCCGATCCTTTGTTATTTTTGTTTCACTTTCTGTTGACGTCTGATTCAGGTAGCCCTTTACCCTTTTAGGTGGAGCGAGGTGGTTTAGGTCATTGCTGCTCGGATTCGTCGAACTGGTCAGATCTCTTTCTCGCTGATTGGTCTAGCATCCGATGTCACTCTAAGTTTGGGAAGATGTTATCTTTTGTTCGTGGAAGCGAAGTAAACTCGAGAAGATGAAATGCCGGACTTTCATGGAAATCTGGTACTGGCATTTTGTAGACGTGGTTTGGTTATTCCCATTTTTCTCTATCTATTGGTGGGGAGGTATATGAAGGAACGTATCAGTGGATTGAAGAATGAAAGCTCGAAGACAAAGAGAAGCGGGCTTTTCAAAAGAATTACTGCTGCTTTCCCACTCCCTTTGATTATCATATATCTCTTCCACTTTCCTACCAAATATCTCTCTATTCTGGCACATAAATGAAGGGATCGAAGAGATTATGGCAGATCATGTTCACCAAGAAATGACCCGAAATTGGATCTTGGTCTATTTTAGATTGTTCCTTTTCATCGTAATCAAAGATGTTTTCTTGTCTCTCGTTTCTTTTTTGAATAAATCGAAGAACCTAATGGATCGAACTCATCCTTGGATGCTACGAAAGAGATCAGCCTTGCCTTGCGGAAGGAACGTTCTGTTCTGAGTTGAAGGTAAGAGCTCCTTCCTTTCTTTGATGTGCTGATCGAATGGTTAACGAATTGAATCAACGCGTGAAATGATATTGAGAGTAGGAGAGAGAAGTATAAAGTCTAGGAGCAGATTATGGATTGAGAAAGCAATGACTGGCGTAGGGTTTGATCCTGGTGAAGAAATTGGAACTATTTAGACAGGAAAGAACGGGCGGGAAGCGATAGATGGTACCCTCTTGCATGGACTCTTTCTCCCTCTTCCTGACGCTTCACCTGGTTTCAAAAGCAATCCGCCACTTTTTGGCGACTTTCACTTTCAACCCGATGAACGGCCTACGTGCCCTTTACGCCCAGTCATTCTGAAGAACACTCTCCCCCCCCCCCCCCCCCCCCGTATTACCGCGGCTGCTGGCACGGAGTTAGCCGGGGCTTTTTCCTCGAGTCATGTCATGATCGCGCACTCGACGAAAGAGCTTGACAAGCGAAATTGGCCTTCTGCACTCACGCCATATTGCTGGATCAGGCTTGTGCCCATTGTCCAAGATTCCCCACTGCTGCCCCCCGTGGGAGTCCGGGCCGTGTCTCAGTCCCAGTGTGGCTAATCATCCGAAAAGACCAGCTAAGCATCATCGGCTTGGTTAGCCTTTACTCGACCAACTACCTAATACTACGCGGGCTCATCAAAGAGCGCTTTCTAGCTTGATTCAGGATTTAGCCCGAACTCTTTGGCAGATTCCCACGCGTTACGCACCCGTTCGCCAACACCGGGTAGGCACAATTCTGAATACTCATAGAATTTCATAGACCCAGTACCAAGCAGAGGTATTCACTTATCTCAATGACCTCGTACCTAAACAAAGTAAAGGGGCATAACGGGTGCATATGTATAGATTCTTGTCCACATGAACCGTTGATAGAGTACTCTTCCCACGACAAGGGGGATGCAAACAAAGATAGACCGGCCCGTTAGAAGCAATGACACTACGAATCCTACCTCTTTTGCCATAACTTCCCGAAAGAATCTCTAACTTGCTTGGCTTAGCGCTTGCATTTATGCTTATCGTGAAATCCTCACTTGATGAAAGGAAGACTTGTAAAGACACTCTTCCAGTGGATTCTCTCTAAACTAAAGGAGATGCTACTTATCACTCGCCTGAATGCGCGCGGTTACAGGTTGGTCGTGCAAAATGCTATTTATTCACTCGTTGAAGGCTACTGCGGGTTATCGGTTATAATCCCCTCCTAGGAGATCCCTACCTTTCTTCCCCAGGCTTAAAGGAAAGATATTTGGTTTGGTCGATACGCTCGCTGCCGGACCACCTTCTTTTGTAGCATCTGACTACTGAGATGAAGTCACAGACTCTTTCCTAATATTTGACTTTGCATAGCCACATATTGATAGTTGCCTCTGGTCCGGCTGTTTTCTTTTTGCTTCGAACGTAGCAAGCAGAGCATCACTTAGCGTAGCTTTCCCTCGTGGGGGCTTCCGTGCCATCCGACTACACCTCCGTTCCCTAAAGATTACCTTAGTCCAAGACCTCCAGCTTTTGTTAAATATTTATCTTGACATGATCTATGTCAGGTGGAAACCTGATAGACATATTTTTGTGTCTGATTTATCTCAATTCTTTATATTGATAGTGCTTGATTGTGTACTAATTATGTTATTTTATGTGTTTATATGTATTTTTGGAAAACAAACATTATTGGAAAAATTGGCTCGAAAAAGTGTTAAAGGCACCCGGAAAATTTACTAAAGGCACCCATCAAAATTGTTAAAGGAACCCAACTATGTGATAAAGGCACCCATCTTCTCAATTTAAAAACAACTTTTGCCGGGAAACTTCCCTCTCGTATCTGTGTGAGTTGAAAACAATATTTGGAGGAGATATTTGCGGTTTAAGACAAGGATATATTCTTCCTTATTCATAAGAGTCGTGAACACAATATTTACACATGAAATTAAATAAAATCCCACACGTTCACGTACGACAAGAAGATGAATATATTCTCGAGATTTTATGGGTAGATAGTTTCTCGAGTTGATAAGGAAACCAATCAACAACTAAGCAACAAAATAACCGAGATTGAGATATGAAGAGAATGAAAATCGAAGCAATAATGTCGAGATGAAGAAAAAAATCATTCCCGAGATCCTGCCAATAAAAGAAGATTTGATTCGTAGTTAAAGAGAAGATTTGGAGTGGCTTGAGGGTGCAAGTATAAATAGAAGAGTCTAGGAAGAGTATTAGGGGGGGCTGGCAGAGGCCAGAGAGGAAAAAAATCAAAAATCAGAAAAGTCTGCTCGTGATGAAGAAGATGAAGAAATCGTTGCTAAAAGGTTGAAGTTTCTGTGGCCAAAAAGTTGAAGATATTGTTGCTAAAGCTTTTAACTTTATAACGTTTATCTTTAATTTGCAACGTTTATCTTCAGTGAACACTTTTCCCTCTGTAACAGTGAGTTCGCAACGCCTGACAAACGTTGCGAATTTCCTGTTTTCATTATTTTCACTCTTTTTCATCATTTGTAAACACTTTGAGCCATGAATCATTATTTTGAGTAAGTGATTAATATGAGGAGCTAAAACCCTTTGCTAAGGGGATATAGGAATCCATTGTTCCAAGAAAAGAGGTATTTTCTATTTTAATTGATTTTTGCAATTTCTTTTATGATTATTTGTTTTGATTAAAAAATTGATTTAAGGATTTTTATTAAGCAGTTGTGATTTCTTTTAATAAAGCATGCTTAGCCTAGGGTTTTTGATGTTTTATAATTTCTATTTACAATTGTTACTTTGAAAATCCACTTTTGCAACATATTAGAATCACTTTAAGCGTAAAGAATTACATGAATATTCATTAGATTGAATCACTTTAATTAGTTAATGGTGAAATCCATAACCTCAGTATTTGTGAATATTATTTTCATATTTTGCGTATATTTTTAGTTTAAAATTAGTTTATTAAATCTAAAATCAATCTTCACAAGTTCGAAAGTTTGAACCATTCTTACCACAACTACAATACACATCAAGACCATTTTGGGATCACAGAGACTCTAATAGAGTTATTGGTAGGCCTTTGTACAATTGCAGAACTACTCAAGAAATTATTTATGATATGAATGGTTTGCTGAGTATTCGAGAATTTGTTGCTAAAAACTACACAACATCTATCTTTCCAAAGAAACCAAATGATAGTTGCCACCTCAACAATAGTAGACATGTTAGTACTTCTAAACCAGCTCGAGATCCAATCTTTGAGAGAATACCATTGAGCATCTGTAAATTTCTAACCTACACTGAACCAAACAGCTCTTGCATATGCGCATTCCAAAATTATATGCATTGTTGTTTCAGTACCATTCTTACACCGTCTGCAGATGATATCTTCTTGTGGGATTCTTCTGTTAATTCTGTCTTTCGAAGGGAGTATATCCTTAACAGACTTCCAGGAAATCTAGGAATCATATCCATATCCCATATTTTTCTCCAGATATTAGTAGAGACAGAGACTTGCAGATCTTGACCATTGTGGTATTTCATGTTATACAGAGCTTGATATGCATACTTTACCGTGAAGCATCCACTCTTGATCTTCGTTCATACGTGTTTATTTTCACTACTACGAGGAACTCTCATATCAAGGATTTTTTGGGTTGTAACCTGATGAAAGAGATTCGCAACCAAATCATGTTTCCAACTCTTACTTTCTTCATATATCAGTTCAGATACGTAACTATAGCTGCTAGGATTACTTGTACTGCTTGAAGGATAAGGTGGGTTGTCTAAGTTCAGGATACACTTATCTTTCCATATGAGTATCTGCTTACCATTACCAACAGACCAAAAACTGAACTTGTGAATAAAGTCAAATTCAGAACTAATGCACTTCCAAGACCATGTAGAGTTTTCCTTTTTAGGGGCATGAAGAGGGTTATCTTTTTTGAAATACTTTTTTTTAAGCGAGCTAGCCCAAAGACTTTTCTTAACAGTCCAAAGTCTTCATGCAAACTTTGCAAGTAAAACATGATTGAAACATCTCATATCTCTGAAATTCAGGCTTCCATTTTTAATGGATCTGCATA
Source organism: Papaver californicum (assembly GCA_023531435.1). NCBI lineage: Eukaryota > Viridiplantae > Streptophyta > Magnoliopsida > Ranunculales > Papaveraceae > Papaver > Papaver californicum. The sequence continues at coordinate 20,647,534 of JAJJMC010030977.1, read as the reverse complement.
CACTTGACCATGTTGTGAGATAAATGCATTTATTTTCGGGTTTATTCCACCAAAATATCAGTTGAATGGAACTCATCTCGTTGATAGTATCTTCTGGAGTTTTGGATGAGCTTATCCGATTAAGAGGTATGGTATTGAGAACGTTATTTACCATTAAAGAACTCCCTGCCTGAGATTGCATCTTCTCTCTCCATTTATATGATCTTCTTTGCATGTTTTCTATGAGATTACTAAAAAAGACTTTCTTTCTTTTGTGTAGAAAGAGAGAATCCCAAGGAATTTTTCTTGAGGAATCATCTTCTTAACTTGAAGTAACCTAGTATTACCAACAGCTGCAGAAGGACTAAGATTGTTACTGTAAGAGATACTGTATTTTTGATAGTTTAAGAGCTGGCCTGAATTAGAACTAAATTATTGGAGAATACCTTGGATATTTCTGATATTTCCAAGGTTGAGATTACTTTATCGAGTATATGTTTCATTCTTCTAGCCATAAACTTAGAAATAATCTTATAAGAGGTATTGCACAAGGCATTTGGCCTGTAATATGCAGGATAATTTGGGGTTTTCACTTTTGGAACTAACATAAATCTGGTTTGATTAATCTTCTTGCTGATGAAGATGCTTTTGAAAAGATCTTTAATCATCCTTACAATATTTATTTAATAACATCCCACTAAGTCAGATAAAAGCCCGGTTGCAGGACCGGGTGCCTTGTATGTCTCCATACACTTAAGAGTTTTAAGAATCTCTGCTTCAGTAGGGATTGAAATCAACCTTTCATTATCTCGAGGATATATAACACTTGTGACATGCTTTAAAAAGTCTTCATTAGAAATAAGATTCGAAATAAATCTGATTTCTTGAAAGTGATTAGTTAGCAGCTGAGACCAAACACCTTTATCCGAACAATTAAACCCCAAGGTTTAATTGATATTCTAAGTTTTAACTCTAAGGTTAATTAATTTTGGGTTTTAATTTCAAGCAATTAAATCCTAAGGTTTGTTTGGTCGACGGCGTTTGGTTTCAATCATAATGAAAATGGAGTTTTTTTTCTTCTAATCAGCAGATTTAGAGAAGGAGAATATGAGTTTTAAAAATGAACGTTTAATTTTATTGTAAAGGGTAGTATAAATATTTCCTATTTTTCAGACACCCCATAGCCGCCTCTATTGGATGAGACAAAATTAGTAGCCCTAAATTATTTTGGAGCAGCCCTCAAATTGGCCAGGATGAATAGTGCAGCCTAATATTCTTACAAACTCATCCCAAAATACACCAAGACGTATGGAAATTAATTTGTGAAAAGTTAGTAGTCTGATTAAATTTGGGTGAAAACTCGATTACCCTGTTTAAAGAGTTCTTTGGGACCAAGCAACGCTAGAAGTATCGTTGGTGGGAAACTAGATTGTTATTTAGTTTTTTTTTATTGTACTTGTTAAACTAACGCATAATTATCTTCTTGATAAGTTCTCGTTTATTCCATAGTCCTTCTCTTCTGATATAAGGCCACTATCAAAAAATTAAAACCCAAAATCTCACTAAATTTAGCATTTTATTGAAATCAATTGACATATTAACAGAGAAACCATTAAATTTCTACGGAAATTACCATTCAAATGCTAATTAATTCTCGCTTCTAACTTATGCTCCTTCTTCAGGAATAAAATCACTATTGTTATTGAAATCTAATATATTCTGGTTATTTACCTTTTATCATATCAACACATGCTTGACAAGTTATATCCAATAAATACTTAGCAGTCAAATAATCAACAACAAGAATCATATCAAAAAGTGTCTTTTAGTCATCATTGAAATCCTCAACAATTTTTTCATCCCACTTAATAAGTTCTTGTTTCTCAAGAAACTCAATTACTTTCTTCGAAATGCTAGGAAACAAATCCACTATTGTTCAACAGAATCCAAGAGAGTGCCTAAGATGGAAGATCAATGGAGGTTTGTTCTATCAACTTGTATAAACATGTTACACATCAAGGTTATAATGTTCATCTTTCAAAAAAAGAATTTTTTTACCTAGTGGTACTCTAGTGTCAAAACTTGTCTCTTATATAAATATGACCTGACAAAGTTTGAGCAATAGAACATGATTTTAAACATAACTGTACCAAGGCCTAAAATCTATAACACATCTAGAGAGACATAAGAATTCTTTCTTTTAAAGCGTCCATGAATCTAGATTACAGGAATGACGCATCAATCCATTATATTTCTCATTCATCTCTATCCTAACCCTCAAATTCCCATTTTAATAAACTATGGCCAAAAAGTTTATCCAAATGCCAAACAAATTCAGACTCACACTGCCATTGAAACCTAAAACTATATTCCATGCTGCAATGTAAAACATCAAATTCCAAGTAGCACTAGGCATTCTGTTTAAGATCCTCCTAGTTACAAGCTCAAAAGTGGAAACTATTTTTAAGTAGTAATAGACTAAAAACCTTAACAAAATCAAATATAATTTTGATATTATAGAATAACAACCGAAACAACAAAATCCCCAAAACAGAATTAACACAAAATTAAACTAATAACACATCGTTATAAAGATCTCACTTGAAAGTTCATAGATCAGTAAAGGTGATGGAAATTTAGTACCCATAACCCCATATGTATCAACAAAAGTGAAAAACCAGCAACTAGACATGAAATTAGATTTAAGCAACTAAATTTTAGGGGAACAATCCTAAAAATCGACTACTGTTCATGAAAATCCATATGAGTCTTTTGTATGTTTACGTAACTCCAATTGGATGAACGGTTTATTGCTGCAAAAATTTAAATTCAAAATCAATTCATAAATTAAGAATGAAAGAGTAACTCGGATGGAAAAATTGGTAAAAAAAGAATCCAAGTATTACCTTTCTATAAGAAATTCTTCCTAGAGCATCATCGTATAAAATTCTTGAGAGCTGAGGAGGTACATGAGATTGTAAAATTCTTGACTTTTATTTTATCTTCATGTGAGATAGAAAATTAGTTGCCTTGTTCCCCATTATCCGTATACATGTCTAATTTCATAGTCTTCCATTTTATGAAGTAGATTTACGATTTCTTTTATCTTTGGGCCTGCATTTCTTGGAAGCTCATATAGAATTTCAAAGTTTCCACAAGATTTTTCGTGGTATGTTTTGATCAATATAAATCTTACATTTTTCTCTTAGAGCCAATTCTACCCCATTTTTCACTGCTTCGGTTTCTGCATCGTATGAGTCTACTAATTCCCCTTTTGAAGTAAAAGAATTCCAACTCATCAAATCTTCGAATTTATTTCGTAATATCACTCCAAGACAAGAAAAAGAAGGTGTATAAGAGCTATCAATCTGCAACTCACTAGGTTTATGAGAACCGGTTTTTAAAATGACCTAACCCGGAATAGGTTTTTCCCATTTAACTTTTAGTCAATGTAGTCAATCTCGGATCTCGGTCGCGTCGCGGCCGGGACCTTGACATCTTGACACCTTGATCTCGGGGAGATTATCGGTGAAATATCGAATAAATGTAAATGTTAGATTTATTTCAAATATAATACATAAACATAAATTTTAAGAAAGAAAAATAAATAATGAGTTAAACAACGTGCATATTACAACTCTAATTTCAAAGTTTAAGACCAAGTTTGACCAACTCTAATTAAACAACAAGCTATGTGCTGGAGGCAAAAAAGAGATGGTCACTCAGGAAATAACACAAACATGTTATGTACCATTTTTCATTCACTACAGCTGCAGATTTTCATAACTTCTAAATTCTTTCTAGTTCTTGCAAAGATAAGTTTAAGATAAATCCATCATTCGGAAGCCATACATTCAATTCATTCATCAAACAAAAATAAGAATCAACCTAAACCAATTTTTCCTTTCAAAGCTATCATCCTACCTTCCTTGACTTGATTAGGTCTCAATTCGGGAAGAAGAAGAAGAACAATGCAGACAAGATTCGAAGTTTCGTGCATTCGAATCAAAGACAGAGGAGGGGTTAGATCATTGGCTCGGGTTGGTGATGGAATTCATCTAGAATTTTGGTAACATAAGTTTTTTTTTATAAATCAGATTTCGAGAGCCATGATGTCATTAGTAGCTTTGGGTCCAAAAAAAAATCAAAAATAAATCAAAAATAAATCAAAACAAAAAAATTCAAAATTTCTTTTTTTCAAAAAAGAGCTTTTGGGTTCAATATCGGCCGAGATACGGGTGTCGCGGCCGAGATACGGGTGTCGCGACCGAGATACTGGGGTCGCGGCCGATATTCGCGTTCAAATCGCGGGGAATAAAATCTCGGATATCGTCAAGAAAAATGACCGATACCTTGAAAATCGCCGCAATCTCGGCCTGTACGGCCGAGATTGACTACATTGCTTTTAGTTTGTTTTGATAACCTAAGAAAGGTTTGAAAAGACCTGATT
>JAJJMC010030977.1:20597234-20634216 GCA_023531435.1 Papaver californicum | reverse complement strand
CTTCATGCAATCCATTGCTCAGATGCTTCGTGTCTTTTCGATATTTGGTATTTTTAATATTGATTGTGTGGTTCTCACTCTTTTTAATTTAGTTGCTTCCTATCTCGATCTTCTTCCACGTGTCATGCTTCTTTTATTTACTAACAATTTGCCCCCTTCTTCTCTTTTTTACAAAATCATCTAGTGGTTGATCCAAGATTTTGAAAAATGGAGAAGAACTTAACTTTTTTCAGTCTTTTTCTCGCACGTTATCCGAGTTTTCCGCTGGTATTAATTGTATTAGCACGTTACTGATTTTTTCGGCTCTGCATTTATTGTTTCTATACATATGATTGTGTCAGTTACACTTTTTTCGATAGAATCAAATCTTTACCCATTTTGTGGCGGTATTAATTCTCTCCTTTAAATACCCTGCAACTTTTTACTGTTTTCTCATAGTTATTGCACTTTGTCTTCCTTAAACTTTTCAAATTCCCCCACTACTCAGGAGTTCTTTTCTCATCAGTTGATTCCTTCTTTACTTTGATCTGACTATTGTTCACTTCTTTTCTTCATGTAAGTAATTTTTTCTTGACTTATGTTCTCTTTTCATGATTGAAATGATGGTTATAATTTATTTCTAGATAATTTCTTTTTATGCTAAATTTCTCTCTCTTATGCTTCTTTTCCTTCAGATTTTACATCATGCCTCATAGAAAGTCTGATGCTTCTGGTGACCAAGGTGAGAGCAGAAGATCAAGTAGGTCTACTACTTCGAGATACGCCGTCTCTCGTCGTGATTCATCTCCTGGTATTCCCACCACTGCTGCACCTCGCATCGTACGTAATTCTACCCCTGACATTCCTAATCCTGCCCCCAAAAGTAAACGGGCGTTGTCTTCTTATAGTTTTCGATCTATGGACATCGAAGAATTTAAGAGGAAACATAATCTTCAAGGATTTAAGGTTTCTTTCTTTGATGATACTTCCGACATGTTGACCTATGATTCTATGAGAAATTTTCATTATAGCCATCACAGATTGTTAATTTCTGCTGGTGCCTTAGAAGCTGGTCTTCGTCTCCCTTTGTATGACACAAAAAATCCTTTCCAATTTATAGTTCTTGCTACTCGTAATAGAGCTCCTCATACTCAACCTCGATCCATCACACAATATAATGGTAATTGGTGGCGAATTCTCGATGAATGTATTCTTCGCAGTGAGGGTCGTACCCGTCTTACCTGCTACACTCCCGATCCTTCTGAACGTGCTCACTATACACCTGAGAATTTCCAGAATACTTATGGTGATTACTATTAAAAACTTTGTAAAATGGAGTGTTAGTCCAGTTCGCAAATGCTCCCAAGGATTTCCCTTACTTCGAGAGGTTGACGACCCTAGAATTAAGATAGCTCCATATACCAAAGTCGATTTTCCTTCAAATGAAAGAATCCATCGGGAACACGATTATAGATGGTATCGTACCCCTATTTTGATTGAAGGTCCTTGGGTATATGGTGACATCCCCCATAATGAAATTCAACATCTTCGAAATTGTTTCCCGAGTTATTGTCCATGGAGATTAAACTTTGATGATTATAGATTTGAATACAAGGTTCGAATTTTTCATTTCATATTCCATTCTTTTATATATATTGTATCGATCTTTAATATCTTCTTATAATGTTTGAACCTTTTTGGTTTCAGGTCGATCCTTCTTTGGATATCGGAGTTCCTCTTCCTTCATCTGAACGCGGTGTTCAAATTGTCGAGGGTAGACAAAGGGTCGAGCCCATAGTTGAAGGTAAGGGAAAACGGAAATTAATCCTTGCAGCAGAGAAAAAGCAGAAAAAGTCCAGAACTCTTGTGCTTTCCACTGAGGTTATAGGAGGGATAACTTCAAATTTAAGCAGTGGAGAAGGAAGTTCTGTTGTTGCTTTACCATTGGATCAGTCCGATCCTATTGATGTTATTCCCGTTTCTTCGATCCCAGCCGAAATTGGGGTATCAGATCAGTCCGATCCTATTGTTGCATCTCCTTCTGGTACTTCAATCGATTTTTATAATATTATTTCTCCATTGCCTTTTGATTTTGTGTTTGATTCTCCCGTACCTGATAATGGTACGTTAGGAGTTTTTTCTGGTTTTCCTCAAGAAGAGGGAGACGATGTTATTATTGATGAAGATATTGTTGATGTAGTGAATGAAGTAACTCATGTTGACGAAGAAAATTCGTTGGAAAAGAATAATGCTGATGTAAATCCGACCAGTGACGTAGAAAATGTGAATGTTAAAACCAATGCCACTCTTGTTGAAGAATCGAATGATATTGATCGTTCTGAAAAAGAAACTTTTCCTCCTTCTGGTACGATCGCTCCTAATGTTTCGATCCCTACTGAAGTCGAGGGTACTACTGGAGTTTCTTCGGAACCGATCGTATCTACCGAGACTTTGGTTCGATCTTCTCCTGTTGCTGTTGTGGTCGATACTGAAATACCAAGTGCCGATCCTGTCATTCTGCAGTCTCTTTCTAATCAAATTGCCAGTGTCAGAACTGATGAAGGTCTTAATTTAATCGGTGATGAAGAAGAGGCTTACAAGTGGTTTCTTTCTCGGGGGCTTTTAAATATTTCATCCAATCCTGACATTGTTAAGTCTGATTCTTGTTTCATGTCTCGATTCCGTGATTCTCTTGGTGCGATCCCTTTAGATGAAGCTCAGGATGCGTGGTCTAAGAACGATATTCTTGAGCAAACATTTCCTGTGAATCTTCCTTCTTCCTTTACTGAAGTTTTAGCTGTTGCTGAGAGTTCATCATATTCACTTCCACAGCAAGCTTTGGCTCAACTCCAGTATGGTAATGATTGTTTATTTAGCGGTTATAAATTTTATAAGGCTCGAGCCACCATGTTGGGGTTACTGTTTAAGAGCGAGTCAGTAAAAATGAAGGGAAGAAATGATACACTACAACAAGCAAATGATGAGTTGAAGCAGCAAAATAATCTTCTTCAACAACAACTTCAACAATTCCAACAGCTTCAACAACAACATCAGCAATAACAAGAACAACTTCAAACTATCAAAGTTCTTCAGAATCAAAATCAAGTTTTATTTTTCACTCCTCTTTATTTATTATTCTATTCTATTAATCTATATGAAGAATTTAAATTTTATCCTGGGTCCAGTGGAAAACTCGGAAACCTTATTTAGGTACGATCGTAGAATGGTACAATTGAATAATCATGCAAAGGAAATCTACAAAGAGATGAATGTGGTTAGAGAAAAACTAACTCAATTGAACGATAGTTTTGATTTAGCCACTTGGAGGCGTAATAAAGCTGAGTCAAAATACCAAGAAGTTGTAAAATTGCTTACTCTGAAAGAAATAGAGTTTAAATCTGTTATTAGAGGTACTTTTTTGGTATACCTGATCTTTTGGTTTATTATACCATAAAATTTATCTAATATTTTCTTGTATTTTCAGAACTAGAGAGAAAACTTAATGAAGTTAGAGATCGAGCAACTCAAGAAGAAACTGAACTCAACACAATGAATGATACAGTGAAAAACATCACTGAAGAGTTAAAGACTTCTGAAAACAAGGTGTCTCTTGGTGCAACAAAAGTTCGGAGTTTACAAGCTCAATTGTCTGTTGAGCTTTCCAAGATTGCAGCTCGTGAACAAGAAATTGTATCATTAACCACAGAATTGAATGAAGAAAAAGATCAAAAATCAAGTTTTGTTGCTCAAATAGAAAAAGATCAACAAAAGATCGAAGAGCTTCAAAAAGAAGTCAACTTTGGGCGCGACTTTGTTCATTGGGTTCGGCAGGATGCTAAAGCAAAAATTACGAAATCCTTCAATACTGCTTTAGATCGTGCACAATCCGATCCTTCAGTGCTCAGTAAACGCGCTTCTGTGCCTGTAGTTCCCCCTCCACCATCGCGACCCAGTCCTCCCGATGCTTGATTATGTTCTTTATAATTTCATCTATTGTTTGCTTCACCATTTTGTACTTTGTCTGTCTTTTAGGAATTTTCTTTTGTAACCTTTTGATACGTTTTTCCAATGTTGTTCCCTGCACAAGAGAATTTGATTAAGTAATCTTTTTGGCTATCATATAACTTTCCGAGTACCATGAATTGAAGTACTTTTTACCTCAAATCATGTTGTTCGAGATCCCACACATACGAAACAAACCCGATCCAGGGGTAAGATACAGGGTTGGTCCCGAACTGTACTCTGAAAATTGATAAACCAATAATAAGGAACTCCTTCTTTATAAGAATTTCGTTGTTAGTGAAATTCTTTAAGGACGTTTACCTTTTGTGTATGATTGTGTCGTCAATCGCAACGCAATCCAGAATATGATGTTCCTGGAATAATTTTGAGCGCTCAAAGTATTATGAAATTCCGGGATTAATGGAACTTTGGTCAATGATCATAGTGTTTTCCAAGATATGATGTTCCTGGATTCAGAATATATGATATTTCGAGATTAATGGAATTCTGATTAATAATTACAGTATTTTCCAAGATACGATGTTCCTGGAGTGATTAAATTATAAAAGTAATTACTGAATTAGTTGGCTATGTACCTGCCTTTTGTGTTAACATTGCATTGTTATTCACGGATAGTAAAGCTTTAAGTATTGTGCATTCCATGGATGCTGTAAAACTTCTCCTTGCATATTCTGGAGATAGTACGATCCTTGTCCTGCTGACGCTTGAATTATGTATGGACCATCCCATGTTGGTGCAAATTTTCCTGCAATTTTATCTCTTTGGTATTCCGTTATTTGTCGTAGGACATATTGGCCTTGGACAAAGTTTCGTGATTTTACACGTTTATGGTATTCTCGAGCTAATCCCCTTTGATAATTTTCCATCTTCTGGAGTGCTACCTCTCTTTTTTCTTCCAAGTCATCCAATTTTTGTAACATAAGATCTGAATTAAGATTTTTCTCCCATGCTTCTGTTCTGGTTGTAGGTAAAATAACCTCCGTTGGTATTACTGCTTCCGTTCCATAAGTGAGAAGATAAGGTGATTCTCCAGTTGAAGTTTTTCTTGTGGTTCTATATGCCCATAATGTATTATGTAACTGTTCGCACCACTTTTTATAATACCCGTCCAATGTTTTCTTCAAGTTTGTTGCGATTGTTTTATTTGTGGATTCTGCTTGCCCATTGCTTTGTGGGTAGAAAGGTGTAGATTTATGCTTTTGAATATTATATGTTTCAAATAACATACGATATTTTTTCCTTGGAATTGTCTTCCATTATCAGAAACTATTGCTGCGGGAATCCCAAACCTACAAATGATATTCTCGAATAGAAATGTAAAAACATCAGTGTCTCTGATTCGTGCTAATGCTTTCGCTTCTACCCACTTGGTGAAATAATCGGTAGCCACAATTAAATATTTTCTTTTCTTTGTTCCTTCAACTAATGGTCCAACTATATCAACTCCCCATTTTGCAAATGGCCATGGACTAAGTATTGAATTTAATTCTGTAGCTGGTGCTTTGATTTTCTTACCAAATCGCTGACACTCTTCGCACCTTCGAACCATTTTTTCCGAATCTTTTAGCATAGAAATCCAGTAATAGCCTTGCATTTTGGCTTTTAATGCTAACGATCGTCTTCCGCTGTGATTTCCTGCATCTCCATAATGTATTTCTTTAAGAATTCGCAATCCTTCTTTTTGAGATAAACATCGAAATAACGGTCCAAGGAAAGAATTTCGATAAAGAATCCCATCCCGAAGTTGGTAACTGTTTGACTTGAGTTGAATTTTCCTTGCTTCTTTAGAATCTGTTGGTAACACTTTATTTTGCAAATATTGATGTATCGGGAGCCTCCAATCTGGTTCGTTTGGTTGGTCATCTTCTTGTTGCGATGTAAGTGGGGTACTCCGTATTGCTGGGTCATCAATTTCTTCCATTGCACTATCTTCTTCTATACTGTTTAATGTTTGTGCTCTTATGGATGGCTCATATATTCTCCCAATTTTTACTGCTTTAATGGTTGGATCATTTATCATAGATGAAACATATGCAAGTGCGTCGGCATGTCGATTCTTTTCTCGGGACAAATGTCGAAAAACAATGTTTGGAATACGATTTGTTAAATTTTGTACAAGGTTTTTATATCTTTCCAAATCTTCATCAATCGTTTGATATTTTAGCTCAATCTGTCTAATTACCAGCTGCGAGTCACTTGTGAGTCTAACATCACTTATTCCTAGTTCAATAATGAGTTTGAGAGCATGGACCACTGCCTCATATTCTACTATGTTATTCGTATGCTCTTCGAACTCAAGACAAAATGAATGTACCACACGTTCTCCCCTTGGTGCTGTAATCACGATGCCTATTCCTGCTCCTTCTTTATTTCGCGACCCATCAACAAAAACTTCCCATCGTCGTGAACTATTTGAATCCAAAATATCTAATGGCTCTTCTTCTTCACACCCTGGCAGTCCTTGAATTTCATATTCCTCCTCAATTGGAAAATCTGCCAGAAAATCAGCTAGAATTTGAGATTTCTGCGCAGTTTGTATTTCATAAATAATGTTGTATTGTTCCAGCTGAGCATTCCATTTTGCTATTCTTCCTACTTTTCCTGTATTCTTTAAAACTGACTCCAATGGTGCTTTTGTTAATATACGAACATAATGAGTAAGAAAATAAGTGCGTAACTTCTGAGTAGCAAATACTACTGACAAAATTAGTTGTTCAATCCTGGTATATTTTCTTTCTGCTGAATTCAGAGTCTTGCTGATGTAGTATATTGGTTTTTCAATCTTTTCATTTGTTCGTACCATTACCCCACCGATTGCATTTTCTGTTGTCGCTATGTATAAAGTTAATATTTCTTCTGGCTCTGGTTTTTGCAATGCTGGCAACGTGGCGAGATGTAATTTTATACTTTGAAATGCTTGTTCACAACGATCGTTCCATTCAAATTTATTTTTCTTCTTAAGTACATCGAAAAAGGGCTTGCATCGTTCTGATGATCTCGCAATGAATCTACTCAATGCAGCCAAACACCCATTTAACTTCTGTACACTTTTTATACTGTTTGGTGATGGCATATCTGTTATTGCTTGTATTTTTGCTGGATCAACTTGTATTCCATCTTTCGTAACCAAATATCCCAAAAATCGTCCTGAAGTAACACCAAAAACACACTTTTCTGGATTTATTTTCATTTTATATTTTCGTAATGCACCAAAAATTTCAGCTAAGTTCTGTAAATGATCATCAGATAATTTACTTTTTACTAGCATGTCATCCACATAAACTTCCAAAGTTTTTCCGATCCATGGTTTGAATATTGCGTCCACTAAACGTTGATATGTTGCTCCTGCATTTCGTAACCCAAATGGCATTCTGGTGCAACAATATAATCCCCGTGGAGTAAAGAACGATGTATGTTCCTGATCTGCTTCTGCTAATGCTATCTGATTGTATCCAGATTGTCCATCCATGAATGATAACATCTCATGTCCTTCAACAGCATCTACTAATTGGTGGATGTTTGGGAGCGGGTAACTATTTTTTGGACATGCTTTGTTTAAATTAGTAAAATCTATACAAATTCTTACTTCACCGTTCTTTTTCGGGACAATCACCATATTAGAAATCCATGTGGGGTATCGTACTTCCCGAATAAATTTTACACTTAAAAGTTTAGTTAATTCTTTTTCCACTGGTTCATGGTATTCTGGTGCGACCTTCCGTATCCGTTGGCGAAAGGGAATTGCATCAGGACGTATTTTTAATTCGTGCTGTACGATATTAGGATCGATCCCCGGCATATCTTCTATTCTCCAAGCGAATACATCTTCAAACTCACAAAGTAACTTAACTAACGGTTGTTCCAAATCTGCTTTTATTAACATCCCAATTCGCACTTGTTTGGGCAATTCTGTAGTGCCAATATTTATAACTTTTGTTTCCTCTACTGGAGTGAAGACTGGTTTTGGAATCCCAATTGGAGTTGGGGTTCCCTTTAATTGCTACATCGTCCCTTTGAGATGTTGGTCTATCAGATTTTCTTGATTCTGACTGCTCTCTCCTTTTTCATTTACCGTTTTATTTTTTGCATGCTTTTCTAAATATTGACTTATTTCTTCCTCCTTTGCTTTAACTCTTCGTTCTTTTTTCTTTTTATGTTGTAGATGCTCCCGTTCCTCATTCATTCTTGTTTCTGTCATTATACAAAACTTAGCATCTTCTTGATCTCCCTTTATCTCCATCTCTCCTTGCGGTGTTGGAAATCGCAAATATAGGTGATATGTTGATACCACTCCTTTCAATTGGTGAATCCATCGTCTTCCAATTATAGCATTATATGGTGATGGTGCATCCACAACACTAAACCTTGTCAAAATGTTGATCGGTCCATCTGAAACTTCAAGATCAATGTCTCCCTTTGGCTTGGAAGATATTCCATTAAACCCGTAAATGATGTATCGTGATAGGATCAGCTGATCTTCTTTAAAACCCATTTTACAAAATGTATTATAGAACATCACATTTAACGAACTGCCCCCATCCAAAAGTATTTTCTTTACATTCCAGCCTGATATCAATAATGTTAACACAAGAGGGTCATTATGCATCTCAATTTCTTGGTTTACTTCTTGTACAGAAAATGTCAAGGGACACGCCATCCAATCTTCCCGTAATTCTGTTTGTCTTCCTTGAACTTTAAAGACTTCATGGTTCCGAATTCTCTTGCACAGTTTTTTATTGATTGCTACATTCAAATCCGTATTATCTTTTTCCGCATATGATATCGTATTAATTGTTTGTTCATTATATGGAATGCGTATTGCCTTGCTTTCATCATGTTTCTTTATTGGTTCAATTTTCTGAACAAATTCCTTTAACTCTCCAGCATCGACCATCCTTTGTACTAAGGCTATAAAATTTCTACAGTTGTTTGTTGTATGCCCTTTATAGCTATGATACTCACAATAGTCTTTTGAATGTTGTGTAAACTCTGGTTGATTTCCCTTTGTTATTGGCCATTGAAAATTTGGCCGATTCTTCAAAATGTTAAATAATCTGAAATATGAAATATTAAGCTTGGTGAACGTTCTTTCTCGAAATTGCTGAGCAAAATTTTTACCATATCCTTGTCGAGGGTGCTTTAATTCTCTTGATTCGAATTTCGGAAGAAATTTCCTTTTCTGATCAGGTGATTCCTCAACTGAATTTGTTCTCCTTGTATTTCCTTGACTTCTTGGATTGATTCTCGATCCTTGCTCTTGTATGTCTTGGAGCCTCGCACATGTTTCTATTATTTCTCTTAACTGGCCTTCAGTTTTTGGATTATTTCGGTGAATCTCAACAAAAAGCTGGCTTTTCCGATCAGCAATCCCCCATTTGTAATGGTTTATAGCTGTTATTGGGTCTAATTCACCTATTGCTTGACATATCGCATGCCATCTGGCTGTATATGATCGGATCGATTCTTCTGGCCAAGATGTTAATGAATAAAGTTTGTCCTCCCCTGAATCAACTGGTTTATTATACATGTATGCTTCAAGAAACTTCCTCACCAACTGTGCATAATTATGGATGGAATTTTTCGGTAATCTGTCGTACCACAACAATACCGTCCCTGTTAAACTGGATGGAAAAAATCTGCACATGATTGCTTCATGATCGTCCCACCGGGTCATCACTCGATTATAATACTTTAAGTGTGATGTTGGATCCTTGGTACCATCGTAACATTCGAATACACATGTCAAATGTCACATTCGATTATATTATATTCTCTTGGTAATGATACACATGTCAAATGTTGTGCTAACGGAGTTCGCTTTGCTTCTTTCAATACCTCTTTTATTCTTCCCCCCTCTTTATTTTTTAATCCTTTAATTTCTTCTTTCATTTGTTCCATCGTTTCCAAGCATGTTTCCCATTGGGTTCGTAAAATCTCTTTTTCTTGTTGCCTTCTTATTCGAGATGTCGATCCTAATAGTACCATTCTTTGATCCGGATTCCGTTGTTCACTTCTCGATATTTGTCTACTTGACATTGCCTCCTGATTCCGTATTTTTGTCACAGCTGGTCTTTGCTTTCTCTGAATTACATCTTTTAAAACTTGATTTTCGGTTGCAAGTAATTCAATTCGATGGTTGCTTGCTTTTTGCCCCTCTCTCATTTCATTTATTTCTTCTAATAAATCCTGTATTTGCTGCATTCTTCTTTGAGAACTCCCATGATCTGAAGAGTAATTCTGAACCATTGTATTTGGTGTTAATTCTTGATTTGGGGTATGATTTCCCTCGTTACTTTGTTGTTTTCCTGGTTCTCTTCCTTCCTCTTGTCTATTCTCCCAGTCTTCATTACCATTTTGGTTCCCAGAATTAGCGTCTTGAGACATAATTTTCAGATCCTGTTGTTTCTTAACTATTCTACGCCTTGCTGATTGCTTTCCTTGCTTGATATCTAAAAATATCTCAGAAAATCAGTCAAATGAACTCTTACACATCAAAATCATAAGAGATCCTATTTATTGCTTTAACTGTGAATTCTTCCTATCACAAATCTGATTTTTTTCTAATTCATAAAATCCTTCGTTTCATATTCTTAACTATCTTTTCAAACATTTTTCATGTCAAATAAACATGCTTATGTAAATAAACTTTTCACTTTTTGTATCTTGCAAAATTGAATTCTTCCAATTTTTTCTTTTAAATTTTTTCAACCAAATCCGTTCTTTTCTCAATAAAAATGTTTCTTTCTTGGACGACTTATTTTTGAAATTAAAACCTTTTTTCCTTCATCAGGTAGGATAAATCCTTTAATCGTCCCCTCCTTCTAGCGCCAAATTGTTTAAGCCAAAAAATCTTTTCGACTAAACAACCAATCATATTCTCACATATCAATTTAAAGTTGAAATCGAGTAACACCCAAACATCTTTGTATTGATTTTAAAAAATCACCTCTGTGCCAAACATAAAATCTTTTCTGTACGATGTATATGATTACTCAAATTTAACATCTTTGAGCTATCATTTTTACAAATTGATTAATTAAGTACAAAAAATCCTTCCATAATATAATTACTTCTCCTAGATTCATACCTAAAAATATCTTCTCTTTCTTTCTGAGGTTTTTCTTCCTATTTTTTCCCGACCCTCTCTTTGTTGTTTGGCTTCTTCTATTTATAGATTTATTTACTGGGTCCTACTTTGTGCAACGTGTCATTTTCTCCAGTTTGGTCATCGTTCCTCGATCGATTCTACTTTGGGTCGATGCTCTCGTGTCATTTTATCCAGTCTTGTCGTCATTCTTGGATTGCCTTTTCCTTGGTCCGATCCATTTTATTTCGATGTACCCATCGTTCTTGTATTTCCTTTTTTATCTGGTGCGATCACTAGGTGACAGATCACTTTTAATTGCTTCTTGGTTTGATGTCTTATATATTCGACACGTGTCTTCCTATCTTTTTAGACTTCTATCATCTCGATCATTAAAATAATTGGAGTAATTATTACCTTTACTTTCTCAATTATCAAGATAAAAAAGTAATCATTATTCTTACTTTTTCGATCTTCCATCATTTAATGATGTTTGTTTTATTCGATGTACTTCAACTTTCTCGATCATATGTGTCCTTCATGCAATCCATTGCTCAGATGCTTCGTGTCTTTTCGATATTTGATATTTTTAATATTGATTGTGTGGTTCTCGCTCTTTTTAATTTAGTTGCTTCCTATCTCGATATTTTTCCACGTGTCATGCTTCTTTTATTTACTAACAGTAGTTATACATATTTTAGAAGATAATTTAAGACATTTACATTTGAACATGGTCGAGATCCCTAACTGGCTCAATAATCACTAATATACAACATATGATTGACCACCAATTAGGAGATGTATTTACTTTTGTTGAATGCTACTTAAGGATAATTAAATTACAAACCACTGGACCAACTACAATATATCAACTCCAGAACAAAACATTTACTTAATAGAATATTTCAATACTTGTTAAAGTAATATAAAACAAAATACTCGAAGAGACAACAAGTAAATGTTTATACTGATTACCAAACTAAATACGAACAAAGAAAACCGAAATTGAAAACCAATGCATCTTCTCTCCTTAATAGCTCATATTAGTCTCTTTTGTGATATAAAACGATGGTAATATTAATAATGATAAACATTATAATAGAAGTGGGTTGTATGCAAACCTTATCGTTGATAGTCTTTCTTTGCGGATGATCAGAAAGTACAACAATATTTTTATCCCTCTTTCAACAGTAGAACTTCTTAATACACTTTCGTAGAGTATGCACGTAGTAAGATCTTTTGTGAATTGTTTTTGCAAACTTTTAACAATCATGAAAGTGAGTATGATAATCTCTTGTAAAGTGAATTAATACCCTGGCTTACAGAAATGAAATTGTGAAGCAAAAGGAGACTCGGTTTAGATACTAAAAGGAATGGTGATTAGATGATAAATCCTCATAATGTTCTCTCTCCAAGTTTCACTCTAGAAACTAAAAGGAATAGATACTAAATGATCAAGTAAGTATATACAAATGTATATATGAAGAGAAATAAAAAGTAGTTGGGAATTGAAAAGAAAAAAAAGGAAAAAAAAGAGTCAGACGAAGTGGGTTCAGGATCCTCAAGATTTTAGTGGCAAACATGGTTTCCCCTAGTAACAGCATTAGCTGCGCAGTATTAGGATGATGATGTTGTCTCTTACAGCTAGTACTTACAATTCAGAGTTTGCACGTGGTCCCAATACACGATATGTATGATTATCATAACAGCAGGTATGTTATACCACTGTGATGGGTTATACATTGAGTGCATGTTTATATATTGTATAAATGAAGATGGAAAAAGGAAAGAAGTTGATGAGAACGGATTAGATGAGGATAAGTGTATATCAGTAACTAACAGTGGAGAGATCAGATGACCTGGAAAAGCAGTGGAGATCAAGTGGGTTCAGGATATGCAAGCCTCAATGATAGTTTTTGTTGCCAAACATGGTTGCGGATACAGCATATCAAAGTAACAATTACAGCAACACTAGCAGTACCTGCACCTGTAGTAATAGGATGATAAATGATGATGTCTCCTACTGCATGTGGTCCTTGTCTTCTGTGAAACCCATCTAATAACACTTCCAATAGTGAAGCGCCCTTGCTGGAGGAGAGCAGTGCTGCTGTAAGAAAATAAAGTTATGGTTACTGCAATTCCATCAACCTAGCTAGCCCATTGATCTCACCATACTATTCTTGTGTATACATGCATGCATGCCTTGTTATTTAATTAATATATAGTCTTCCTTCAATACCCAGGCATCTATGGTTTTTTTCGGGCAATTTTTTTGTTCTGTTTCGGGGGAAGAGAAATAACAGAGAAGACTGAAAGTTAACAAAAACTTAGTATAAAACAAAAACATCATATTCTACAAGCAGTATTATTTTTTATTTGTACAGATATGATGTCTCGGAAAACATCAAAAACATCATTATATTGGACGGGAAAAAAAGTTATAAAAAAAAGATAGTAATAGAAAAACCAATCCCTTTGTGAGTTTAATGATACCATCGAATCTCACTCTTTCTCTCAGCCTCTTTTTTTAGTTTTATTTACTACTACTACCACCTTGTCATTTGGATAGTCATCAAGTAATTTTAAAAGCATTTTCAAAATCGGTAGGAATGATTTAGGATCTTATATATAAGACTAAGTATTATAGACGTTCAACTTTCACAGTGAAAAGCGTTGTCTAAAGTGTTATTTTGATATTGTCTTCAAGGAGTTGCTTGAACGTAATTTGGAATCGGCGCTGCAGCGCCAAAAGGTTTGGCACTGCTAATTGATAGGATTTTGATAGTGGTAAGAAAAGTTCGTTCAAGACTTGTGAAGATTTGGATTTAGACTTAATTTCTAAGACTAAAAATAGCAAAACTCAAATAAAATTGATATCAAGGTTGAGAGAATACTGAGGCTAAGATTCCACTATTTTCCAATTTTTTAAAAGTGATTTAATTCAATAATTATAATTATGCAATTCATACGTTCAATTTGATTCTAAAATATTGCAACAAGTATATTTTCAAAATAACAATTGTAAATCGAAAGCATGGAACATTAAAAACCCTAGGCCAAGCATGTACCATCAAAAGAAATCACAATTGTTTAATAAAAATCATTAAATCAATTTTTAATCAATTTTGAGACATAGTCTACAGCGACAAGGATGTAAAAATAACCAAAGAAATTAGAAAAAAAGGACCTATAAAATCAATGCCCCACACATAAAAGACCTCAATAACTAAAATAGGGTTCAAAGGCATCATATTTCTATGGGAAATGGTTCGTAACTTCTGACAACGCTCACAAACAACACAGTAATTGTGGGTGTGTTTAAACAACAAAGGCCAGTAGAATCCACACTACAATATTTTAGCAGCAGTCTTCTTCGTACTAAAATGACCTCCACAAGCATGATCATGACAAAAGGAAATAATACTGGACTGGTCACTCTCAGGTATACATCTCCTAATAATCTGGTCTGGACAATACTTAAACAAATAAGGATCGTCCCAAAAGAAATGTTTTACCTCGGCTAAAAACCTAGAACGATCTTGTTTACCCCAGTGTTGAGGCATTCGACCAGTAAAAAGATAATTCATTATATTCGCAAACCAAGGTAATTGGGAAACAACGAAAAGTTGTTCATCATAAAAAATGTCTCTCATAGGAGGAGAATCATCAGGGGAATCAACAACAAGTCTAGACAAGTAGTCTGCTACTACATTTTCTGCACCCTTTTTGCCTCTAATTTCTAGAGAAAATTCTTATAACAAAAGGATCCATCTAATCAATCTAGGTTTAGTATTCTTCTTGGACATAAGATACTTTAAATAACATGACCAGTAAAGATTATGACCTTAAAACCAAAGAGATAGGATCTAAACTTGTATAATGCAAAAACAATAGCTAACATTTCCTTCTCTGTGGTAGTGTAGTTCAATTGGGCATCATTTAGAGTTTTAGTGGTATAGTAAATTACATGAAATAATTTGTTTTCTCGCTGACCTAACACAACACCAATAGCATAATCTGAAGCATCACACATGATCACAATGGGTAGGTTCCACTTAGGTGCTTGTACTATGGGGGCGGTACTGAGCAAAGTCTTAAGCTTCTCGAAAGCCTCTAAACAAGCATCATCAAAGACAAACTTAACATCTTTTGCAAGCAAATTGCAAAGAGGTCTAGAAATAAGGCTAAAATCATTAATGAATCGACGATAAAAACCTCCATGCCCTAAGAATGTCCTAATATTTCTTACGGTTTTGGAAACCTGTAAATTCTTAATAAGGTCAACTTTGGCTTTGCCTACCTCTATACCCTTAGAGCACACGGTATGCCCTAAAACAATTCTTGATTGAACCATAAAATGATATTTCTCCCAATTAAGTACTAAGTTATTTTACTTACACCTATTCAACACTAATGTCAAAGGATGCAAGCACTCATCAAAAGATGAACCAAACACTGAAAAATCATCCATAAAGAACTCTAAAAACCGTTCTACCATGTCGAAAAATATGTTCATCATGCAACGCTGAAAAGTAACGGGTGCATTACACAACCTGAAAGGCATGCGTCTATACGCAAAAGTACTAAAGGGACAAGTAAAAGTGGTTTTCTCTTAGTCTTGTGGGCAATAATAATATTATTATAACCAGAGTATCCATCTAACAAGCAATAATGACGATGTCCAGATAATCGTTCTAGCATTTGGTCGATGAAAGGAAGGGGAAACTGATCCTTTCTTGTGACCTTTTTTAATTTTCTATAGTCAATACAAACAAACTAACCCGTAGTCACTCAGGTTGGGATTAAATCATTATTATCATTTTGTACTAAAGTGATACCTGATTTTTTGGGAAAAACCTGAACGGGACTGACCCACTTACTGTCTTAAATAGGGTAGATAATACCCCATCTAACAACTTAAGCACCTTAGTTCGAACTACTTCTTTCATGTTAGGGTTCATTCGACGTTGTATCTCCCTAGAAGGTTTGGTGTCATCCTTTAAATGAATCTGATGTATACAAACAGAAGGACTTATACCATTAATGTATGGTAAGGTCCACCCTAAAGCTTCCTTATTGTCTTGAAGTACGGTCACTAGCCTACTTTCCTGATCACTATCCAATTCGGATGCTACAACTATAGGTAAAGTCTCATATGGGCCTAAAAACACATATTTCAGAGTATCTAACACAGGGGTAGAGTCTAACAGAGCATTCACTTAGAAAGCTCTTCTAAAGAAAGCTCCAACTTAGAAAGCTCTTCTAAAGAAGAAATTGAGGTAGAATTAGAAACCGGTAGTGGTTGAACTTAGGTTTCCATCTATTAGTATGTAACACAGGGGTAGAGTCTAACAGAGTATTCACTTGATCAATGGTGCTATCATTGTCAAAATCTAAGCCAAATTAGATATACAACTCTCTAATGGATCTTCAGATAAGATGTTTGGTAATAATTCCATGAGGTCTTGTTCCTATCATGTTCACCTCTTTAATGCACGTGTCATTTAGCTCAGGGGGTTGCTTACTAATATTGAAAATATTCATCTCAATAGTCATATTACCAAAAGACAAATTCATAATACCATTTCGACAGTTTATGATCACGTTAGATGTAGCTAAAAATGGGCGACCTAATATCACGGGTATCTGGTTTTCTGGGTCAGGGACAGGTTGGGTATCTAGGAAAACAAAATCCACAGAATAAATAAACCTATCGACCTCAAATAAGAACATCCTCGACAATGCCAAAAGGAATTTTCACAGACCTATCAGCTAACTAAAGTGTCATCTGGGTAGATTTTAACTCACCAAGTCCTAGATGGAGGTACACATGGTACAGAAGTAACTTCACGCAAGTCAAGTAACGCTTTTTCAACACGGTAGTTACCTATTGTGCAATAAATGGTAGGGGAACCCGGGTCTTTGTACTTAGGAGTTGTGTTGTTATGGATAATTGAACTTACATGACTAGATAAAAAGGTTTTTTTTGTACATTAAGCTTTCCCTTTCGCATAGAAAGATCCTTAAGGAACTTGGCATAAGTAGGAATTTGTCTGATTTCATCTAATTAAAGAAGATTTATGTTGACTTGCTCAAAAATCTCCAATATATCATTAAAGTTGGATTCCTTCTTAGTTGGTACTAGCAGTTGTGAGAATGGGACTCTGGGGTACAAAATTGGATTTCTCAGGAACCACTTTAGACTCTTTGGAGACTCTATTCAGTTACTGGCTCAGAAGGGTGAACTACAACATGTTCACTATCGGGCATGGTTACCTTATTGTCTACCACTCGAACACTCCTAAGGGTTGTAACTGAGTTCACATGATTGAACGTTTTCTCTCCAGAAGATACTTCATGAAATTATCTAGGATAGGGTTGTGTCTGACTATGAAACTTGCCTTTTTCACTCAAAAACTCATTCATATGACTAAACTGGTTTCGTAAATCGGAAATAGCCTTTTTATTATCTTCTAAACTTTGTTCAGACAATTGCTGAAACTTTATAGTGTTATGAGATAAAAAGGTAAGAGACTCTTCTAAACTCATGATCTTTTTATCTGAAGGGTTCTGAAATTGGGATGGTCCTGAAGGATTCTTAGTGTAACCAAAATTAGGGAGAGCCTGAGTATTACTAGAATGACCTTGATTCTGGCCCTTAGACTAAGAAAAATTAGGATGGTTTTCAAATTAGAATGACCAGGGTTATAAGTTTCAGAATATGGGTCATATCTCTGACGGTTTTCAAACCTAAAGTTGTTATACAGAACATGGGTTTGCTCTTCGTATATAGCATGGTTTGACCCTTTATTTATTTCTAAGGCCTCTAGAAGTCTAAGGATGTCTGATCCATTATCAACTCTATCGACCCTATGGATAGAATTCCTAAAAATTTCTGGTTCTCTCATCGAAGCTCATTGCCTAGTTTGCTCAGCTAACTCGATAAACGAGTCAAAACATATATTTGGGTCATGATGTGTGAATTTCCCACTACTCATTGTTTCTACCTACATACGGGTTTCACAATCTAGTCCCTTATATAAAATTTGGGCCATGTGGGTTTTTTCAAAGCCGTGACATGGACACTAGAATAAGAATTTTCATTAAACCTTTCTACATAATCGTGTAGGTTTTCACCTAATTTCTGCTTAAAGGTTTGAATGGACTGACGAACAACAACAGTCCTATAGTTTGGGTAAAACTTCTTAACAAAAAACTCTACAAGACCGTCCCAGGTAGTGATTGTTTTAGAAGGAATGAAATGATACCACTCTTTGGCTTTTTAATCAAGAGAGAAGGGAAACAAACGCAACCTAAGCACATCTTTAGGGACATTTGGATAACTCATTGTGTCGCAAATCATTTCAAAGTATCTTATGTGGGCATACGGGCTCTCATTCTCTAACCCCCTAAATGTTCGAAGCATGCTAATTGTCCCAGGTTTAATATCGAATTTGACAGTAGTGGTTGGGATAAGTACCCCTGGGTCATGTATTACTTTAAAAGGGTTCATACGATCTCTTAGGGTCTTTACCTGGACCTCATTCTCATTATTACCACCCATTTCAGTAAAAACGGATATACTACCTAAATCTGTGTAACGGGTCAGACTCAAACAAAAAAGGTTGTTTTCTTTAAGTCTATCTCCTACATGGATCCAACGACGCATACACAAGTAGAACTACTAGTGTTTAACAAGAATATGTGCACATGCAAATGCTGGAGTTCACTATTTTAGGTAAGCTTGGTTTACCTTAACAAAATATACCTACAATCAAAGACTGGTCAAAGGTACAAGGTTAAGGTTTGTGGACTTTCAGCTGGTAACTCCAATCAGGCCCAAGGAACGGGTTCAACTTACTTATTCACGGGTTTTCCTAAAAATAGGTGATCTGGCGAAGGTGCAAAATGGTGTGTGCACTTGTGTGTTTTCTTTCACAATAATAAATAAAATAATAAACAAGCAAGCAACAAAAATAAATGTCCAAAAGAAAATAAAAAAAAAACTAATAAATAAAATCTAAATATAAAAAATCTTCATATTTTTCTCCGTTCTTTCAGGTGTAACTTTAACTCCAAGTCTTTTGGATCAATTCCTTTTTGTTTCGTTCCAAAACCCGTAGTAAAAAAAAATACCCAAAAACATAAAATAGAACAAAAGAAAAAAAAAATTACTAAAAACTAAGACCAAATCTAAAAACAAGTCCGGCTCGGTGGCGCCAAAAATTGATAAGATTTTGATAGTGGTAAGAAAAGTTCGTTCAAAAATTATGAAGATTTGGATTTAAACCTAATTTCTAAGACTAAAAATAGCAAAACTCAAATAAATTGATATCAAGGTTGAGAGAATACTGAGGCTAAGATTCCACTATTTTTCAATTCTTTTAAAGTGATTTAATTCAATAATTATAATTATGCAATTCATACGTTCAATTTGATTCTAAAATATTGCTACAAGTAGATTTTCAGAATAACAATTGTAAATCGAAAGCATGGAACATTAAAAACCCTAGGCCAAGCATGTACCATCAAAAGAAATCACAATTGTTTAATAAAAATCATTAAATCAATTAACCAAGGTAAATAATTAGAAAAGAATTGCATAAATTAAATAAATAAATATTACTATATAATTATTGGAAAAATAGCTTCCTCCGTCGCCTCAACAATGGGGTTTAACTCCTCATGTTGGAAACATGCTTAAAATTTGTATTCATTGCTCAAAAAAGTGTTTATAAGAGGGGGGGAAAATAATTAACACAGAGAATTAAGACGTTTATAAACATTATATATAATTTTTCTCTGTCGCTAAATGGTAAAAAAGATAACGGATTCTTTTACGACGTTCTTCTTAGCTTTTGCGACAAAGTTCTTTGTTTTCTATGACGAAGTTCTTTTTTTTTCTTTACCATCAAAAGAAAGCTTGGGAACTCTTTCTACAATTCTAGTTTTCGCTCTGTTCTCTCCCAAAACTTCCCAAACTCTTGACACCCCCTTTATGACTTCCTAGCACCCTTCTTATGTATCATAGAGCCAAGAAATCTTCAAAAATATCCGCAACTACTCCTCTTTCTTTCTCTGCAGTACATGGAAAATAATTCCCTATTTTATCTTCTCACGCGTCTTCTCGCAGTCTACACACTCCAACACGTTACGAACATATCCAAGATGCAATTAGACTCACGCAATCTCCAAATATAACAAAAAAATCCCGAGAATATTTCACGGGAATAAAGTTGTTATGTTTTCTCCAAAACCAATGACCTTGCCCTGTTTAATCGAAGCAAACACCTATACCATCTTTGTTTAGCCCTAAAAAGTCTAGCCCAGTCCCTCATTCCCTACAATATAGTGTGCAGCAGCTCAGGATTCAAAGCTGACTTACAGTAATTATCCAATTTTGCACGATCCAACTGGCCATGGGTGACTCATATTTTGAGACCTAAAAATATATCATCACAACATTTTCAAGTAATAGACCCATACAAAGTTCCTCTGTTTTGTAATCTTACTGAACTCCAAATTACCAAAATTGAAAAGGGGAAAACCATTTTAAGATCAAAATCAATATAACTTATGCACACAAGAAAAATCCCAAAAAACAGAATCAATGAGCAAACTCATCATTTAACATCAATACCATATATTAAAAGTTCTAAAAGATTTATGATCTACATTGTTATTAATGAGTTAAACCCTAGAAGCAAGTAGTGCCTCATATATATAGGGTATAGAAAAGATAGGCTAAGAGTAACTTACACCTAGTTGACACTTAAACATAAAGATAATAATAACACTATAATACTCCCCCTCAAACAGATGCTATACTAGTTGATTGCATCAGTTTTGCCTTTAGAGAGGTTTAGATCATCCTTCAGGTTTCAGGTTGTTGAGTTTTATTTAAGGAAGTCGAAATTCCCTTTCAGAAATTGTTTGAGACAGTCGGAATGCCTCTTCAGAAGTTGTTTGAAGTCATTTGAGGGACTTCATTGAAGTCATTTAAGGGAATTCTTTTTGTTTAAGGAAATTTATATCCTTCAATTTGTTTTAAGGAAATTTATATCCTTCAACCCAGTCACATTTCAAGGGTGACTATTGGGAACTTTTTAGTTTCTTCTTCTTCTTTTTCTTCATTTAGATGTTGGTGAAGGGATGAGTTTGTTATGGTATTTTTAACCTCCATATAGAACTCTTTTATAAAATTCAACCTCAAATGCAAGCCAAAAATCCAGCAACAATACTCCACTTCTTTACTAATTTATCGTCACCAAAACTCATCCAAAACCTTTATATCTTCTTACCCAAAAACCCTTTCAAACATAGCGAAAGCAGCAGCAAGCCTTGCGATAGCCTCTCAACCCATTCCTACATCACCAACACCATGGCTAGTTGACAACAACTCTTGGAAATGAAAAACATATCATTCAGGCATTTCCACAAACAGTTGATGTGCGTTTTACTTTTTCTTGCTTTGACAGAACCAAATCACACTAGAAAAATCCCTAAGAGCTTATGCAACAGCAAACTAATGGATTTTAATTTCAAACAGGGAAATGATACCTGTTAAAGCTGATGTTGATACGGATAGTGAAGATGGGAGAAAACAATTTGTAGAAGCAGAACTATCATCACCACCATAAACCAGTTCCATCTGCTTCACACATCTCTCTTGAGATCGAATGCAACCACATCATTTCACCACCATCTTTTATTCTATATTTCACATCCAATACCTAGCTCAAAAAACCTATCTGTTCTTTCTTCTAAGATTTGATTCTCAGTTAAATCAAATTTCAGACCAAAAGAAAAGTCCCCAAATCTGTTCTGACGGTAAACCCTAACTTCACCGCTTCAATCTCTATCTCTGATTTTTCATTGTTCGTCTCTAAACAAACTCGAGCTCAAAACTCTGAAACACCCATCGATTCAACAACATCGTTTAATCAAACCCCATTCATATGATGGGTTGCATATCTTGCACGAATTGAGAAAGAAATATAGATTTGCCATGAAGAATTGAATGAAGAGAATGAAAGTTAGGGTTGTGATGGGTTCGAGATGGGGTCTGACATTGAAACTACAGATTCAAGTGGCTGAGAAGATGAAGCAATAATCAGAGAGAGAAAAAATTCAGTAAGAAGTGGAGGTGAATTTGAATCTGGTCAAGGTTGGTGGTTGGTGTTAATGGTGGTAATCAATACCTGGATCTGTGATTTGAGCTTGGATGTGAGATGTTCAACAGAAAAGATATTGGGTTCATTTGCTTGTTGTTGGATGTGAGATGAAAAAACAAGGTCTGGTGGTTGTTCGCTGTTGAAGGAAAGATTTCATGGGGTTTTTACTGATTTTATGATTGAGATAGAAGAGAGGGTTGTTCTCAGATTAGAAGGTTTGGCAGTGAAACAAAATGATAAGAGTTGTTGCTGCTGTGATGAACAAGAGATGGTGATTTTTGTGTATATTGTTGTTGCGAAGAACTAAAATGAGTTATTGATGATTTGATGGTTGAAAAAAAAAATGGTGGTGGTATGAACTATGAAGCTTTGTTGTTTCTGTAGATGGAGTTGTAGGAATGGATCGAAACTCAGTTGAAGAAATAGAAGAGATCTGAGATGGGTTAACATCAGATTCTCAAATCAGTGAAGCAGTGTTTGTTAGATGAATGTTACCGGAAATTAAAAAAGAAGAAGCGGAAGATGATGATGATGATTTTAATGGTAGTGGTAGTGAAAATTAGGGTTGCCTCCAAGATCCGACGCCGTGAGGCTTGGAGGCTCTGATACCATAAAAGATTTATGATCTACATTGTTATTGATGAGTTAAACCCTAGAAGCAAGTAGTGCCTCATATATATAGGGTATAGAAAAAATAGACTAAGAGTAACTTACACCTAGATGACACTTAAACATAAAGATAATAATAACACTCTAATAAGTTCATAAATAACGAACGAGATAGCTCAATAAGCATTAGTAGTAATAAATCTAAAGTAGTAGTGTAATCAAAATCTAGAAGTCCCTAACAAATTTTTCATCCCATTTAATCAGTTCTTGTGTTCTCATTTCTTTCTTTGTCACCATGTTTCTCTATCAAGGAACTCAACAACTTTCTCAAAAATCTCACTTGAAATACTAGTTAATGGAATTGGAATCTTATTTCATGCACAACCATCTTCAGTCATATGTTTGATTGTTTGAGATAACATAGCAATTGATTCTTCCACTTCAGAAGTATCACCACCTTTATAACTCCTACAAATAACCACTGATTTTGGTTTCATCTTATTCTTCCCCTTAGAACTTCTAACCCTCACTAACAAAGAAGATCCACCAGCCTCATAATGAGTATCAGAATTAGGAATACCAAGTACTGATTCTTCTTCAGATTTTGAACTCTAGCCAGTTTCTTGAATCTTCAAATTCTTCATTTCCATTAAATCTTCTTTTGATATTAGTGAGGATGAAAAAGTACCAGCCTCAGTTACAGAATTTTGGAAACTTTCTTTAACTTTTTCTTTCAACTTCAAATTCTTCATCATTGACTCTACGTCTACTGATTCTGGCGAAGAAGAAGATGGAAGCCATTATGAAAATTTCGAGCCTAGAAATTAAGAGCTCAACAGCAGTAGCCTGAGCTCACAAGAACCCAACGGGTTTTATGAGGTGAAATGAAATCATACAGAACCGTTCCGTTTTTGTCTTTTATACAACTTTTTCAGGGTTTATGTCCTTGTTTCTCTCTGAAGAGAAAAGTAACTCGGAATCAAAATCGTTTTGATTTTGGAGCTTGAATCGGTTTCAGAAGTCCACAGTATTTCCAATCCCAATTGGGTTTTGTTTCCTTTTGTTCAATGTGGTGTTGTTTTGAGCACTATCAATCCTTAACCGATTAAATTTGTATTTCACCTCTATTGGTCTCTAGGTTAGCAGAACACTCACAATTGCTGCCTAAATCTAAGCCACTTAAATGAAAATGGGTCTCATGTCGTGTATGTAAGCAAGACTTTATTCTCTCCCTCCGAGTAAGGTCAATCCAGACAGTCCACCACTTGCTTCTTTGAAGATAAATAAGATCCACTAGACTATCATACTCACGTAACTCCTCTTGTCCCATCCATCTCCCTTGGGATGTTTGTAAGTCTTTCCAAATACCTTAAGAAACATTGCCTATTTGTCGATTCTACTTGGCACCCCCAAGTATAATGGAGGTTCAATATTCTTCTGCCTTTTTTTTTGTTCCTTCACATCCAGGCAAATGACCATGCTTCTAGTTCGCTCAAAACCCTCTATGGGGGAATAAGCAAGTCGGGTGTGTAGGTCGGTGTTTAAGAGTTTGAGAAAAAAACTTATTCTGGTCGGTGAGTTTTGGGTTTGAGATAATCCAAGCTTACCGGGTAATTAGTTAAGATTAGGATTAAGAGTTTAGGGATAACTCTTAATTATTTATTTGATTCTAAAGTCTAAGAACTTAATAGCTAAGTTAGGAAATTTTGTTCTTATAGGATAAGTAATGTGACTCTTATAAAAGGATGTCTAGCCTATGAGGTTAACTATGAGTTTTCAAGGGAGTTCTCGATAGAGATGTGAGGAATTCATCCCACCTCCTGGGGTGGATGTGAGAGACCATTATGATAGAAGTAGTGCATCATTATGGGTTTATGGAGTGTTTATCGATGTTGGAAGATATGTCGTTATGGGGTATTCGTATGGAGATGTTGGTAAGATATCGTATTTAAGGGCAACTGCAGCGGTGCGACTATCCTATCGACTAAATACCAAATTTTGTTTGCTATTTGGCTTAAAAACCACAGCAGTAGGCGAGGAAATTTTTCTCGCACGCTCTTCTTGGTAGTCGTATGATACTGGGCGTCCTCTTAGATGGCCGTAAGATAACACGGACGGTTAGCTATCCTACCGTATGTTGTATTGTCGTTCACTTAGAAGAGCGCGGAACTATATGCTCATCTGAATGACCTCCAAATAAAATACGCTCACTTAACAATACGTATGATTGAGCGTTTAGTTGGGTGGCCGTATTACGACAGACGGCTTCATAGGAGGTCATAATATTTGTTGCGTCTAGTTAGGTGGCCGTATTAGGAGATACGCTGTCGATGAAAGACGCTCGTATATGAAACGGCCACCCAGATGACCGTGTATATCTTTTGACAGTGGTCCTAAGTGACCGTATAAGTTTTGGCAGTGCTCCTAACTGATCGCCTGGCTATACGGCCAGTTAGGAAACCGTTTGAAGTTAATAGTCTCAATATTATAGCTTGTATACTGGGCCTGGTGAAGAAATGGAGCACACATGGGATCTTAGGTTTATGAAGAGTGAGTGGATTTCACCACTATGGAAAAGCACGTGTGTGCTATCTTAGGTTTATGAAGAAACCATTTCTTTTTGCCAACGGGTGAATTCTTTTACTTCTGTTTGTGACGTTGCTATTATGGAAGAAATGCTTCAATTAAAGATGGGTTTAACTTAGTTTGGGTTAGCTAGGTCTTAGAGTTCAGTGTGAATCTGGATTTGAAAGAGACATGGGATCAGTGAGAAAGAGAAGAAAGAAGTTGTAGCCGCGGTTGAATTGTTTATTGAATGATTGATGGGTTATGAATGAACTTGTGTTTGCAGGGAAAGAGATGAATCAAGGCTAGAGAAACACATTAAACCAATTTCTTCTTGTACCAAAACTCCACACAAGATGCTTGACAGAATGCCTGAACTACCATTGGGTTTGCCATGGTTTATTAGCTGAATTCAAAATAGGCTCTGTGATGTGCTTGTTGCAATACATTTTGTGATTTTTTTACGAAGGTTTAGGACATGATTTTGCAGCCGAGAACTTAGGGAAGAACGATGACTACTGTCATTGATTTTGAGTAATGAACGAAGGAGATTGAGACCAAGATTTATAAGCTGGGACAAAGAAGAAAAGTTGGCTGGGCGGCTTCCTAACATGCCGTACGTTATTCTATGCGGCTTCCTAACATAGCGTATGGTTGCAACAGATTTATTTATGAACTTGGGCGGCTTCCTAACATACCGTTTGTTCATCTATGCGGCTTCCTAAGAGACTGCATGGTGGTAATGTGGTTTCTTGTAAGGCCGTATGAATCAGGCGGCTCCCTAACTAAACGTATACATCCTATACGGTTTCCAGGAATAACGTATATGATAGGAGTTCTTCTAGCAGACCGTATGTTTTGGACGACATTCTAGAGAAGCGCAGAAATGCGAAGCGTCTAGCTAGAACACCGTGTTAAGAGGCGTATAGTTAGCTGAGCGTATCTTCAAGGGACGATATTCCAGCTGACCGTATTATGAGGTGTATACTTAGCTGAGCGTAAGACCAAGCGCTTCTCTAGGGATACTTCTGATATAAAGACGCTTTCCTAGCTGAACGTATTAGCCATACGCTATCTCACATGGCCGTACGAGTATACTTAGAATTCGGAGAGAATTCACTCGGATACTGCAGCAAATCTGGAGTAAAACTCAAATTTGCTCTCCCGTTGTGGCTGCAAACTGGCGAGTAAAGAGAAAATTTTCTCTTTACTCTTTACTCTACTCGTCCGCTGCAGTTGCTCTAAGGAGAAGATCATCTTGGTGGGGCTAGAGTAAATTATTAGTGTTGAACAAAAGGCGCCCATGATAATTTATGTCAGAGTGTGTAGAGAAGATCATCTCGTTGTGAGAAAGAATGTGGTAAACGTTATCTAGTTTTGGTCAAGACACTACTTTGGAGTTATAAAGCGTTCGGTCATATTATGGTGAGTCGATGGATTGATTAGTCAATCGTATGTGTTTTAGAATAAAGAAAGAAGTTGTAGTTGTTCGATGGATGTAGGCAACATATACGCATTGTATATATTGTTGAATCATGTTAAATATGTGAGTACTTTAATTATTGGTTTTGTTTATGATTTACATTTATGTGGTTCTCTTTCTATTTTTCTCATCCTAGATCGTAGTAAAGAGGTTCATGGAGCAATCCGAGAAATCTAAGATTTTTTATTGGCTAGTTTGTTTCTGCAAGATTAATTAGCATGTATAGATAGCTCTAAACCCCAACAGGGTACACCATGACGTACAAAGCAGTAGAATACCAAGGATAATCAGATGTGGGGTGGGGTACCGTCCAAAATGAGTCATTCTCATTCGTTAGCTACTTATAAACACTAAATCTCAATCCTTGTTGTTTCTCTGCTTACTCGAGTTTGTTTGAACAGTGGGAAATTTGAAATATGTCCCGTTTCCACTAATTGAGTTGGAGATTTGTCCCAAACGGCAAAAATTAAAGAATCTGTCTCGGCCGTCCAACAAATCCGTACACATGTGACAACATACGTGCAATTAAAAGACCCTTGTGCCCTTCACATGTAAACTAATTTCTTCGTCTTCTTCGACTGTTCTACAACTAATGTATATATATATAGACATGGAAATCAACTGTTCTTCAACTAATGTACATGTATAGACATGGAAATCAGATGATTATTGTAATTTTTCCGAACATTAAGTTTTACCCCCAAACCGATGTAGTTATGTGCAAATTATTAAATATGAAAAAAATTGAATGGGTAAACATAATACGATAGTTTACTGTTTGGTTGTTTCATTACAATTTTCTTGAATCATCTTCTATGATGTTTCCAATTACTACAAATCAAATAATTTCCTTTGCAACAAAAATAAATAAATAAATTCAGTATCCAGATAAAATCCCCAATTTTGATAAACCCTAAAATAAATTTTACACAAACCCTAAAATCCATGTTACAATTAAACGAAATACACAGCTTTAAAATACAATGAAACATGGATGTGGGTTTGATGCACTAACCCATATTGACGATTTGTATTCTCGATTTGAAGCTTCTTTGTCAACTGTAATGGAGAATAAACCCAACTTTGTCTTCAATTTTTCTTCTTCCTCCGTAAATGGTTGCAAAACATCTTCAAAAATCCATGAATCAAACAGATTTCACTCGATCTCTCACTTTTTTCCTATCGTTATTTTTTTTTTTTTTGAAACAATTTCTCTCGATTTCACTTTCTGAATTTTCTACTTTACAAAATAGGTTTCCCACTCTCGATTTCAGATAAATGGAGAAGAAACCGACATTTTTGATCTAACGTGAATGATGTAACACGTGTTATGGACAGGTGCATTCAAAATAAAAGGTTAAGGACGAACATGTAAATTTGTTTTGGATTTTGACCGGTCAACACGAGAGATTGACTACATAACGGATATTTTGAATAGTTGGGACGGATATCATAATTTTTGCAGTTTGGGGATAGATCCTCAACTCAATTAGTGGAAACGGAATATATTTCTAATTTTTCTACAAAATAATTTTATTAGAATGTATGACACGTACATATACGAAAAGAGTAGATCAAGCGACCGTGTGCGCACAGAGGATAAACAGAAGACCAAGTCAGCAGAAAATTTATGTAATCTAGCTAGTTAATCTTGTATCCTAATTAAATAAGCTTTACCTAGTCAAAGGTATCTAGCTTGTTTTATCTTGAAAAAATTAGAAATATATTCCGGATTTGAACTAGCAATAAGGGATATGTCTTGTAACAGTCGAAATTAAAGGATATGTCCTAGTCGTCCATTTTTTCCGTTAAATATATATTTTTAGACAATTATACCCTCCTCACATAAAACATTTAATGGTTAAAGAGAGTGAAAATTGGAAATATATCCCAGATTCATGAAGTTGATCATGATGGTGATTGATTGACGGAAGCAGAAGTTGATTTAACGGAAAAAAATATGAAGTTGATGAAGGGCATAACTGTCTAAAAATATGTATTTAACGAAAAAAATGGACGGTTGAAACATATCCTTTGATTTCAACCGTTATAGGACATATCTTCAACTGATAATTTAAATTCGGGACATATTTCCAATTGCCCCTTTTATCTTCTAGGTTTAGCGATATCCTATATCTATAAATAATAGGAATTGTTACCGTAAATGTAATCATCTCAGAATCATTAAACTCTGGATATCAATAATATTTTAACCTTTGGGTTTTATCCGTTAATTGTTTCGTCTTTTTTATTTGTGATTGGTTTATTTCTTTTTTCTGTTTGATCGACGATCCGTCTCGATGATACCCGTAATTTATTATGGTATCCGAGCGGAGAGATCCGCTCAAATCGCTTCCGCAACAAAACTAAGATTTCATTTTTCACATCAACCATTTTTTATCTTCTCTATTTATGTCTTTCTAATCTTCAAACATAATTTGGACGTTGAGACACTCTATTTCCAGAGAGTATCATGATTCTTGTTTACTCTCCTGAATCAATTTTCGTTTTCAAAAGTCTTGCTCTTGTCCCATATCTTAGGGCTTTATCATCAAATCACAATCCAACAAACAAGAGGCTGTATAACATTCCTGTATTAAGGTATCAATAGCTTTCTTTGTTGTATTCTCAAACTAATTTATTGTTCCTCTCAAAATCATGAGTTTCTTCTCATAGTTTATGGGTATCGAACATAGATCTAATCATGTGTTGTATGCTCTCAATATCTCATCACATCATCAGTTAACTTATTTTCTGATCTATATTTTTATCCATACCTTACTAAGTCTTCACGGTAGTACGGGTCTTACTTGATTTGCACTATTTGGTTCACCGCATCTCTTTAACTCTCTGTTAAAGATGTATTATGCAAACTCAGTCGCTTGATCTCCTCTTCCCGTGTATATACGTGCCATATATTCTAATAAATTTGTAGTAATACACATTTAGTCAAGGGTAGTAAGATTTTAAAATTTATCATTATAATTGAAATCTTGCTCACACTCATGTGGTGGTCACTGGTAACGCATTATACATTCCCTACAGTTTGGTGTGCAGTAGCTCGGGCTTCATTTGAGACCTAAATATATCATCACAACAATTTTCAAGTAAAAGACTCACATGAAGTTCCCCTGTTTTATAATCTTACTGAACTCCAAATAGTATAAAATTGAAAAGAGGGAACCATTTTAAGTTCAAATTCAATATAACTTATGCACACAAGAAAACTCCCAAAAACAGAATAGATAAGCAAATCCATCGATCGTTAAACAACAATATCATTAGAGATCTCAATAAATTAACCAAGGAAATAGCTCAGTAAAATCCCTGTTTGATTGTTTGAGATAACAAAGCAGCTGATATTTCCACTTCAAAAATATAGTGATGTGATGCTGGTTGAATAATGTCTTCTTTTCTTTTTTGTTGTTAGTACTGCTTTTCCTTATTTCCTTTTCCTTCGTGGGTTTGAGTAATAATTTCCATGTATCTTCTCATAGCTGTCCTACCTAGCTGTCAAAACAATGACATGTCAAAGCCACATCAGATTCACACATGGGTATCACATGGGTGTATGACATGTAATCTAGTATATAAATGTAATGTTGTTAATCAATAAAGTTAAGTAGAATTCATTTCAATATATCATGGTATCAGAGCACATATGCTTGGGAAAATGCTAAAGTTTCTTGTATAGAGTGTTAATGGAAAAAATTTCAATCTTCACTTTGATTCTTGAGCAGAGTCTTCGTTATTCATTGAATTTTCAACGTTTTCCACAGTAATCAAGATAAATTTCTCGTCAATCAAGTTACATTGTCAGTATTAATGGCAAAAACATAAACTAATAGTCACACGGTAAGTCAGAAAAGAAGAGCACACCTGTCAGATTCTTCATCAATTTACTAAAAAGTAATGAGTAATGGCAGACAATTTCTATATTGTTATTAAATGAGTACCAGACTCGAGGTACACTTCTCTTTATAATCATCAGAGAAACAGTACTGAATAGTTTTTCTTCCTTCTCTGTTAAGTTGTTTGCTCTCCTTCTCTGATCTTCTCTACTAACTATTTTCTCTGGTGTTTTGATATTAAGATGATGATAACTGTTCTTAATATTTTTAACACCAGAAAATCTTAGTTGGTAGTATTCAAGATCAATCAAGATATCATAGTTAGTAGATAAATTTTTCAGATCTAATTTCATTAGAGAATCTGTAAGAGTTTTTCTCACTTGCATTTCTGTAATCTAATCATCTAGAGTTTCCTGATCTATCAAGAATCAAATCTACTCAAATTTGTTCCAAGAATCTGATTCATTCTTCATCTCAGTTCTTTAGAATTTCTTTCTAGTATCTTCGTAATCTTGGATGATTGAAACTTTTCCTTCAACTTCATCATCAACAGTTTCACCATCAATGGATAATCCTTTTTCCACCTCTAGTTCTATTTCCAAGATACCTTTAAATCAATTAACTAGCTTCATTCAACTGAAACTGAGAGAAGAAAATTTTATAACATGGAGAAATCTAATGACTCCTGTTATTCAAAAATTCAAAATCAGAAAATACTTAGATGGAACATATCCCTGCCCTCCTCAATATACAAGTCCAAGAAATCAACAGAATGGAATTGAAAATCAACTATATAATGAATGGCTAGATGAAGACTCCACCATTACTATGTGGATCCACTCAACAATATCAGAGGCGGTAATACCCTATTTATCAACATCCAAAACATCTGCTGAACTCTGGAAACAGATAGAAGACAGATTTGGAAGATCATCTTCCACTCAAACCATTCAACTGAGAACAAAAATTCTATCCATTACGCAAGGTAAACGGTCAATATCTTCTTTAATCAATGAAATTAAACTTTTATCTGACCAACTTGCTTCTGCTGGTGAACTGATTTCTCATAAGGAGTTGGTAGTAATAACGCTAAAAGCTCTCAATGAGGAGTATCATTCATTTGCCACTGCAATGAGACACAGGAATCCACCTGTAACATGTATTGAACTCCACAATAATCTTCTAAGTGAAGAAACAGTTATTCTTGAGAGACAGAAATCACTTCAGGATGATCAGACTACAAAAGCTTTTCTTTTAAATAATGGCAGAGGATACTCAAGAACCAATTATGCCCTCCTCACATAAAACATTTAATAAAAACATAATAGTTTGCTTACATGTGATTGATAAGAAATACCATTGTTTACTCTATGATCATTAGCAGGAAAAACATAAAAAAAATGGCGCAAGTAAAGAATAAAACTTTTATTCACAGCGTTTATGTCATTTTATCAAAATTTGTATGGGAACCACGCATTGGTTATAGCCCCTGATGCATATGCAGCATAGATTATCGTTTGCTAATTCCCTTTATAATGCAATATGAGCAATCTCAAACTAAATTAGAGGAAGTAGGATCCTTTTGGTTTGTAGATGCTACAGTTGGACCTGAAGAATCAATATTGGATAGCATGAACAAGGAACAGACGTCACTGGTTTCAGAAATTCGTTTCTTGGATTGACAAGATCAAAGCCGCAAAGATTGTGTCATGAAATCTTGATGCAGGATAGAAGATCTTGGTTCAGAGTTCGCTTTAATTGGATTTGGGGGTATTTGCTAGTTCAGTTGTCGTGTTTGTGATGAGTTTTACCCCCTTCTTTCCCGTCAGTGCAAAGCATGTGTGCAATGATAAAATGGCATAAATGTAATGCAGTAAAATTTGTTCAGGGGAGATGAATGTTCTAACATGGCAATGTTAAGTGAATGAAGAGTTTTTTCTAGAAAATCTTGTTTGTTTTTTTTAATATTCCAATTCCTCGTGGGATTGGTAAAACGAACATAAGACAAAGAGTTTTG
Organism: Papaver californicum; assembly: GCA_023531435.1. NCBI lineage: Eukaryota > Viridiplantae > Streptophyta > Magnoliopsida > Ranunculales > Papaveraceae > Papaver > Papaver californicum. The sequence continues at coordinate 20,601,431 of JAJJMC010030977.1, read as the reverse complement.
ATGTTAAACCGTGATGGTAACTCTTTAGGATCCAGCAATTCAGTATATTATGGCCTACAAATCTATTTCATTAGTTCTACATACTCTTGTTTAAAACTAACAAGGGAGAACAGTACAAAAAGTAGCCGCGAAATGACTCAATTGTATTAGTAGTGACATTGTATTTAAATAAATTTGGAAGACTGTTCTTACAATGCTTTTGCAACAGAATGAAAGAGACAAATATTTAATCTGCAGCACGAACAACCTTCTGAGAGGAGGTGATCTTTGAGTAGTCAGTAGACGATTTACTATCGCTCTCGCTCTTACTGTTGAAATCGGTGCCTTTAAATGTAGTTTTTGTTGTTCGATAATGGCTCCCAAAGGCAGTGCCGAATCCCCATCCAAGGCCGAGCCCAACTCCACAGCCTCCACCTTCAGATTCAAATACAACAATCAAACTCAGAAATAATGTGCAAACAGACATCTTATTTGCAGCAAGTAAAAGAAATTACTGAGTGTATACCTGCTCCGAGACCCAAGATACCCAATGGCATACCTGAAGAGCAGTAAAGAACATTCCTAATCAATAAAGAGTGATTAATGCAGTATAAACTATCTGAGGTTCAGAAAAAATTATAAGTGAGCACTTTTCCTAGTATCTGTTAGCAGCAAGCCAACTGAGTTTCAGGAGTCGAACTAAGGCAGCCCAGAGGGGCCTGCATGGCATAGCAGCCTAACCCCAGACTAAGGAGATGCATGACACATATAGTTAACTAAGGAGCTAATATTAAGCAAATACACTCAATTATAATGCTTTGTATGTGTTCTGTTATTCTCGTAACCAACAATGCTCATAAGATAACTTCTTTCCACTCACTTTTAATTACTTTTAGGTGGGCATGCACAGTGACTATATAGAAATTGCAATGAACATAAGAGTGCAAGTCTTTGAACTTGGCCAATTAGCAAATGTTAAATCTACGTTAGGATGTTGATGCACTTAGTCATCAAATATTATGTGAGAACTACACACTGATTCCTTGTGTCTAATTTCTTTCAAAGCAATATCAATTGGGATCCAAGATAGAATAGTTTAAAAGATAAATAACTGAAGATGACATCAATATTCAATATCCCAGTGTTTATTCCAAGTTTCAATTCATCATCAGCTGTGTAAGTTGAAGACACGGCTAAGTAAGACAGTGGATTATGGGCAGTGTGAAGGTGGAGTAAGAAGATAAGAGTATTACCTCCGAAACCCCAACCGATTCCGAAACCACAACCAGCGCCAAATCCTGAGTTAGAAACAGATATGAGCTAACACAACAATGTAAAACTTCAAGGGAAAATCAATTAAACGAGGAAAAATATAGATACCGAATCCGACACCGGAACCATTGAAATTAGTGAGAACCATGTCTGTTAGAGCCTTTCTGTATGAATAAAGAAGCAATTCAAAAAAGGAATTGAAGGAAAATGGAAATGAAAACCCTAGGTAAAATTTATTTCATGTTATTGTTTTGTCAATTTAGATGGTAATTTGGGTGTTCAACATACTTACAAGATGTTTTAAGTTGTCAAGGTTCAGCTCTGAATTCCAAGGGAAAGGAATTGGAGAAAGTAGAGGTTTTCTAGTTCTATGCAAGGTAGTCAATCTCGGATCTCGGTTCTATCTCGATTGGGACCGAGACACTGGGATGACTTTATCTCGGGGAGATTCTCAGTGAAATCTCGGTTCCCAATTTTTACCTATAATATGTATAACAAACATTTTTTCACATTGCACCCGTTAAGTTATGTATCGATATAAAGAAATACCACCAATCTTTTTAAAATAAAAACAAGTATTCATTCAAAATAGAAGAAAACCCAAGATCCATACTAAGTTGAAACTTGAAACACAAAAGAAATAAACAAGTACAACTTCAAAGTTCACCATCTAAAATACTAATTAAACAACAAGCATGTTACAATTCTAATCAAGATCATTAGACTCACTATAGATATCATCATTATTCCAGACACCAGTACACCACCAAAGTAGTCCTCTTTCGGTGTCGCACCTCATATGATCAGTATCATATCCATCATACTCTGTGTCTCTATCTAGTGAGTAGTGGTGATATCTAAACCTAAACAAACATTACAGCCATGTGTTGTATCAATGAAAAAGAAAAAACCAAACTGAATTTATTAAAAACCTAATGTTAATTCCAGTTGAATTCCACATTCAATGGGAAGCGCAAGATGCTGCAGAGATCACTTCAGCACATATGCCCGTCTCTGGAGATAGAAAACACTCTTCAAAGCTTGAGTCTTCCAACTACAGTAAGATTAACACTCTTCAAAGCTTGAGTCTTCCAACTACAGTAAGATTAGCCATATCCTTCTGACAATTGGTTTTGAACTACAGTCTACTGTTACTTATTTATTTCACTTCTTATTTTATCATCCAGTCAAGACCAGGGGAGCTAACTTAGACGATTTTGTGAGTCTGCACAATTTAATTGTGAAAGCTTAGAATTTCTTGGCTGGCTTGAAATTATCTGGTTTGCCCGAAGCCCTTAAGTAAAATTGCACAATATCCACGAAGATGTGAAAGCTAGCAAAGGACTTCATCAAAACAACTAACTGAATGACTAAAGAAGCAGGTTCACAGTTCCTTACAAGTTTTTTTGTTTACGTTCAGTTATACAGATGGCAGCAGGCTCGGCCTGCATAGTGCCTGACCTGGATTATATCGAGCCAGGTTGGCTTCTACCAGTCCACAGTCATAAACTCAACCAACTCAGACACCCTAAACCCCAGCTACTGCTTGTTCTAGTCAGGTAATAAACAACAAATAAAGGGAGTTATCCAAAGTATTTGATGGCTGACAGATTAGTTGCAAATTCACCTAATAAAACATGAATGTGTCAATTTAGTCACCTGCACATTCTAATGTCAACTCCAGTTGAAGACAATAGGTATCATTAGCTGTTGCTCCATATCTCAGACCTTAAGGACCCTAATGTTATCATACAAGAAATGTGAGTTTTGGGCTGTTTTTCCAGCCTGAAAAATCAGTGAAGAAAAGAGCTTGATGTTGCTGGTTTGACATGATATTTCTACACTAACTATTCTATGAGGAATATTAGCAAACACTTAATTGGGCATAAAAAACACTACTTACAGTAACATGAACATAATTTTCTTTCATTTTCTTAAACATTTCAAGAAAATTAAAGTAACCCTAAACCTTAAATATGGAGTGAAGAAGATATATGTAAATCGAAGATAGATGCTGATGGAGTTGCAGAAGAAGGATTCATTAAAAAAAAAAATCAGACGAAGAAAACGTATGTAAATCGCATGAAGTACCTCAATTACTGTAAAATATGGACCAGCTCTATGTTTATCAAGTACACGTGACGATGAATCTGAGAGAGTGGTGATTTTACGGCTATGGGGAAGGATCTGAGATTCAGAAGAAGAAGATGAACCCAATTCGATTTATGGTCATGGGTTTATTGATTTTATTTCAAAAGAAATTCCCAAGCTACCCTTGTTTCGGTTGACTCGTTTCGGCATATTTCTGGTCCAATTTCGTTTAGGCGATAAGTCACATTCTGTTTCGGTTGAGTGCCGATACCGGAATTTAGACGAGACCGTAGTCATCTCGATCGACTATATTGGTTCTACATCCTTTGTTGGGTGAGTTGAGGTGAGAAAATACAGAAAATCCAAGTGAACTGCGCTTAGCTTTATTATATATTGAACTCATTTTTGTTAAACAATAACCTAACGGTGTTACATATTTTTTAGTAAAAATTTATGAATAACCTAAAAGCAAGTGTGACTGTTCTCATTAAAAAATGAAAGAGTTTAAGCAAACTAGGCGAATTTAGTGTGGATAGGGAGAAGACTTATTTTTTCACCAAAGTCTATCGCACACTTTTTTATCCGAAAGAATGTACGATAATAAAAATTGTATGGGTGAATATGTGTCGCTTGTTAGTATCAAAAAGTTGTTCTAACACGTGGCAGCAATGTCAGCGGAGCACAGTATCCCGATACATCAGTTTGAAGCACAGTCAAGATGTCCCGCTACTCAAAGTACGAATCACAAGATCGGAACGTACTCAAAGTGCGGAGCACAAGATGTCCGATGCATGGATCGAAATGCTGTTGGATCGTACCAAGGTTCGAAGCATGGATCGTACCAAGGTTCGAAGC
>JAJJMC010030977.1:20457405-20586704 GCA_023531435.1 Papaver californicum | reverse complement strand
TTAACATTTGCGAAACTTCTGGTGTTTTGGTTTGTTTCTTTGTTACAGGAATAATTTTTATCCAACAAGTTATTGTTCTTGGGTGAGAGGAATGACCAAAGCCCTAAGTGCAAAAGCCAAGTTAGGCTACATTGATGGTTCGCTCACAAAACCAAAAGAACCAAAAGATGTTTCTTCTTGGCAACGATGTGATGACTTGGTTGGCAGTTGGATCTCAAACTCTGTTGATCCACAGATTCAACCAAGTATCATGTATTTTAATTCAGCTCGTGATATGTGTTGGATCTCAAAGCGTGTTTTGCTCATACAAACACTCCTAAGCTTTATGCTTTAAAACAATCAATCTCCTCACATAAACAAGATAACTTAAGTGTGGCTATGTACTTTACTCGTCTAAAGTCACCGTGGGATCAACTGAATTCCGACCACATGAACCATGTATTTGTGGAGCTGGCAAGAGCTTCATGGATCATCACAATCAAGACAGAGGCATGGAGTTTCTTCAGGGACTTCATGACAGATTTGCTGCACTAAGAAGTCAGTTCTTGTTGATGGAACCAATGCCCTCTGCTGCTAGGCTACACAATTCGTCAACAAGAGGAGCAACAAGGTATCAACTCTTCATCCATTACTCATGTTGAATCTACAACCTTGAATGTATCTCCCACTGATTTAAGAAACCCAAGGTTCTTATCTAACAATAGCAACAACAAGCGTCCAATGCCATTTTGTGATCATTGCAACAAACATGCACACACAAAACTAACTTGCTGGAAGTTGAATGGTTATCCAAGGGACTTGCCAAAGCCTAGAGATTCAGACTCACATGATCTTGCTACTGTTGTTGCTCCTACATGCGTTGCACCAAACATCACTACTGACCAATATGATCGCCGCATTGCCTTTCTTGATCCAGAAAATGGAGACAGAGACATGGTTCCATCTGCCAATTTTACAGGTATCACTCTATCTTACTCCATTAGTGTATGGATATTAGATAGTGGCGCAACTCACCACATATGTTCATCTATTTTATTTTTCACTTCATATAACTTGGTTCCTAAACCAATCACTGTGCAACTACCAGATAGATCTTATACCTCTGTGACACATATTGGGTGCATTGATCTGTCACCCAATGTCAAATTACTCGATGTTTCGTACATTCCAAGTTTTAAGTTCAATTTAATCTCTGTCAGTCAACCGACTCGTACATCCAAATGTTGTATCAAATTTTCACAAGGGTCTTGCATCTTTCAGGACCAACAAACGGACAAGGAGATTGGATGGAGTAGGAAAATCGCTGGCCTCTACCATTTTACTTTTCATCCCTTTGCTTTATCTATAGTTGCAAATAATACTTCCAATACATGGCATTGCCGTCTCGGGCATCCAAGTGTGGATTGTTTTAAATTTTTAGCTAGTAAGTTTAATTACATTCGTTCTCATTTCGATCACTTATGTGATGTATGCCCCAGGACAAAGCAAACTCTTCTTCAGTTTAATAAAAATACCTCTTCTTCTGCACATCCTTTTCAATTGATTCATGCTGATATATGGGGTCCTTTGTCAACTGAATCTCTTACTGGTGCAAGATATTCTTACCATTGTAGATGATTGTTCTCGATGCACTTGGCTGTATTTGATGAAAGTGAAATCAGAAACATTGAAATTTCTTTTCAATTTTGTTATCAAACAGTTTGGTCACGAAATATCCAGTATCTGATCTGGAATTAATACATTGTTCACAAAACATTTCGATTAATAATGGGTTTGAGTTCAAATATAATGAACTCCAGTCATGGTTTCATCAAAATGGTACTTTACATCAAACTAGTTGAGTATACACTCCACAATATAATGGAATTGTCGAGAAAAAACATCGACATCTACTCAATATAGCAAGATCATTAAGGTTCCAAATCAATCTCCCTCTCCGTTTCTAGGGTGAATGTATTCTCATTGCTACATACTTAATCAATAAAATACCAACTCCAGTCTTGTCTCATAAAACACAACATGAAATGATACTGCATACACCACCAGATTACTCATATCTTCGAGTATTTGGTTACCTATGTTTTGGGAGAAACACAAAAATTTCTCATAAATTTGATCAACGTGCCAAGCCAGGCATATTTCTTGGATATCCTTATGGACAGAAAGGATATATGATTTATGATCTTGAATCAAAATCAACATACACCTCACGAGATATAGTATTTCATGAAAACGTCTTTCCTTTTCATGATTTATCGCTACTCAAACTGTACCAATACATATACCAATTCAACAGTCTGAGTACAATTACTCCGACTCAATTTTTCATTCACCTTGACTGACTCGTACACCTCCATCCTCGACTGACAACTCCACTCAGTCACATATTTCTCATTCAAAACCCAATTGTGAATACGCAAGTCCTGACATTAGTTCAAGGCCTTCGGCTATATCACCGCCACATAGTCAATATAGCTCGCATTCAGACTCTTTAAACACCACCAATAATTCAGTGGTTCCATCAAGTGACTCTTCTCCAGAGCACACATCTTCATCATATAGCAACCCTGCTTCTTCATCCGAACTACACCAAGTTCCTCCTACAGTTCCATTATCTGAGTCTCGACCATCTCGTATTCGAAATCCTCATATATACTTAAAGGATTATCATTGTTCAGCCATTGAATGTAAATCAAATTCAGTTTATCCAATGACCAATTATTTATCTTTTGATAAATTCACACCATCTCATAAAGCCTTCCTTGTTGCGGTTATTCTTAAAGAAAAACCTAAATCATTCTCACAGGCAATCAAGTATCCTAAATGGCGTTCAGCCATGGATAAAGAAATCATTGCTTTAGAAGACAACAATACTTGGATTATGGTGGACTTACCACCTGGTAAAACTTCCATCGGTTGCAAATAGGTTTTTAAAATCAAATTTAACCATGGTGGTACTATTGAACGATACAAGGCTCGTCTAGTAGCAAAAAGGTTATACTCAACAGGAAGGGATTGACTACTATGATACTTTTGTACCAGTATTAAAGTCATTCATTGTACGAGTATTATTGTCTATTGCATCCATCAATAGTTGGTCGCTTCACTAACTAGATGTGAACAATGCATTTCTCCAAGGAGATCTCGATGAAGAAATTTATATGAAGATTCCTCCTGGTCATGCACGTAAACGTAAGTCTCAAGTTTTCAAACTTAAGAAATCCCTTTATGGTCTTAAGCAAGCCTCTCGCCAATGGTTTGCAAAACTCTCTTCAGTTTTGATAACTGAAGGATTTCGGAAATCTTTATATGATAACTCTCTTTTCACATATCATCAAGGGACAATTTTTATATGTGTTCTCATTTACGTTGATGATATCATTATTACTGGCACAGATGATGTTTTCATTAACTCACTTAAGTCACGCCTTGCATCTCATTTTTCAATCAAGGATCTTGGTCGTTTACAATATTTCTTAGGAATTGAGGTTTCTCGATCTCCTAAAGCTATTTTTCTATGTCAAAGAAAATATATCTTGGACATTCTTAAGGACTCTGGTCTCACAGGAGCACGTGTTTCATCCTTTCCAATGGATACACATCTCAATTTACTTCCTACAGATGGTAAGGAATTAAATGATCCAAGTTCTTTCCGTCGTCTTATTGGCCGTTTGATATATCTTATTATCACTCGTCCGGATATAACATACGCAGCCAATTATCTAAGTCAGTTTATACAACATCCTCGTACATCTCATCTTGATGCTGCTCATCGTGTACTACATTATCTCAAAGGAACGATTGGGCATGGAATATTTTTATCTTCATCCAGTTTTATATCTCTAAACGGCTATACGGATTCTGACTAGGAAGGATTCCCTATTACTCGGCGTTCTACTACAGGCTATTTTGTTACAATAGGCAATAGTCTTATTTCCTGGAAATCAAAGAAACAACTACAATTGCTCGCTCTTCCGCTAAAGATGAATATCGTGCTTTGGAAAATCTAACAACTCAACTTCAAAGGTTAAGTTATCTTTTCACAGACATGCACATTTCATGTCCTCTCTTTATCACTGTTTCTTGTGATAGTGAAGCAGTAATTCACATTGCTCAAAGTCCTGTTTTTACGAACGAACTAAACATATAGAGATTGACTACTACTTTTTTCATAAAAATTATTAAGTGGATTGATATTACCAAAGCACCTTCAGTCCTATGATCAACTTGCATATGTTTTACTAAGCCATTAGAAGCTCCACAATTTGGCCACCTGGTTAGCAAGTTGGGCGTTCATTCTGGCTCTATCGCTCCATCTTGAGGGGGTTCTTAAGTTGTTGTATTTGGTCTCATGTTCAGTTAGGTTGTTTTAACTAAGTCAGTCTTCCTGACTTATAGCTCGATAGATATCTTGTTCAGTAATCTTCCTATTCTTTTGATTTTTTTGTTAGTATCCTTATCTCTGTAAACTCTTGTGTAGTGTATTCACTATATATACGATTAATAAAGACTCATATCATCACATACATGAGAGAAACAAAACTCAATCCCATATTCATTAGCTTGGTTAGTTTTTCTCCCTCAAGTGTTAAATAATCACCCGCTTGATTTTTATTCAAAAATAAATACTCATGTGGATAATGATCACCAGCCAAGTGAAAATTGTTCCCAAGCAGGACATGTTCACTAGCTTAATATATTCTCTTCACTTTCCATAATGCGAAACTTATTCCTTCAACTAGTCTCTCACTGGTCTTGAAAGCATATACTTTATCTCATAGCACTTGCTCTAAGCTGGATATAGGGCATCCAAAAAAGTGAGAAAACCCATCTTATAAAGGATTACATAGGGGAGCATGAACCTGATGCAAAAGAGCATGTAATAGCCTATTTATAAGCTCATAGAGATATGAATATCGTAAAATAGTTCAGAAAAGTTTTTATTTTGATTGAAAACGGTTCAACGTTAAAATAAAATAAAATAAAAACTAATCGGAAAGTAAGTATGTTGGTATGTTTATTTAATCGTGGATTACATTAGTAGATGGTACTTGCAGGTGACGAATTCGTTTATTCTTTTGTAAGAACAAAATACTTAATAAGAAATTTATTCACAAAAAAGAGAAACAATTTCAACAAACTTTCATTCAGATAGTAATCGCTTTTGATTCTGCAAAAGCCTAAGAGACAATCTTCTTTCCCTATAACGGTATCTATGGAAATAATATTTCTCCCAGAATAAATAATGAATTTGAAACGAATGATTTTGATAGAATGGCTCTTCCTCACTAAGCTCCACAAAAATATATGAGCGAAACATAAAATAGTTCCAACCTAACCATGCAAATACCTAAGTAGTCCGTCATATTAAAAATCTAAGATTGGATAATCAAAAACATGATTTGTTAGATTATTGAAAAAAAAAGATTCTTGTAATACCAAAAATAAATTTTTATATAGCATGTCGTTGTTTTAGGGTAAAAACAAATGTACTGTAAAATAGTACTTTCAAGTAGGTTCGAGAGATCAAGCTCGAACAGGACGAGCCTAAACCAAGAAATGGTCGTTCACGTCCTGCTTCAATCACAAATGTGAAGAAGATTGGGTAGGTCTTAGGGGAGGGAAGCAAAGAAGGTTGAGAAATTCTCAGTGTGACGAGTAATTGTAGTGTGTAAAGAAGAATGGATATCTCTGGGACAAATCGTTAATTTTGTATATTGTTTCTTCCTTGTTTTATTGTTTCGAATAGATGAAAATCATCTATTTATATTCCTGAGAAGACACACTGATTTATCGTAAGTGGTGGAAGTTAGGGAGAGATGGAGAAGTGACGATTGTGGAGATTGTAATGGAGTCATGCCCGGAAAGTAAGGAAGACTTGTATGACCACTACTCACTATCCTCTCAATTGATTTGCAACCGTCCCACTACTTATTACCTTCTTGTTCGAGGATGTGTTGCCACAACACACGATTTTCGTAAACCGTCATACCAATACCCCAATGAGAATCCCCCTATGTGTTGTATTTGATATCTCGTAAAAAGATAGTGGTGTCGTGAGCAACTACTATTTTGGTTAAGTCAAGTCAAGTCAAATGACTTGCTAAGTCAGTGAGGCAAGTCGCGTAACTCACTGAATTAGTGATCAGACTGATTAGTGTCAAGTCTGGTAAGTTTAGTGGTCATATGCAAACTTAGGAATAAGATGACATAACTTTAATAGCCAAATGTTGGCTTAGAATTGACTTGGAATAAATCTAGAAGATCTTTGAGGCCAAGCTTGTAAAGAGTCTTAAGCAAGAGGGTTTATCATATGATATTAGTGTTGGCATTAGGCCAGTATTGAAAAGAATGGTGTGTTTCTGAGGGAAGCGGCTAGCAAAGCCAGCACTAACTTCTTAGCGCAAATGGTAATGTGCTAGCTCTTTTAGGCGCAAAACCTAATGCGCTAGCGTTTTAGGAGCGAGGACAATGTGCTAGCTTCTAGCAAACGTCAATTATGTTAGGGCTAGGAAGCTAGCGCCAAGGACGTTTGAAGTTAGCACTTCTCAAGGAAGTCACCTAGGTCAACGAAGATAGCTAAGTGATGTGGTTTTAATATAGTGGTAAAATAGATTCGATTCTCGGACTTGTGAATATTTAATTCCTAGACCTAATTTTTAATTACTAAAAATAAATAAGATTAAACAGATTTGATTTTAAAAATAGATGGAAGAAAACTAGGGTTTAAGATTCCACCATTCACCAATACTTCTGTGATATGCCTAACAATTCTATGCTCAATTTAATCTAAATATGCCAAAAATAGGTTTTTAAAAGAATAATTGTAAATCCTAAGCATGAGACATCAAAAGAAGTCAACCCAGCATGACCCATCAAAAGAGAACACAACTATTTAAGAAAAACCATTTTTTCAATTTTAATCAAGCAATTAATAAGAAAGAATTGTAAAGAAAATATAGATAAAATAGACATACCACTTAATTATTGGAAGAAAGGCTTCCTCCGTCACCCCAGTGATGGTGATTAGCTCATTGTAATGGAAACACACTCAAAATAACCTTTCATTGCTCAAAAAGTGCTTACAATGATTAAAAAGAAGTAACACAGACGTTTTGATACGCTTATAAGCGTTACAGTGGATGGTTCGGAGTGTTACAGGAGAATGAAAAGGAAACAGGAAAGAAGAACGGACCATTACTGCGGTAAAGAAACGACTGCCGAAGCAGCTGCGTATACGACAGTATCAGCAACAGTTTCCTGGTGCTGTTTTCTGCACTTCGTCTTCTTCTTCACGAACAGAGCTTCTTCTTCCTGATTTTTTTTTCGGTGATCCAAACTTCTTTTTTCTTGGCTTCTCTTTGCTATATATAGTATTGGTAAACCCTAGCAACCTTTGTGAACCGATAAGGAACCAAAAACAAATCCAAATCAACTTGAAATCCCGTGTGAAACCGAAACAGGGAAGAACTCCTTTTCCCGTCCAGATTCGATTTTTCCAAGCAATTTTCTCCGGCTAAAACTCTTTGTTGACGTGTGTTATGTTATCCTTTGAGTGTTTAAACAATTTGAGATAGAAAGAACACGTCAAAACTCCATAAATTTCGGTTACAAAATCATGCAGAAGCTTTCTCACGTAGCTTTCCTCTTCCCGCCATTTTCGGAATTTCAAATTCAAATGAAGGTGCCCCCAATCCAAATTGTGGGTGCCTTAATCACTTTGTTGGGTGCCTTTAACAACTTTTTGAGCCAATTTTCCCACAAATATTTATTTCTCGAAAACACCTACAAAGACATAAAAAGACATAATAAGTACAAAATCGAACACTATCAAAACAGATAATTGAGCGCAATTTAGACACAAAAATGTGTCTATCACTAAGTCAGGAAGCTGGCTAAGCCAATGATAGCTAGCACCAATGTGCTAGCGCCAATATACTTGTGGCCAAGGGCGCTTGCGCTAAGACACTTGGCCAAGGGCGCTTGCGCTAAGCTGGGGCGCTAGCCAAGGACGCTGATAGCTGGGATGCGCTTGTGCTTCGAGGACGCTGTGGCTAGGATGCACTTGTGCTTCGAGGACGTTGTGGCTGGGGCGTTAGTACTCAAGGACGCTTGTACTCGAGGACGTTGTTGCCGAGACGCACTTTCCATGGATGCTTGCACTCGAGGACGCGCTAGGATGAGATGCGCTAGTGCTCAAGGGCGCTGCTAGCCGAGACGCGCTAATGCTCAAAGGCGCTGCTAGCTGAGAGGCACTTGCCATGGACGCTTGCACTCGAGGATATTGTGGCTGAGGAACGCTAGCTGGAATGCGCATGCGCTCGCGGCTGTTGCACTCTTAGTCTAGGGATAAGGGTTACCGCCAATACGCTAGGCCAAGGGGCTAGTGCTAGCTTGGCGCTAATATGAGAAAGGGCTAGGATTAGCCTAGCTCAGAGGCGTAATGCATATTCGAAGGAATTGCTTCTTGTTTATGGCGCGTCCAGGAGGAGCGGCGGATAATCCTGGTTTATTTTTGAGCAAAGTGCTAAAGTAGCATATTTTAAGCTCAGGAGAGAAATTTGGGAAGTATTCGTTACGAACAAGGCGTTAAGCTAGAATGTGTTTTTGGGATTAAGCATTAGCTATTCCCGAATTTGATAGATATTACTGAAACATCGATGCACACTCGAGGCAAGTTCAAGGAATTCAGTTGTGGAATTTATGCGACTTGAGACTAGTTCGATATGGCGTAAGTATTGTGAATTTTGAGGAGGTTGTAAGGCTAATTTAAAGGCTTGTAGTTGTTCATAACATTCTTAATTTTCCTGTTAATATATAAGTAGAAATACAAGTTCTCATGTTTTGTTATAAATCTAGGAGTATGCGCATAAATATGTGCATATCCTTTTATATTCTTGCTTCTAGACTGAGGGAAAATTTATAATTCTAGCCCTTGTCAAAAACTCATCATCTATAATAGTATAATGATTTATTTATTTATTGTACAGAAAAGATAAATCCCCCAATTCGTGTTGAGGAGTTTCAAACCCAGGTCGTTTATACAATGAATTCGACATTATTTTCTTGTTTAGAAGGATGACTAACTATTATAAACATTATATCACCCATATTAGCAACATCAAAAGGTAAATTACCAATTATGACATCTTGTTGTTTCAAAGATAAATCTTACTGGGATTCTATTCTAGCATATATTGTGAGTGAAACGAGTAGCCAGCTGAGTTAAAACGAGCAGTTATAACATGAAACCATAACTCATATATCCATTCAATTCTTATTTGATTAAGCTTTATTGGTATAGGATATGGAGTCTCCATGAATCCAGCTATTTTATAAAATAAATACAAAAACAAAAACATGAAGGAGAATAAAACCGGGATAGAAAAGGGAACAAAAAGAAATTTAGAGCGTAGATGTCATCACTAAATAAATACTTCTATAGATTTATAGAGATTTAAAAAGAGTCACGAAAACTAATAATTTTCTGAGAATTCTAAAAAAAATTGGACAAAATCTTACGGATTTATACAGAATTATCTAATGCGTTCCAGAAAATTGTAGAATTCCGAAGAGTGTTTTTTTTCTGAATCCTGAAGAGCTGTAAAAAATAAATATTGTATATAAATCTACATGATAAATATAAATATAAAATTTATCAAAGTTTATTATTATACCAGCTTCAATTGAATTTACAAAAAATAGTTATTAAATATACAACATTTTTCTTTTGTTCAATAAAAACAATAAATTAAATAAAAATAATAAAAATAATTATTATTACAATTTGTATTTGATAAATAAAATAAAAAAATGTTTAATCATATCATATAGTTTATATGTATCTATGATATAAGTTTTATATATTTTATATTTATGAAATAAAATAAAAGAGAATAAAAAATATTTTAAATTTCTTTGATAGTCTTCCAAAATCTTATATATTTTGCAAGACTTTCATCAAGGCAAGTATTAACACAAAAGTAACTCAAAGTTTTGAAAATAAGTAAGTATGCAAGTCTTTGAATTTTCAAGTTTACAACGAATAACATAAACTTTAGAAGATCTTTTTACAATCTACAACCAGTAATATAAACTTTGAAAGAGATTTTAAAAGTCGACAACCAATAACATAATACTTTGGAAATCCATTAAAATCTTTAAAAATCATTAAAAGTATTTATCGAGTAAAAAAAATTATTAAAAATTGAAATGTGATTATTAAGAAGCTTACATTTAAATATGGAACTAGTAAATCTAAATTTCCATGAATCTTGTTTACTCTATCCTGCTTCTTCTTATTGTTGGTGTTGTCTTCTATTTTTTGAAAACCCAATGCTTAATTGCTATCGAAACATGAATAAATTACTAGGAAAATGTTTCCTGCTGAAATATCTCAAGTTCTTGAGATATACTTGTAGACATTCTATTCTTATAAAATAAACCTAAATCAAAAATAACAAGGTTAGATTAAGTCATTAAATCCACGTAATTATATTTGTTTCTAAATTAAATTTGAGTTACATATAAATCAAATAATGTTTGTTAATTAAATAAGACCTAGCTAGGCATTAGAAATGATTTTCTTTAATTATATTTGTTTCTAAATTAAATTTGAGTTACATATAAATCAAATAATGTTTGTTAATTAAATAAGACCTAGCTAGGCATTAGAAATGATTTTCTTTTAGACAAAAAAGTCAAATTCTTATACTTCTTGCCACGTGGGAATGACCCACAAGAAAAAAAAGTGTAATTTAGACCTCCAAATAGAACGACATTGACATCTATCATTAGAGATGTTTTTAAAAAACCTCGTAGGTAAAAGTATAAATCTTTGTAAAAGCCATTTTTATTCAATTTTACTCAGGCAGCGAGAGAGGTTTTTTCAAATTTACTTTGACTTTTTTTATCAAATGACATAAAAGTTTTAAAAGACGCGAGTATTCAGTCGTTTCTGCTCCCATCCAATTGAATCTCATTTACTATGTTCTTCACATCATCAATATATCCTAGTTCAAACAAATTCTAATAATGTAAACCGTAGTTGTGTACTCTTGTTTTTTTTAGAGTCTCATATAGCATTTTCAGTAGACTAGCCCGTAGAAGATCTCTAATTAGTTCACCCATAAAATGTGTTTTTAGATTGAAAATGTCCCACGGAATTCAACGAAATAACTTTGTTCCTCTCATAGAGTTTTCTTTATCTCTTTTTCGTTTCCAATTCTTATATCAGACATCAAACTATGCAAGAGTTCATTAGCTTTTTCAGTCATTCTTGCCATCAGTTGAGTTATTGTTAACAAAGCATCCACATCATTATCCATTCAATAAAATTCTTCAAATTACTTGATTTATGGGTTACCAACTCATATTCGGACTATGTTGACGATGTGCCCACAACTCTTAATCTGGATCCAGCTACAAGATATCCCTCAGAAAGTTGAACTGCAGGGTCTAGTCATTTTCCATAAATATCGTAAATCGTGTGTGATTTAAAAAAGAATATGCTACTATATTAGCATTGGGGTGTTACAACATAATTAAATACGGGCTTTTAATATAAGATTTACTAGAAATTTTAATTACTAATGTTATTATGATATGAATTATCTTTTTGTATTTAATTATTTATAAATGAATATCTTTCTTAAATATAAGTTTTTTATATAATATTAAGTGTGTTTTTTTTTGTATGTGTGTGATTATTTAATAGTTATATATTTCATTATTCGAGTATACTGAAGAAAAAAAATAATAAAGACGAAAAAATCTTGTAATACATTCGTAGTATCTTAATATAGTTACTTTGTATGTTAATACTAACTTAATTATTAAAATGTGTTACATATTTTAAAAACAAATATACAAAATACATAATAAAAATAACCAACTAATTCATTTATTTTTAAAATATTTATGTTTCATTAGATAGATGGATATATATTCATAGAGAATAAATATTAAATGTTGTTCGGTAAGAAAACCTATATACCTTTGCATTTAATAATAACTAAGATAATGCTTAAGAATATGGTTAAACAAATATTTTGAATAATTTTGTATGTAAACTCTAATTGCTAGTCTTATATATGTGAAGACATTAATTTCTTGATTATGGAATTATAGTATTTAAAATAATAACTATTCTAACGGTGCAGGTTAACCCATGAACATTATTTTCATGTTTTAGTGCTAACATGACCTTTTTTGTAAGAGAAAGAACATGCTTACTTACAAAGTTAGGATTTTTTCTTTTGAGAAAATGGTTAACCCTGCAACTAATGTGAGAGAGTGTTTTAAAGTAATATTTCAATATTTGTCAAAATAATACAAAATAAAATACTCAAAGAGACAACAAGAAAATGTTTATACTAATTACCAAACTAAATAAATAGAGAAAACCGAAATTGGCAACCAATGTATCTTCTCTCCTTAATAGCTCATATTAGTTTCTTTTATGATATAAAATAATGACAACATTAATAATGATAAACATGATAATAGAAGTGGGTTGTATACAAACTTTATCGTTGTTAGTCTTTCTTTGTGGATGATCATAAAGTACAACAATATTTTTTAACCCTCTTCAAGCAGTAGAAATTCTTACATACACTTTCGTAGAGTATGCACATGGTAAAATCTTTTGTGATTTTTTTTTTCAAACTTTAAACATCATGAAAGTGAGTATAATAATCTCTTGTAAAGTGAATTAAAACCCTGACTTGAAGAAATGAAATTGTGAAGCAAAATGAGACTGAGTTTAGAAACTAAAAAGAATGGAGATTAGGTGATAAATCCTCATAATGCTCTCTGCACTTTCTCTCTCTCTAAATTTCAAGAAAGTATATATGAAGGTATAGATGAAGGAAATAAAAAGTAGTTGGGAATTGAAAAGAAAGAAAAGAAAAAAACGAGAGTCAAACGATCCTCAAGATTTTAGGTGATAAATCCTCATAGCATGCAGGTATGTTATACCAATGTGATGGTTTAACTATTTAATAATATAGTTGTCCTTTAATACTCAGGTATCCATACTTTTTTCGTGCAATTTCGTTGTTCTGTATTTGGGGGAAGAGAAGTAGAAGAGAAAACTGAAAGTTAACAAAAACTTAGTACAAGACAAAAACGTCATATTCTACAAACAATATTGTTTCTTATTTGTACAGATAGAATGCTTGGAAAACATCAAAAACATTATTACATTGTACGGAACTAAAGGTATGAAAAGAGAGAGTGAGAGAAAAAGGCATAGATATTAGTGGTTTGGTGGAAAGATCCAAAACCGAAAGTATATCAAACCGGTGAAAACGACCAAATCTTTGATGTTTCAACCAGGACACATAATTAACGCACAGAACACTAACTGTTGTAAGCTTTTCACTTGTTGGATAATCATCTTAAGCTTGAATGAAATAATCATTCCCTGCCGATTCTCAGTCATTCTTGCCATTAGTTGAGTTATTGTTAACAAAGCATCCACGTCATTATCCATTCGATAAATTTTTTAAAATTACTTGATTTATGAGTTACCAACTCATGTTCAAGACAAGAAGTAAAAAGAGGTGTTAGACTACCTTGACGATGTGCCCATAACTCTTATTCTCGATCCAGCTAACAAGATATCCCTTTAATAACTGAACTGCAGGGTTTAGTCATTTTCCATAAATGTCGAAAGTTGTATGTCGTTTAAAAAGGAATATGCTACTACTATTAGCATTGGGGTGTTATAACATAATTAATTACGGGCTTTTAATTTAAAATTGACTGGAGATTTTAATTACTAATGTTATTATGATATGAATTATCTTTTTACATTTAATTATTATAAATGATATATAATATAAGTTTTTTATATTATATTAAGTTTTTTTTATGTGTATGATTATTTAATAGTTATATATTTCATTATTTGAGTATACTAAAAAATGGTAAAATATGGTAAGACATTTATAATATCTTAATTAAATATTTGCGTGTTAATACTAATTTATTATTAAAATTGTGACATGTTTAAAAAAATATTTTTAATAGATAATACAAATAATCAACTAATTCATTTGTTTTAAATATTTGTGGTTCATTAGATACATGGATACGTATTCTTAGGGCAACTGCAGCGGTCGACTGGACCAAAGAGTAAAGACCAATTTTACTCTTTGGTCCGTTTTTGTGAGCCGCAACGGGCGAGCAAATATATTATTTGGTCCAGTTTTTGAACAGTATTCGACCAAGTTTTGTCGAGCGATTGGGCCAAACCCAAATTTAGTCAGACGCTCTTCTAGCACGGCGTTACCTCTAAACGTTGTTGTAGGAGAACGTTTCTAAACACAAATGTCGTTGCTAAAAGACGTCTAGTGAAACGTTCACTTATAAGAGCGTTTCTCTAATGTTGTATTAAAAGAGCGTTTGTATAACAAACGGCAAGCTAGAAGAGCGTGGGGGTTAAACGTTCCCTTGTGCAGCGTTAATTATCAAAACGCTACGCTACGCTCTGCTAGATGAGCGTAGTGATGGATGAAGTATGTTAACGCTCATCTAGGAGAGCGTTGTTGTTAGAGACGTTCCTCTAGGAGAGGATGTGGTCGAAACGCTCCTCTAGGAGAGCATTCATTTATACTTTGTTCTTGTTTGTTCTGGTTTGCTCACATTGGTGGAGCCAGATCTGGAATGTCCTCTCCTGTTTCTGTTGGTTATTCAGTACCTAGTTCCAATCTTTAATGTTGAAGTTTAACTAAATTCAGTTAGAAACGATATCCAAGTTTAACTAAATGCAAGTATGATACGATACATTAATACTTTCAGTTTTACTAATTTGTTTCAGAATTTAAAAAGTACTTCAAAGAAGAAAAATGGACCGTTTTGGGATGATCACGCTTACCTACAGGAGCGTTTATGGATGATGAATACAACGTCCATACAGTGAGACGTTTTGTCATTTCAACGCTCATTTAGGAGAGCGTTTTTGTTAAAACGCTCCTCTAGCTCGACGTTTTAATTTATAACCCATGAAACGCTACTTTACTAAGACGTTTTATTTACAAACGCTTCACCTGGTTAGCGTTGATATGAAAACGCTATCTAGAGAGAACGTTTAAGTATACGCTTCGTTAGAGCAGCGTTTGAGTGCCCAACGTCACACTACAAGAGCGTCTCATCCTTAGGGTTCAAAGCGCTTTTCTAGTTGAACGTCAAGTAGCAAACGTCTCTCTACACAGACGTGTCTTTAAGCAAACGTTATTCTAATGTAGCGTTTGATTACAAACGCTTCTTTACATAAGCGTAAGATCATATTTAGTCGTCAAACCGCTGTGTTTTTTTTCCAAGAGCAAACAAATTTGGTATTTGATCTTTGGTATGGTCCAACCGCTGCAGTTGCCCTTAGGAGAATAAATGTTGAATGTTGTTTGGTTAAAAAAAAATATATACCTTTATACTTAATAATAACTAAGATAATGTTCAAGAATATGGTTAAATAAATATTTTGAATAGTTTTGTATGTAAACTCTAATTGCTAGTCTCATATATGTGAAGATATTAATTTCTTAATTCGGGAATTAGAGTATTTAAAATATTAACTATTCTAACGGTGTAGGTTAACCCATGAACATTTTCATGTTTTAGTGCTAACATAAACTTTTCTTAAAGAGAAAGAACATGCTTGCTTACAAGTTAGGGTTTTCTCTTTTGAGAAAACGGTTGACCTTCAACTAATATGAAAAAGTGTTTTAACAGTAGTGGTCTGTTGAGTTTAAGATTAAATTATGTGGTTTATGTGTAGGTGCACATGAAGTGTTAGATAATTTGTTGGCAAGAAAGTATTTTAATTGGTTTCAGTAGCAGTTTGTTTTTACTGATAATGGTAAAAATGGGGTGATATATCATAGGGAATTTGATTTGTTGGTGTAACTTAACGTATGTTCTAAATAAAGTCTATGATGACTTTGCACAAGAAATTTCAGAAACAACATATAATTATCAAGAGTAGCACCAACAAGTTCAACTTCATTTATAAAGGATGTGTATGTCCTTCGTGGAGTGACCTTCTACCAAATATAAGGCTCGGCCAAATTATAGGGTGACAAAGATATGTCTAATAAGTTCTCTATTAAATTGTTCGATACTTTCAGACTTGCTTCTGTATATCTATTAGATTGTGGAGCTGAAAAGCTAACAACGAGGTTTCCACAATTTTTTGATATCCAAGTAGTTGGCAGCAAAAAAAAAATCCAAAAGAAAATGTTGGTTGAGTTTGACGAATTAGATATTTGTACTTTGTTAGAAGTCAGAAAATAATAATTAATCAAGTTTCACAATGCATGAATTGATCGGTGTGTTTGGTCTTATATTTTGGTCCATACCACTTTTTGATTTATATTTTGTGTACATCTTTCAGATACCACTTCCTGTTGGGTGAGGAAGCACAATTCAGAGTTTTTAATTCAGTGAGGTAAACTTTCATATGGCCAGCGTCTAGAGAAACAATTTTACAAATTGGAAGCAGCAATATTACCTCTTTATGTCTAAAATCAATTTTGCTAAATTGCCTCCTTAGCCTAATTTTAAATGTACAAAAGATAGTTTTTTAAATCATGTTGATATCCCAGTCTATTTTTTTTTATTCCTGTGAAATTGATGAAGCTTATATTTGTAGGCTATAGATGGTTAATCCATTGTCGAAAAATTATAAATTTGGATGTTGCAAATACTTAGTAGTCTATTAAGTTCTTGATTTGTACTTATTCAAAGCACTGACTGTCAAAAAATTTGATATGTATAACTTTATGTTAGATAACTTTTTATTAATGGGGTACTTACTGATGATAGATCTAAGTTGCAAGAGTACATATTGTTCAATTTTACAAGATTCTTTTCACTAAATAGCAAATTCTTAAACCTTCACTGGATGAAGTGGAGTTTGATCAAATCGGTACAACTGGGGCTGTCTTTTTGGATAAAGTTTACAATACAAAAAAAGAACTTGGTCAAGACAAAGCACCAGGACCAGATGGTTATCCTTTAATGTTGTTTTACTTGTGTTGGATATTTCCCAAAGTGGACATTATGGAGACTTTTAAAGAATTATGTGATACTACTATGATTGACACTAGACACAATTCTACTTTTATCGCTTTAATGCCAAAAAAACGACTATATTAAAACGGTGAAGGATTGTATACCAATTTTCCTCTTGGCCAGTGTTTATAAGATCATTTCCAAGATATTATCTTCCAGGCTTAAACTAATTATGAGCATGATTATATCCCCAGTACAATGTGTTTATCTTGAAGGAAGGAAAATCAATGATGATATTTTGATTTTCAATGAACTGGTAGATTCTAGATTTTCTTCTAGTAAACCTGGAATTATCAGTAAGATTGATTTAGAAAAGGCCCTTGATATAATCAGTTGGAGTTACTTAGAAATGGCTATGCAGAAAATGAGATTTAGCTCTAAGTGGTGTAATTGGGTTAGATTTTGTTACCCTACTGCTTCTTTCTCAGTGTTGATCATGGATCCTCCTTTGGTTATTTCATAAGTTCTAGAGGAATTAGACATGAAGATCCCATCTCTCCGTTATTATTTAACATTGTTATGGAAGGTTTCTCTAGGTATTTGGATAAAGCAACTAACTTGAAGTTGTTTAGTGGATTTTCTTGCACTCAAAATAGAACCACAGTGAATCACCTACACTATGCAAATAATACTATATTTTTTTTGGATAATAACAAGGAAAAACTTTACAACTGATTCTCCATACTTCCCTGCTTTGAGTTTATTGCAGTTCCAAAAATAAATACTTCAAAAACTAGGCTTATTCCCATTGGCAGCTTTCCTGATTTAAATGATTGGATATGTAATTAGATTGTACCACTGACTTAATTCCTTTCATTTATCTTGGTTTTCCTTTGGGTGCCAAGTCAAGCTCTAAAGTTTTGTGGGATACTGTGATAGATAAATTTGATGCTAAGTTGTATTTTTAGAGACAAGGTTCTCTTATAAAATATGGAAAACTGATTCTTGTTAGATGTATACCCTCATTGCTCTTCCTTTGTATTAGCTTTCTCTTTTTAAGGCACCTGCAGTTGTTATACTTCAAATAAAAAAGAAGATAAAGAATTTTCTTAGGTAATATAAGGAGCGGTGCTGGAGATTTTTGGTGTTGAAAATAATTATTAGTGGTTTCAAATCATTTTAGATAAATATGGAACTAATACTTATAATGTGTTCCCCGGTAGAGTTTCTTCCTCATATGGTATTTCATAGGGCTGTCAATGGGTCAGGGTCCTCCCGGGAAGCACTAGACCCGGATCCGTACACTACTTATAAAAGTCGGGTCTGGTTCCTAAATTTGTGGACCCAGAACCAGGTATGTTAAAAAACTCGTGTATCCATCGGGTCCAGGTAATTAACGGGTCTTTTAAAATCCACTATAATTTGTTAAAAATTCTTTAAATTGGCTTGAATCGAATAATTTTTCATATAAAGTTATTATTACATCTATGTAAATTTTCTAATTAAAGATTAAATCTAAGAAAAAAAATGAAAAAAAAAAATCAAGTAAAACTACAGGACGTTATTGAATTTTAGGTAAAATTAACAAACAAATAATAAATACTCGGGTACCCGATATCCGCGGGTACCCGCCGGGTAATACCCGTTAGGACCCGCTAAGATTTCAGGTCCAATCGGGTAATCCCGTCGGGTCCTAAATTGTTAATGGGTTCGATTTTATGACCCAAAACCGGACCGATTCACCCGGTTCCGGGTAATGGGTACCCATTGAAAACCCTAGTACTTCATGTCGAAAGGTCATTGTTGAGACTATAGACTTAATCAACAACAATTTTATCCTTACATTGCATTATGGTACTGACATCTCTTTTTGGCATGACAAGTAGATTGGTTCAGTTTCTCCTTCGATTTCCTATCCTGAGATTTATAAGTTAGATAAAGATAAGTTCTCTTTCATAGTTGATCACATTATTATGGATGGGATTTGGAAGAAGTTTTTCAAATCCAGAAGTTAATCAGTTTACCTTCCTGCTACAAGATATAGGTGATGTTCCACCTGTTATTGATAATATTTCTGACACCAGAAGATGGTCTCTCAGCTCAGATGGGGTCTTTTCTGTCAAGATCATGTATGTTAAACTTAATGCAGATAAAGGAGTTGATAATTTCTTCATGTGGTGCGCAATATATGGTAAGCTAAACAATATAGATGTCTTGGCCATAAAAAGGATTGTACTTGAAGATTGTTGCATTCTTTGTAAGACTCAAATGAAACAGCATACCATATCCTCTTACACTGAAGTGTTGCTAATAGGATTTGGTTTATGCCCAGTCCCTCTAATGGGTATATATGATTTTTTCCAAGAACTATGTATGAGTTTGCTCTTTGTTGGGAATCTAATCAATTTTCAAGTAGTGGAAAGTAATATTGGACTCTTATACCAACGATGTTCATGTATTCTCTGAAAGTAGAAATGCCCGTACTTTGAAAGAGAAATATTCTTTCAAGACTGATTCTGATTTGGGCACTGAAGCAGAATCGCTGGTCATTGCTCGGGCTTCTGCTTTTGGTCTTAAAGCTCACTTGAACTTCTCTGGTTCTATCCACAATTGAGATTTATTCGTGTGATAAATTTTTTATATTTTTTTCTTTTGTTTTGCCTTTTGTTTTACTACCTCTGACAGCTTGTCTTGTACATTATATTTTCTTATAAAATTTTTTTTTCAATCTTAAAAAATTGTTTTAAAATTTGGTTAAAATTTTTAGAGGCGAAAAATGTTAACCTGAAGAAAAATAGATAAATTAGTACATATCAGTTAGGAATTTCACCTTAAAGCTTTCAATTACTGACTGCTCTTATTTTGTTATTTGGTAGGACTATAAAATTATGCGGTAGAAAAATTGGCAAGCTGTGCTAATACGTATTAAAAAACCCTTTGTGCATTACAAGTTATTGTTTACTCTCATTTTCAGTAACCATGTTATACATAGTCGACACATGGTGTATCGTTGGGACGTAGCAGTTTGGAATTTAGTGGATATAAGTGCATAACATACGTTATGATTTGCGGGCTAATTGTAGCAGGAATTAGATACCCCGCTGTCATTACTTAGGGTTAAAGCTTTCCCATATCCTGTTTGAAAAATAGATATGGGTGCATAATAGCTTCAGCGGCTGCTCCTTGTCCAAGGCTGCTTCGATCGCCCCCAACCGCGCGGTCATCTAGTGTAAATGTGCAATCAACAAGTTTCTACTTGGAAGGTTTGAATTAATAAAATTAAAACGAATAAAATAAAATAAAATAAAATAAAATAAAAAAATTGTTCAGTTTACATAGAATTCCCAAATTAAGACTAGAGATTGCACTGATTTACCGTTAAATCTCTCAAGACCAGTAATTAGACCTTGATTTCTCATATCTCTCCATCACCATTAACATCCTGAATACATTTTCTTTGAAAATGCAGCACCAGTAAAACTTTTTCCCTTGTTAACCATTCACACCCATACCTAAATCCCATATATGTTGCCAGCTACAACGCGACCCAGCCACTTCACCTCTTAACTGATTCCACAAACTTGTTTATATCAATCATATCAAGTCCTGCTTTCTCTGCAATTATTAATCCTCCACTTAATTCAAGTAAATTAGCACCAACTGTAATCTGATTAAAAATCTACACCCTTATCCTCCAAAATAAGTAACTCTCCCCAAAGCCTCATAAACCGGTGATAACAAGTATCACTAGTTTCCCATCTCTAGATGTGACAACCACAGAAGAGATAAAAGAAACAGAGAGCAGAAACAAGAAGAATAGCTTCGAATACAGAGATGATTTTAAAAAGAATATCGTCGAGAAATGAAATGTGAATATTAAGATGCTTAAATTTAAAAGTCGAACTAGTAAATCTAAATTTCCATGAATCCTGTTTACTTGATCCTTCCTCTTCTTCTTCTTGTTTATGGTGTTGTCTTTGTTTCTTGAAAAACCAACGCTTAATTGCCATCAAAAACAACTAGAAAACCCAAGTAATTAATGTTTTCTACTGAAATATCTTTCAAGTTCTTGAGCCAATAAGATATGCTTATGAACACTGTATTCTTATAAAAGAAATCCTAAAACAAGAACAACAAGGTTATATTCTTTCCTTGGTTTCTTCACAGTGACAGTTTTTCTTTCTTGCTGGCCGAAGTCTTTTTGCTTTTTGATGATGTTATTGTGGAACAGTTGTTATTTAATTTATATCAGTAGAAGTGGTTGATGATGTTTTGAGTGCAAAAGTATAACATTCCCGTTGAAGGTTGTTTTAGTGATTTTGATTCACGATTTAGTCAAGAGTCAAGACTGGGTGAAGAAGTTGGAACGGTAGTGAAGAAAAAACGTGGAATTGTTGAAGTTTGTCAAAGAAGAAAACTTGTACCCTGAAATCGCGTTATTGCCCTTACTGGTCACACGACTTTGTTATGATGATGAAGTAGTCATTTAACGCGTACAAAGGAAACATCGTTGGAAGATCTTACTTTTGATGATTTGTTACGTATTTATTAATGAAAAGGATCAAAGAGGATCGCGAGATCCCGAGGCCAGGGAGGCAAAGGGACAGTCGTCATTCCATTGTTGCAGCCAGCCCTTGGGAGTTACTCAGCGAAGAAGGTTCCATTAAACCATGGAAAAATTGTAAAGTATTACAAATTTGCAGCAAACACAAAGTTCATGCAAACAGAGTAAAAAGTTTTTCGAATTCTATGCAAATTGTAAACTTTTATATATTCGCCATTAGTATGCACGATTCACTGGATCATATTCATGTCTAATTCTGCAAATGATCATATCCTGGAAATGCAACTCTCTTATGGATTCAGTTAAAACTTGTTGTCCAAAATCATCCATCAGATTGTAGATCCAAAACCGTTTGGTTCCTTCCCCGAAGAAAAATAGAGTAAATGCAAGTACATTTGGGTATCAAAATAAAAGGTAGTCAAAGATATCTACAAAGAAATCCATTAGATAATCGTCATTACATGCATTTTGCGCCACGAATAGAAGTAAAAAGTGTAATTATGGGTGATTCTGTTCCAATTTCTGTACTAATTTTCCTGTTCCAAACTCTCTACTATTTGACTTCTCTATAAGATTAAATCACTGTGTATATTTACCCTACTTTTCTGAGCAGAGAAGTTGGGCAGAGGCATTTCTAAGCTATTCACAAAACAAAAGGTACTATAGGTTAAGAGAATCTATCGATTAGGCCATAACTTATACAAGGGAGAGTTGCTGATCTGGTTCATGTGATTAGTAAGTAAAGGGTCAGCTCAATTACTCATTTAGTATAAGTACTAAGAGCAGCAACAACTGAGCCAGTTGTACCAAGAGTTGATGCAACATCTGGGATATCCTTCCGAGAATTGATTTTGAGAGATGGGCACAACCATCGTTTCAAGGAATCAACAAAGGTGTTGGGATCAGATGTAAGTATGGCTTCCCAATCCACCTGCAAACCATCTGGTATGCTCTCTCTGATCTCCATATTGGCTGCGAGAAACAGTCCAAGCAACACAATGTAGCCAACCACCGCAGAACCTCTGGACAACGGCATGAAGTTATACCTGCAAAATATAATTTATTTTAACAGATTTTATGCCAGTCTATGTTTCTCAGATCATGACTAACCCTTAATTCGGTTGAGCACTTGCTTTAGTTGTAATAAAGTACTTAATTGATGATGTCACCGTGCTATTACCAATAATATGACATCCGTAGAATTGCATCCTGCACGCTTTCCAGCATACTCAGATCAGTTGAGCCATGCAATTCACCACAATACGCATTGCACAAGGCCTGCAAATCCGAAGATTTAAGAGTGCTCAGATTAGTTGATTGGTCTATATCTTCCTGCTGATGAATAGGAGAATGGTTCATTTTTTTCTTATTTTGAGGGAGCATAGGAGAATCCTTCACGGCAGGTTCTTAGTTCGAGGTGGTAATGCACTTCATAAGATAGTCTAAACATGAGAGGTAGATCTCATGATCAATGACACAAGCTGGAATGAAGGAATTCGGAATGAGGAGGGGAATGATACTCTGGATGGGTTCAAATATATTTCAATCTCAAGTGATCTGATATTCAATCAAACTAGAAGGAGAATATGACAATGCCATTTTAAACAAACTAGCAACCATGTTAGAAACAAAACACATAAGTTTAAGGTTTTAGCTTGAGACAGAGCTATACTTACTTCCCACGCCATTGCCATTTCTGCATCAAAATGCTCCCATCTGGAAGGCGTACAAGGTGTTCTTATTGAAAAGTCAAATCCCATACTGCCCCTGTTAAATTATTGGACTTTATGTCTGGATTTGAAAAAGGGAAAGAAAAGAACGCAACACATAATTTAAGAGAAGTATAGAGTACATTTTCTGTAGAGTGACCCTTGTTCCCTCGAGGCGTTTCCTAAAACATGCAACATTACTCGTAAGGTAACAAGATAAAACAGAATAACTTGCTCTAAGATCTCTTTTTTTTTTTCCATCAAGACTTCATAAAAGAAAATATTATAATAGCCTCAGCAGCTAAAATAATGAGAAAAACAGTTAGTAGCTATTGAATCAGTACAATTCGATTACCCCTCAAATGCTGTACTACTGCACCAGGTTGCTAACCAAAAGTCCTCACCAGTCACACTGTAAAGATCGGAGCAGGTTTCTGCGTGTAACATCTGTATGTGGTTACCAACAGCAGATTAGTATGTTTGACAAAAATGCACGAACCCACAATTACATTTCTCTCCAGCCGTTAACTAGAGCTACTGACCAGAGAATCGATTATGTACATAATGTCTGGTTGTCATGAACACAATTTCTATAATAAACTTAGTGTCGAACAAAGGAGTAAGAATACTAAGTAGAGCATAGCACATGATAATTACAGAGCATAAATAATTTACGTGTAATACTCACTTTCTGTAATCCCCCCTCCTTGGATAGGTCAATTATATCATCTGCACTATTATTCATTTGCATCTTTTCTTTTGCAACTGTCTTTGTGAAATTCAATAACCTACAACATTCGAGAAATAATGAGAACGGAAACCCATAAGCTACTCTGATATATGCTCACACTTATAGTCATACCTTTGATAGTTTGGATAATAGCGCACAACTTTTGCCTGTCCAAGAATTAGGGGTGTATGTGACCCAAATCCAGCATTAAACTCTTCACTGTGTTACATGGAAAAATAAACAAAAGGAGAAGAAAGATATATTAATGTAGGTTAACGAAACACCAACTTTTTAAGAAACAGAGAGAATATCAAAATAGCAACAAACAATAAAACGGCCTAGTAAATAGCATGTGACATCCCCTTCAGTCTGCCTCAAAAATAGTGTGTTTTGGTTGATAAAAAATCTGTGTTGGAGGCAGAAATAACATACCTTAGCTTGTTAACCCAGACAACAGGGTCACATGGTTCAGAGATCTGTCTCCATTTTACTGCCATTGAGTAAACATCTTGCCAGGACATCGTAGAACGACTTGATGATTTTTCTTCGCTAGTATCGTATGGAGTAGATGTCTCTGGTGAACTGGTACTACAACAAGCACCGCCCCTATTCTGGCTAGGCACATAATTTCTTTCCTTTCTCCTGGCTTTCTTACTATTTTTTGTTGTGCCTTTACTGGAGAGCTTCCACTCTGTATGAACAGAACGCCAAGCCCTTGAAACCTTTTGAGCAATCTCAATAGCAGCCAATCCTGCCATTCGATGCTAGACAACACATCCAAAGACTAAGCATTTAAACAACAAAAAGTAGACAACCCAATATAATAATGAGAATTTGTTTAACTAGTTACCTGACGTCTATTAGGCAAGAAGCCTGGGCAATTGTATTGGATCCTCTTTCCGATGGTGTCTGCCACTTTTAGAAGAGTAGCCTTTGGTTTTGTAATAACATGATCCTGCTTCCTGGGCCTACCTCTCTTCAGCGAGTCACGCAATGTAGGTTGTCTATAAACCTTTTCACACACATTCTTCGGGTGCAACCTTTTGCACCAGTACTCCTGCAGAAAATCGGCAATATTGTTAAAGAAAAACAGATTAAGATTCTCAAAGAATTTGTTTAGACTAGAAGGGTGTTGGAAGGAAGGAATTAATAAGTGCAATAGCCAATAAAAATAAATCACAGGTGACGAAGGTGTCAGCAATACTTGCCACCGGATATTTTACACACATAATGCGGAAAACTGTGAGTGTTAGTCATAGAAGCTCCATTTTAACTCATCTATAGTAAGGTGAGAATTAACTAAAGATGGAGAAAGGAGCTCTCCAGAAATATTTTAATTACTGTGAAATTAACTTTAAAGAACCAATCAACTGATAAAGTTATCTTAGTGCATCAAAGGATATTTGAACTCCAAGCAGCAACTAATAGATAATTTCACCAATAATCTCAAATTTGAATTACCTTAAACAGGGGATCGATATCCCCATCAATATCAAACCAGCAGAACTCACTAGTGATTTTAGAAGCAGTGTACAGAGCAAGTTCTTTCTGCATGAAAGGCATAAATGTGAGTATTCTTGTGAACATCCACCCTCAATGATCAGAAAGCGAATAAAAAACGCATCAATCAGTAGAAATATAGGCTCTCCAAGATAAGGGCGTGCTATATCAAGCTACAAAACCTGATAAAATGCCAGGCACTGAAGCACAAATTTTTCCACAGAATCTAATTCCAAATCCAACACTGCATCGTAATCTTTAACCTGTAAACATATAAATAAATAAACTAAATTTTCATATGAAATATTAAGACTATTACTGTAACAGGGGACTATTAATTACCGCATTTCCATATTCTGCAACAGCATGGTAGCAGGAAGCACGTAAGTATAGACACTCAATGTTTGAGCTTTCAATGCTTAAGCCCATAGTCAAGTCCTTGATGGCATTCCTGCAACAACCATTCTGGTTAATATAACCACGAAAAGTATATGCTGGAAGAAAAAACCATGCATATTAAAAGCCCGTGATTGTTAAATGCATGCCTGCATCTTCCATGTTGCAAAATAAACGCTTGTAATAATAATTTAAGTGTTATATTCATGCCGGATGACTGTTTAAAACAATGTAAGGTCTATCCCAGCTTTAATCACTCCCTAATGGTGTCATGATCAGGTTTCCAAGGTAAAGAAGATGATCCAATTAGACCTAAAACTTTAAGCTCCCTGAATTAGCTTGGTAGGCTGATGCTACTATAACCCCTAATACGAATTTGCCACGGAACTAATTATCTCATAAAGACTGATAGGTAGAAATGTAACTTACTTGTGCTCTCCTAGACCGTGGTGGAGTAACCCGCGCAAGTGATATGCTTTGGTCGACCTACAAGAAATGCCACCAAACTATCAAAAAAATAACTTAAGGGCATCCTTCCACAAAGGCTTTTGTTGCAAACAAGCATGGGTTCATGCTTAGATTTGAGGTAAAGAAGTCGGTCTAATTAAGAAACAAGAAAGATATGGTATCAAATGGCAACACCACCTTCCATCAATTTGCAGAACTTGTTCAAGGCATTCAAAAGCCCTTGTTGAAATCGCCAATTCTTGGTATAACTGTCAAAAGCCAAAATCAAGTCAATCAAGTTCGTCAGACAAATCAATACAACAACAGAAACCAAAACAATAACAAGAAGAATATGGTTGCTTTTATAAGGAAATTTCTTTAGATCTACAGTTCTAAGTACGATAATCCTAAGCTTTTCAAGGCTTGAGTACTGCAATCTTCTATAAGAGCACGTGACTTTGAACCAAAACGGCTTACCTAACACAAGAAAAATATGATGCCAAGATAATGGTATTTCTAAAAGAAGTCTATCAAATCTCTAAAAGCGAGGAGTTGGGTCACAACACCAACCCTGTGGCACACCTTACAATAAAGCCTTCATCCACAATGATAGTGATGGCACCATTACTCTGTTACAAATGTTCTGTCACATTCTCAATTGTTTCCGTAATTGTTATTTAATTCAAAAGTTGCGATAATTGGATACAAAAGATAGGATCTCCGTTTCCTCCGCATCTTTTGTATCTTTTTACAGAAGCTGCATAGTTCCCGTTCATAACAGGTAAGAGGAGACAAATACCATCCAGTACTAAGATAAGTACAGAATCCTTTGTTTTTATTCCTACTATGGTGCCATTATCTGTAATGGAATAAAGTGGGTATAACAGCTATTGTGCCACACTCAATATCCATCTGGCATATGTATACCTGTGCCAGATGGATCCATCCTTCGAGGTAAAGCTTATCCAATTCAATTGACTTAGCATGTGCCTCTTCAGCTCGGCCATATTCACCAATGGAAGCTAATGCTAAACCCTGTCGGAAGAGAGAAAATTTACAAGGTTATTAATTCTAATGACATTTACTTTTATCAATAAGAAGGTGAATTATATCCATATAAAGTGCCTCCAATATGCGACTGAGCAAACTTGATATTTACACACTCACTAGATATGTATACGCGGATTTATTTTCCTTATTAAGCTTCACACACGAAGATAGGTCATGCACAGCTGCCTTGTAATCCTTGAACTTGTAATTGACAATTCCTGCGTAGTCAACAGTCAGTACGCTTGCACATCAAGGGGAAATGTTACATCCAAGTAAGACAATAATGAATGCAGTCATTTGGTAACTACCAGTGGCAAGAGATCCTTACATCTAAAATCACATATATACTCAAATCAAATAATCGACTTACCTCTTTCATGTAAGATATCTGAGGAGTTTGGTTCAAATTCTAATGCCTTGGTCAAGTCTTCAATGGCCTGCAAATCAAAGCAACAATTACTGAGAGGTAAAAGAATGTTAGTTAGACCTACGGATATCATGTAATGCACCAGATATCATACATCAATATCAGTAAATCATAATATATCAATAACTATATGGATTACAGATTTCTTTGTGCACAGCAGTGATAATTTCTGCTAAAGAACTTTGAAGTAAGAGGCGCAAAAGGAATGGCATGCCCACTAAACCTTGTTTAACATACTGCATCAATCTGTAAAATTTCCTAAAATTTTGCAGTGTAACCAGTGAGACAAAAGTTCAAGTAAATTATGGATGAAATCTTGCCTCCATAGAATCTCCTAAAGCTGCTCGAGCCTGCCCCCTTCTTTTCCATGCCTCTCCAGCTGATGGGTTCACTTTTATGGCCTAATAAAAAGATAGTTGTCACATCATAAACGATAGTGCTATTTCATCTGCACAAATAGTTGTTAGGAAATACACACCCTAGTAAAGTCAACAATAGCAGCATCAAGTTCCCGCTGAAATGCATATGCTGTTCCCCTACCTACCAATGCCTCCGGATAATTAGGATTTTCTTTCAGTATCTATATAACAGAGTACAACTTATGTTAGGACATACGAAGCCGAACCATGATAATAGCCATAAGAATGATGATTAGCAGGGCATAATGAAATTTAATCAGACAAGTCCAGTAACCTGGTCAAAGAGAGAAACAGCTTGAGCATACTTCCCTTCATTCACCTGCAAAATTATGAAGGCATCAGTGTGTAAGAAACTACAGAACAACGGCAATTCACAAGTCTATATTAATTTAGGATGTCTTAAATGGACAAGGTGCTTTGGGACCTATACAAGAAAAATCTTTTCCTTGTGAGTATTGAGCAAAATCACGTGGAAGGGAGAAGATAACATCGATTAAAGGTTGAAACTATTTGACATTGTAGGATATAGAATACTTCTTCTTCTTCTTTAGTGCCAAACAAGTTTGGGTAGGCTTGAAAGGAAACACAGGGACTTCCCAAGCGGTCACCCATCTTGGTACTACTCTTGCCCTTTCCTAAGGAAAGGGCTATCAAATAAATGAAAAGTAAAACGTGCCTATCAAATACCGAGTTGTTAACATAAAGGTATCATTCTTGTTTAGTTGTATGGTTGTTTCAAATGAAAATTATAACTGTTGTAATTTGGAAAGGAGCTCAATATTACTAGCAAGTGTTGCCACAATAAAAAAATGCAAGATTCCCCCATCAACATATAAGATTATGGCAACACGGTAACACCACTACCTAAGTGCATCAAGATTATGATTGTGGTAATGTAACGAAAACGATACCTGAGTTATTCCTCTTGATAATCTGAAATCCAAACTTATCGATTTGGTCTTTAACATACCAGTAGAATAAACTTTTAGATTCTTCTTCTTTGTTTCGTCTCTTTTTTTGCTGAGTATATCAGACAAAACACTTGATTTTCTGCAAACTTTAGATGTTGCACTTGATACGTTGAGTGTTTCAGGTGTGCCATTAGCTTTGCCACATATTTCAGATGCACCACTTGACTTGCTGTTTATTTCAGATGAACCATTAGATGTGCTCAAGTTTTCAGAACTAACACTAGATTTGCCATGCATTTCGGATGTGTCATTTGGTTTATTGCATAATTCTGATGCACCATTTGATTCCTTATGTGTTTTAGATATGTTAATAGGTTTGCTGCATACTTGAGAGCTATCAGTTGAATTGATTACAATTTGAGATGTTTTAATCAATTTGCAATGAATTTCAGACCCTGAATCAGATAACGACTCAGTTTGAGTGCATGTCTCCACAGTAAGATCTTTGGTTTCATTCTTTTTAGAAGAAGCCAGTAGCTCTTCCAACTCGAGCAATTGTTTCAAATCAGTTGATTGACGGACAGCATATCCATAACCTTGTTCCCAAACCACCAAACCCTCCTCTTTTCTTCCCAGAGCAGTCAATGCGCGACCTGAATGACAAACAGGTACAATAACTAAATTGGGAGCACACAATTAAATAAAAAAACGTTCACAGAGAGAAAATATACTAAGTGGAAAAAAACCCTAATGAGCAAACATTCAGCACGCTATGAGAACAACATACATTTCCAAAAAAAATAAATGAACGAGAACAACATGCATTTTCTGTAGCCTCGCATGCCATCTTGCCACAAGACCTCCATTGTAAAGGGTCTCATTCCTCAGATCAAATTGTTGAGTTAAATGATAAGTGAGTTTCCACCTAGGGTTTCAATTCATTCTCATGGTAGATTCTCCTCATAGGAGCCAAATGAAACGAAAACAACTTCTCTAACCTAAATGCCCAAAAAAAGGAATTAAAAGAAAAGAACTCAGACATTCATGCAAAAGGCAATGGGAGAGATGATGAAACCTTTAAGAATGTAAGCTTGAAGAAGGGTAGAATCAAGCTGGAGTGCCTTATCACAGTCTTTGATTACATGTTTATGTAATTCCAACTGGCTGTAGCAAAATGCTCTGTTACTGCAAAAACAAAAACCCAGAAAAACTATAGTAAACCCTCAGATTCTATAAAAAATAGAATAAAGAGTGAAATATTATAGTAGTAATTACCAGAGGTCTTGGATGACACAAGATTGACAAAGAAGAGAATCAAGAACACGAATTGCTTTAGACCAATCACGAGTACTACATAACTTAGGTAACTCAACTCTCTCAGATATTACTGATGAACTCCCCATTGAAACACAAAATGAGATCGGATTTTGACAACAACTTCTTCTTCTTTAACTGCTTCCAAGGTCTTCTTTAGAGAGAGGAAAAACAAAAGGTGAGGATATGAGTTTCAGATTTTATTTTTGCTGTTTAGTAGTTTCATCGATGTTTGATATCATAGATGATTACACGTGTATGTGAATTTATTGTAGCGACGAGATTATTTATATTACGTACACGTGGTGTTATGAGAGAGGTGTGATGGTGCTTTTTGTTATTGTAGGTTAGCAAGATGTATTGGAGCTTGTTTGGTAGTGGATAGTTTTTGGTTTTAGAATAGGAGAATTTGATTTGATTTAACAAACGCATCCTATGTTATAAAACTGGTGCTTACTCGTGTAGGGATTAACGGCTCGTAGTTCTTTCATATTTGGATCCGTCATGGTCTCCTTCTATACGCAACCAGGGAACAAACGGCACAATTTCCTTACTTCTCATAAAATGTGTATGTAAAGATTGGAGAAAAATTATCACCAAGAAAGATTACGAAACTTGCAGCAGGTAGTACACAAACTAGATTTTGTTTGTGCTAGGAAAATCAAATGATGTTATGCAGAACAAACTATAGAGTGAAAATTCAAACCTCCAATCTTAAGTATAAGTCACCTTTTTTTTCGATATAGTCCTGGACAAATCGTCCAGTTAAACTACCCGAAAACTGTCCAAGTATTAGAGGGTTACACTGATGATACGTTTTTGACACTTCCAAGTATTAGAAGTATTAGAAGGTGCCTTATAGAAACTTTTGAGTTCAAGCTAAACAAAATGTGTACATTCCCGGTCTCTGTCTGCCTAAGGATCCAATCACACCTTCTGATGTAGTGTATGAATTTCTTCTTGAGGTCATTTTTCTCGTGGTTGTTAAGTAATGAATCTTGACATCAGGTGGAGAGGATGGATGCATTTTTCATCGAATGTCGCAGCTGGTTAGGCCTAGCTCATGGAGTTGGTCAGTGGTCACTTAAAGGTCTCAAAAGTCAAAACAACCGCTCTACTTCTGATCAATCATTGTTCTCATACCTGGATTTGGTAGTTAATACCTCCTCAGCTGGCTAACTTGATTATCTTTTGTTAATCGTTATTCAAAACTTCGTTCCATTTTAAGTGCTTGGAAGTAAAGACTAGCAGATTAGGTGAGTTTGTTGATTTCATTTTACAAACTGAAGCCTAATTGTGATACATGGGCCTAAGTCTGGAGGCGTCGGCTAAAGACTAAAGTGTAACCCTTTACAGTTTACACTCATTACTTAAAGGTTTAATTATAGTACCACACTGCTCATTTAGAAGGAAATGTGTTTGTTTAAAAAGCATCTGCCAACTCATTTCTATCTATCAATGATATGACATGCACAATGTTGACAGGGTTCCCATACATTTCAGATTACTGAAAATTTTATGCTATATGAAAGTTTTGGGTTGGGAGTTGACAAAGCCAGAAAACAGCAGATTAGTGCTTATTTTGGTCCCTAAACTATTTCTCTACAAAAATAATCAGTAATAGAAAAAACTATGCACATGGTTATGGATTGTACAAAATTGCATGTCCTGTGATGCACGTATCAAGCATTATATACCACCACAAACCTCCTATGCCATGTGGTATACTATTTTGAATTTACGTGCAAAAATATGCATGATGTGTTGTGTCTGTGTACCTATTATCCAGAACCGGTAAATTGGATCCGGGTTTGGATCCTAAAATTGGATTCATTCGCAATTTAGGATTCGACGGGTATTATCCGATTAGACCCAAAATCTTAACGACTATTATCCGACGAGGTATCTGTGGGAATCGGATATTCGAATATTTGTCATTTGTTTGTTAATTTTATCTAAAAATCAATAATTTCGTCTAGTATTATTTGGATTTTTTTAATTATTTTCTTAGATTTAATCTTTACTTAGAACATTTATATAGATATAACAATAACTTTATATGAAAAGTTATTCAATTCAAACCAATTTATAGAATTATAAGAAAAATTATAGTTGACCTTTAATTATCTGGACCCAATGGGTATCCGGATTTTTAACGGATCCGGTTCTGGGTCCATAAATTTAGGAACCGGACCCGACTTTTATATGTAGGGTCCGGGTCTAGTGGTACCCGGGAAGACCCGAACTCATTGACAGCCCTAGTTATGTGTACATAAAAGAACCCTATTATTGGGGTTGCACACTTTTTTATAGGGGCTTACAAGATGATAAAATAGGGTGATCTTGTAGCCAACCCTAATGCCTCTTATCCTAGTATTTATAATAATGTCTAAACTACCCTAGACTAATTAGTGTTAATAAACTTAATTAGCTAAACTAATTAAGATTAGTGATTGGATTAGGTTAAAAAAAAATTAAAAAATAAAACTTCAACAAAGAGGGCATACGCCCTCCCTTACTTTTTCAGTTTCAGAATCACTTACGGCTAGGAATTAATCATTTCTTTCTACGGCTAGGAACTTATGAATTCCTAGCCGTAAACTGCTTATACGGCTGGGAGTTTATAATTTCCTAGTCGTAAACTACTTATAAATTTCAGATTTCACTTGCGGCTAGCAATCAATGTACGAGCTAGCCGTAACCAAACCTACGGTTGAGAAATACTAATATCGGTTGGGAATCTGGTTTTCAGTACACATTTTACGGCTAGAAAAATAATTATACGTCTAGGAATTTTGTTTTTCAGATTAACATACGGCTGTGAATTCTTCATTTCCCAGCCGTAATAAGTTGATATTATCTATCTTACAGCTGGGAGTTCTTATTTTCCCAGTCGTAACCTATTTTGCGACTTGGAATTGCTATTTTCCCAGCCGTAATATCGATTTACGGTTGGGAAAATAAAAACTCTCAGTCGTAAACAGTTTCAGAAACTGGTTTTTTTAACCTTAACTTAATCCAATCGAACCTTTTAAACGCAAAAGCAGAAGTAAATTGTGAAAAATCGACGATTAATCATCGTTGAAGAAAAAATATAGAAAAAGGGACAATGCGATGCGATGGAGAAGAAAAAAAAAAGAAAAAGAATAATACATTTAGGATTTTTTTATGATCATCGCCTTCATTGTGATGAAATTATGATCATCGTCTTCTTCATGATCTATGAAGGAGAGGAATAAGTTAGATTTGGGTTTATTTATGGATAATGATGATTTTGACTTTTCATATGGATTAGATCCTCCATATCCATACTTAGGATAGTCCAATCCATTTTTATCGCCTAGTAAACCCCTACAACCAAAGACTACACCCCCAATAATAGAGTACATATAAAATCTCTCTACATTATATACCATGCGGTGTCATATCTATAAGATTTCATACTAAACATAAAACACTATAAATATAAACATACATTGGGAGGAAATTGTCATGTCCACTAGGAACTTAACAATTTTAGTTTCTAACTTAAAAAAGTGAAAGGTAAATAAAATACCAACCCGATACATGAGTCGTGTAACAATTCGATTTAACTGGAGGCTGCAGGGCGATGAATAGAACATCTCCAACAGAATTTTTATAAATTCCTATTTTCACGGTCACACATAGAAAATGTTTTCTTTTTAACAAAAATCATTCTCCAACGGAAGTGTAGGGTAGGATGTGAAGATGAGTTGGAGAGACGGTTAGAACTACATCTTCAAACGCATCCTCATATTTAAAGGTTCACTTAAAACGATGTGAAGGATATATATTATTTACTATCCTAGTTTTATCGATAGTTAATTTTTTATATTTTAATCTAACTAATCATATTTATACAACTAGTTTGGTATAAAAAGATTCCATTGGAGATGGATTTTTTCAACCTCCTTTAATTTAGGAAATTTTGCTTCCACATCATATAACAATGTCTTCATAAGACTACCACATTGCAACGTGATCAAGTTCCTATTAGAGATGCTCTTAATCTCATTTATAGAAAATGGATAAAGGATGTTTAATATATTAAAAAAGGAGTCCTGTTGTGATGGATTAACCTCGTGGTAGCTCCCGTAACGACTTGCCTTATAACCATTGGATATGATATCTTAGAGGTGCACATATCCTAGACGATAATTAGGTAACTAAATTATTTTTAGCATTTTCTCTTATCTTTATAATCTTTTATATCCCTATATTTATCAATCTAATTTTTATCGTCCCATTAGAAGCGAGAACATCAGATGATATTTGTCCCGAGTTTCTCTTTAAGCTTTACCTATTCTTAATTTCTTACTAAGAAGAACTGGTAGGAAATTTAAATATGCTATATTAAAGTGATCCTCGTTTATGTAAGATCGACAAAGCTCCGTTTTCTTGATTAATTTGACGGAGGAAACCGGGAGATGATTGGTATACTTGTTGGAACCGTGACTATATGGTATATGAAACACCCAAAATGAAGATTAGTACTCTTATATGTTTGTTGGGTAAGTTATGATTGCTTTGGGATAGAAAAAGATGATTGAACTTTTTTAGGAATTTGGCAACAAGCCAACAACTAACACAAACACTGACAAAGTGTTAACGAAGAGCATTAGATTTTGATAGTATTTTGTGAAGCCATCAAATACAAGACAACTAGGCAACAGGTACACAAATGAGAAACTCTCTACCACGTGTAAGCTGCTTGCCATTATCAATTTACCCACCAAGTCAATCATTATAGATGTATAGTCCATTATACACAAATGAGAAACTCTCTACCACGTGTAAGCTGCTTGCCATAATCAATTCCCACCAAGTCAATCCATTATAGATATATATCTTGATCGTCAGCAAATGGTATTCCCGTCTTCTAGTGGAAAAGCTGATATGTTGCACCAAAATGAGCGAGAATAACAACGAGCCGTTGATATACTTTTTTCCCACAAGATCAATCGAATCTTCCTCCGGAATCTAAAACCAAAAAACACACAGCTTAGTTCTAGGTTTTTAGGCAATAACAAAAGAAGAAAATAGTTTTTTTCCTCACAGACTAATAATTAAATCACCATTAAAGAATAAATAATACTATCTCTGTTTCAGGAAAAGAATCACTATCATTTTTTTAAATTGGTCTATTTTTAAGTTAAAATGGTAAAGTGATAGTAACACTTTTCTAGAAACAAAGGGAGTATTAAATATAAATATATAAAAGTGAAAAAAATACTAAAGATAATTAATTACCTAATTTGTGTCTAGAGATACGTACATGTCTAAGATGTCATATCTAATGGCTATAAAGTAAACCCTTACGTGAGCTATCACGAGGGTGACCTCATCACAACAGGGCTCGTTAAAAAGACTATATTACTATAATCCCTTAGTTTATGGCACGTGGTATTTAATTTTTATTTAATTTTTATTTTTAGTTTTTATTTTTAATATTTTTTATCTTTATAATAATTTTAGACTTTTATTTTACATTTTTTTTAGTTTTCTAATTTATTTATTTTTTAAGCATGTTTTCTAATTCTTGTTTTTATTCATAAAAAAAACATCGTCGCCGTGTTTTTTTTTTTTATAATCATCACAGTCGTCATGGTCGATAAATTACGACCATGATGACTTATTTAAATTTTAGGTAAAACAAAAGAAAAAAGGAAAGAAAATTAGTGGTCTTAAATTTTAACCATGACGACTCATGTTAATTTTAAAACAAAAAGGGCTTGTACAGTTTCCTACTACAATTGTCATGGTTTTAAAAATCAACCATGACGACTCTTGTCAATTTTGAAACGGAAATGAGCTTGTACAATTTCTCATTACATTTGTCATGGTTTTTTAATTTTAAATATGATGTTAAATTTTAAAACAGAAATTCACAATGAAAATTCGTCATGGTACTGTAAATTTATCGATCATGACACCTCATTTACATCGTCCTGGTCCAAATTTATAGAGCATGACAACTTTTTATTAAAATATCCAATCTTGTTGACCTAATGAAAAATAGTTATAGTTGTTATTCAGCACTTTGACGAAAAATAGTCTCATGAATGTTGAACAACTGGGTTTGATTCATGGTACCCAAATATGTTCTGGAGCTCCCATATTAAGCCATTTGTTATTTGTTGATGATTACATGGTCTTCTGCACAGCTAATATGAAGGAATGTAAAAACCTGGTAAATATCTTCAACCAGTCAGTTCTACTTCTGACCAAATGATAAACTTTTCTAAGTCAGACATCTTCTTCAGTAAAAACACTGCCCCTATTATTGATGACAATGTAAGTTATTTCATGAAAGTCCAATGATGTATACAAATGATAAGTATCTGGGGTCCCCTCTCTTCACTAACAAAAGCAAAATTTAGGGATTTCAACCTTGCATTGGTAAACTTAAATTCAGATTAATTTTCTGGAAAAGCAAAACTTTCTCACCAGATGGCAGGTCTACTATGATAACAAGTCTTACTTCTACTTCCAGTATCTACTATATGAATTGCTTCAAACTTCCCAAGAAGACCTGCAAAGATCTGAACAAACTTCAAAGAGACTTCTTCTAGAGTAACGGTCCTGAGAAACCTAAGAGCATATAATACATTGCTTGGGATTATGTTTGCAAAGCCAAAGAGTTGGGAGGTCTTGGTTTCAGAAATATGGAATTCTTCAACAGTGCCATGATCACTAAAATTTGATGGAGACTTATTAAAGAACTTGACTCCCTATGGTTTTCTATTATAAAAGCTAGACATTTTGAGTGTCAGGAATTCGTAAGAATGAGCCCTCAACCAAAAAGAACTGATTTGTAT
Organism: Papaver californicum; assembly: GCA_023531435.1. NCBI lineage: Eukaryota > Viridiplantae > Streptophyta > Magnoliopsida > Ranunculales > Papaveraceae > Papaver > Papaver californicum. The sequence goes on along the minus strand of JAJJMC010030977.1, from coordinate 20,549,382 downwards.
GGAAATGTATTCTTAAATGAGTGAAAAATATTCAAAAATATTACAAATGGAAACTGGGAAATGGCCACAAAATTCAAATATGGGAGGATACTTCCACAACATGGGATACTTCTCTAACCAAACCCATACAATGCCCATCTGATCTGAATTCGGTTAACAAACTCTTCCACAACATAGGAGAGTGGGACTCTGACATCCTATCTCTTGGGTTTTCTCCAGAGGATCAAACAACTATTTATGAGGCTCTCTTCAATGGTAACGTATGATTGGTTTAAAAAAATTAAGGAAAAAAACACAAAAAAAAGAAAAAAATCCTTCCTTACCGTGTTTTAAACTCTAAGGAATATAAATCAAAACCAAATTCAATTTAAAATTCGTTAGTATTTGATTCCAAAATCGTAAACCATGACTATATTAATAAACCAAAAAAAATAAAAAGAATATAAACCTAATTGAAAATGGAATTCATGATAATTAACATTGACAGTAATAGTTAACGAAAGTGTATGTTGCAGTGTTAAATCAATCTATAATGATTAATAAAACCTATGTGGAACAGTCGGTTAAGCTCCCCCATGATAAGTTCAAGATTCCCAACTTCTTTATTATCTGATCAAGATAGGAAGCTTCTCAGCCAATCTCTAGCTATTGGCGTCCCCAAGACCTTGACACACTGAACCCAAGCTGCAATGCTGCATTACCAAAAAGCAGAATGAGATGCGTAAATAAACGGCTAGGTTAAAAAAAATTAAAAAGAAATAAAAAATATATGAGATTTCTAAAAATAAAATAGAAAAAAACGTGTTAGACTAAAAATAGGAAATCCCAAACTTTATTTATAAAATATACATAAATTTTTAATTTTAAAAAAATAATTTTATTTAAGTAATAAATATAATTATTCCTCAATTTTATTTCCTATAAAAAACATACCGCAAACACCTTCTCACATTTCTTAAAATCGGATATAAGAATAAATATATACTGCATATTTGCAGCCATGATATCAAATAACAATGGCTATGTTTTAAAAAAATAAAAAAAATAATGGTTGTGCGCGGGACGTGGATCTGACGCCAAACGTACAAGGTATGGGCATATCCTTTACTTATTCTAGCTTAGTATCATTAGCTTATGGATTTGTATTCTGAATTTTGCCAAGATGTTCTACTGCAGTACGTGTGGTTATGCATTTTCACTTCATCGTTGAGGTCTTGCATTTTGAGAAACAATTATCTTTTAAATTATCGGTTGTATTTTTGTTTGATCATTTATGTTAGAGAATTTCAGTAGTTTGGAATCCGAATATGATCTTGGATATGGTTTGATTCCTAAAAATCAAGTTTGTGTAGTTTGTATTGGAATAACTACTACACCTAGACCAATGAGTATCCATATAATATCACAAACTCAGACCTTTAGTCGTCGTACTTATCTAAGATCCAAACATAACCATTATTTAACGTTTCTCTTTGTCATACCATTAGTATGAGATTTCACACAGCGGAAGTTAAACAAGAACAAGTTAAGCACGTCTATGGACTATGAGTATATAAACAAAATCGTTATGTACTCCGCCACATGTTTCTGAAGGAGCGAATACAAACATTAATACAGTACTCATTCTTTTTTGTATGCGTAATTTTTTTCTTGATAAATTAACCAAGAATTTGCATACAACAATTTTTAATGCTTAATTATCATTTTCTCTGACAGTAACTAGCCCATTCAAATGGGCACACGTCAAATATCTTATTACTCATAGATTAAACAATTTTAAATAGATCCGGGTCTTTGAGTTTAAGCAATCAATTATATCAAAATCAATACAGCCCTAATTATATAAAATTACAAAGTAATAAAAATTGTTTTTAATTTACAATATAAATTAGATTGGATAACTATTTTTAAATTTCTCCTCACAACAATTAAGAAAATCAAATTCATTATCAGTTCTTCGTAACTAAAGGAATTTAATGCTAATTTTTTTTTTGGATACGACGATGGTTTGTGGTGAATTGGAAACTGGACAGAAATAAATAAATTAGGGCAATAGATTAGGGGAAGAAACGAAAAGAAGAGTAAAACAAAATTGGCAGTTGCCTGTATTGGAGAAAATGAGATGGAAAGTTAAATTGGAATTGACAAGGATAAACCGCCGATGATTGTGAGTTGAGCAAAAGAAGGAAATGGAGACGGTAATGTGTGCAAAAATTATGGAAAACGAAGAAAAATCTAATATAGTAAAGTGATGTGAAGACCAAGGGTTATCTTGATCTTTACGATAAAAAAAGGTGGACGTCCAAAACAAAATGGTATGTGGGTGTGTAAAACAAAATGGTCTTTTGGTAAATTTGCTTAGACATGAGCAATTATAATTAAAATAAAATTATGATTGAGTAGATAGAAGTCCTGTGCTAAATTAATTATAATTAGAAAAAATGTGACATGATTAGTTATTCATCGAATATAAAAAAAATTAGTAACATAATTAATTATTATTGTTTTATCGTTTTCTTGAATTAAATAATCATTTATAAAAAATAAAAAAAAATCTAGTATATTTTAGTATTTATCTCCGCACAACTGCTTTTTCGTTGTTTACTCCATTCTTTGGTTTTTTGGCTGGTTGGCTGCTCATGACCGAGAAATTACTAGATAGATATTGACAAATTAATGCCCATACTAACGAATAAGTCAAGAACATTCTGAAATAATATCCAAAATATGGTGTGACATTTCACCGACTTCTTGTTCTTCATAGAGTTTTGTAATGTGAACTTTGGTTTTACCGGTTACACTGTTGAATGATTCCTTTGAAGGGTGATGCAAAGAGAGGAGTCCAGACATAAGATGATCGAAAATTCGAACATCCGATTTTTAAAAAAATGAACCGGCTAACATCATGTATGACTGAGAGAATGCTTGATGTTAATGGTTGAACACGTCATATATTATGCATAACTCAGCATAGTACAGAGTCTACAGACAGTAGCTTGTTTACCTCGACAGATACATTGGACTTAGACATATTACGATACCGACCTTTAAATAATACGAACTAAAGCAGATAAATAAAAGGAAAATAATAATGAGAGGCCCATGCGTCAGCAAAGACGATACTAGTCACTAGATTTTTCCCTCGATAGATACGTTGAACCTAGACATACTAAACTAGGCCTATAAAAATGACTCCAAGGCACCGACATAATTCGTTGAGGCCAAATCTATCTTTTATAGCCAATTCTTTCTCCCTTCAATAGTTCTCCTTTCCAGTTTTATCAGAATCCAGTAATGGGTCAACAAATTGTAGGAGGAGCAGAAGATGAGATTTTGAGGCAAAGAAATGAAGAGTTACAAATAGAATTAAAGAAGAGTATGGAAAGAGAAGAAGCAATGAGACGAGAACTTGAAAAAACTACACAGAGACTTTATGTAGCTGAAGAAGCAGAGGAAAGACTGTGTTCTCAACTTGGTGAATTAGAAGCTGAAGCTTTAGACCATGTACGTTTATATCAAGCTCAGATACGCTCTTTAAATGAACAACTTTCTCAGGCTCAATCCCTTCTTCAATCGTTTAATTCTTCTTCACCCAACCGTTTTATCAAAGTCAGTTATTAGATCAAACATAAAAAAAGACTTTTGTTATTTCCAATCCACCATTATTATTAACCAATCCATATACTTAAACAATCCATTTTTTTTATTAATACAATCATATGGATTGGATTTATTTTTTATGACTTTTAAAAACATAAATATTCTAACTTTTTCGTCTCTAATCAATGAATCCATATTTCTTAGAAATCAATTCAATGAATTCGTCATCGAAATCAAACATTATTCATCTTTCTTCTACCTATTAGCAGAAGAAACACTAAACTCATAATTACTGCAGAAATCAAATCGGCTGCCAGTGGATATTAATGAATATTTCTTGAAAAATTAAATTTCTTCGTCTTGATTAACTCAAAAGTACATGAATCATGGCCGACAATCTCGATTTGCTCTCTGACCAACAAGAAAATTGAACTCAAAATTATGGATAAAGAAGAAATCACTGTAAAGTTTCTAGAAATCACCGATTTCTCTTTTAATTTTTGTAGTAGCGTGGCCGACACATCATCAGTCAATACAAAAGTCTGATTATCAACAGTGCTGTCTGTCAGTCTCTTTTCAGACTTTATCAGACGAAAATCAAGGTTAAAGCAGCGAAGCGATTAAAATTCGTCAAAAAAAAAGCGAAGCAATTAAAGCAATTTCTTGGTCAAATCAATACATTTCTGCTTTATTCATTGGGAACAAAAATTTGACAGTAATCATATCTTTTCTTCTCTCGTGTTTCTTGGTCAAATCAATTCTTTTCGGCTTTATTCATTGTGAACAGCAATATCTTTTCCTCTCTCGAGCAGATCGCCTCGTCTTGATTAATTCAATTGGTAATAGCAATTTTATTCAAAGCAACACGGCAATCAACGGTGTTTTTAATTCAATGTTATCATCGATCAGAGAAACTTCTAGAGAAAAGCAACATTAAGACTTCATTTCATCACACTCTCTGTATAAAGAAACTCCACAACATATTTGATCTTTTTTTTTACTTTCATCACTGCTCTCTCTATCATCAAATCCACAACAAATTTGATCTTTTCTTTTACTTTCATCACTGCTCTCTATATCATCAATTAGGGTTCCTTTTCTTGGTTCCATGTTCTTCTCTTCATACATACCAAACTCTCCAAGAAGGTTTGTCATCTCTTTTTTTTCCTCTGTTTATTCAACAATTTATAGTCGTTGCAAAATCATTCTGTGCTGCTTAGTTTATCAGATTGGAAGCTTACTTTTAAAAATAATTTTCACTCGTTTCTATTACTTTTAGTTTTTGTTAATCAGAAGTTCATGCCCTTAATTATTACTTGTCTGTTGCAAGAAACTTGAATAAAGATGATCTTTTTACTATTGATTTTCTCATAGGTTTTCAATTGTTGTATTTGTTACTGAGTTTGGCAGAGTTTGTCATTTTTTTTTGTTTGTCAAGTCTTTGGGTCATAGAAGAAAGATAAAAAAGAAGAATATAGTTTAGCAGAAGTCCGAAGTTTTCTTTATTGAGGTGAAAGCCATGAATTTGGTGTTTTGAACCTCTTAGACTTTTCACTTGACTAATTTTCACTTTTGGGGTTTCCAGTTCACTATATCTTTCAGAGTGAAGGTTTTTTTTTACCTAAAACATTGCTAATTTCTACGGGTGTTTACTTTTACGGATTGGATTTCAGGAAATATTCTGGGGTGCATGGTTTTATGTTGAAATGATTATGTTGCCAGTGAAGAAATGTTATATGAGGAAAGCGCATGCTTTTACATTTCATGGACTTATCTAAGATTTTTTGTATTCCTTTGTTAGGTAATTGGATATGCCCTATTATTTATTTGTTTATCGTTGATGTGGTCATTTTTGATGCTAGGTAGGGAAATTTCAGAATGTGGGCTTGCTAACGGGATATAGAGCATTCTATGGTTAGTGTTATGCTGATTTCTTGGGAATTATGTGTATTCTAAATCGATATTGAGAGGGAAAGTGTAAGTGTGTTGTTATTTCAACTGATGTTACTTGTTCTTCTGTAAATTATTGTGTTCATAGCTAAGTTAGGTTGTTGAGTTGTTGCTTACTGTGAATTCATGGCTGCAGTTATCAACAATATCTTGTGTGGCGTGCTTGAGCAAAGGTCAAGTTGATAATGTGAGCTACTTATGTTTGTGAGGAGATTACTAATTCTGTTTTCCTCCACTGATAAATCGACTACACTGATGTACCTCTTTCATATTATACCGGAATCCTTGGTAAGTTGGTGGTTAATTATAATCAAATCTTCCATAATTTATTTATCATGTCTGAAAGAAACTGTGATTACTAACAATTCTTGTTACACATATTCATGATAATGTCAATTTCAGTTTATTAAGTAACAATTTTGATGATTCCTCTGTATGTTACATTGTTGCATCCTAGGTATGCCCGGCATGACTGCTTATGTTGGGTTTCACGTGGTTGCTTCTCCTAAAAGTGTAGAATCTGTTTATGTATCCGCTGCATCTGGTGCAGTAGGACAGCTTGTTGGCCAATTGGCAAAGTTGATGGGATGTTATGTTGTTGGAAGTGCCGGATCCAAAGAAAAGGTGAGAAAATGATACAACCAAAAAAGTCTCCGTACTCTTACAACTGAGTGCTCAATTGATTAGTATGTTTTTCTTGTTTGACGAAACTTCAGGTTGATTTTCTAAAGAGCAAGTTTGGATTTGATGATGCTTTCAACTACAAAGAAGAGGCTGACCTGACTGCAACTTTGAAAAGGTCCGAATCTACATAGACTACACTTGTTCTGTGGGAATTTTGACTATGTTTAAACCATTTTCTTACTTTTGCTGATTTCAATATCTTTGTTTTCTATGTTCAGATCACATAGTTTTCATCTGACCTACCTGAACGTAGGTATTTTCCTGTGTTTCCAAGTCCTAATTTGTATTAATACTGGTGTGTGCTTTTGTGTAATCTGTTTTTGTAGGTATTTTCCTAAGGGGATCGATATTTTACTTTGAAAATGTGGGTGCAAAGATGCTCGGAGCCGTCCTTATAAACATGTAAGCTCTATTCCTTTATCGTAACCCAGTATGTTTGCTTTTATCATACATGTTTGCTCAAATTGTTCTTTAGAACCATCCTTACCTGTTCTTTAGAACCATCCTTACCTGTATATCTGTTTCTGAAATATATCTAAAAATATGAACCCAAATACTTTTATTTGAAATATATCTAAAAATACAGTTCATAACCCTGCTTTTGGATAAAATGCTGAGATGTTGTCACTCATATATAAACAACAAACTGACATTTCTTGATAAGAGGTGTAGAGTAGAAAAATGTATATAGATAGAGAGCACAGACATTTCAAAAGAAAATGCAACTAATAAAGAACATTTATAAATGAGTTATTAAAATCTATTATTAATAAAAAAAAATCTAAAAAAACTAATAAGAGCCGAATCAACAAAATTTAAAAGCGAGTAACAACATTTAAGGTTTTCCACTCATCTAATCTATCTTTAATGTAAGTTTCCCATCCTTCAGCACATGGTAGATGTTGATATATCCAACTGGGATGCAATGGAGGTAGTGGAGCATTTGGGTATAGAACTGCCTTATTAAAGTGCATCCCATCACAATTCACAATTGAAACGATTATTGCATTTTCTAACACCTCACCCCTTAGTGGTAGATATGTCCTATACTCTGATTGATGAAAAACTGAAAATATGCAATTAAATGTAGTTGCAAATAAACATCCCATTTCAGGGAATGCCATCCAACCATAAAATCCGCAACCATTATCTGATAGATGGTTTAACCTTTCTTCGAGTTTCAAGCATGAATCGTTACCACCTATAATACCAATACGAAGGTCCAAGTTTGTTTTTAACTCAACCATCATTTTAATCCGAACAGTCTTCCATCCATCAATTTTACTTAAACCTAACATTTCTGCACAAGCTCTATATCCACAGTGACCATCACCGCGGACATTTTCCAAATTATGAATAACTCTTTTCATAACGTTAACATCTAACCATTCAAACGACTTATCCGGTCTCTCGTTCAAATCTGGTATTCTACTTTCATTTGCTGCATTTTCATGTAATACAAGTCCCATACTCCCAGAATTAACCTCATTTTGAGATTTTATTTTTAACTTCTCAGCATTATTTTTTAACTTCTCGACATTTTTCTTTAGCTTCTCATCATTCTTGGTTAACTTCGCGGCAATCTTCTCAGCAGTCTTCTTCAACTTCTCAGCATTCTTCTCTAACTTCTCAGCATTTTTCTTTGACTTCAGAATCTGTTCTCTACCATGTTCAAATGCAGATGGATTTCTCTTTGTTGAGTTTGATGCTCTTTGTTGTGCTTTTGTTGGACGACCTTTGGTAGTGACCGGCATAACTGGTTCCTCTAACCTGGTCATATCTGGATCAGCAAGCTCATTCAATTTTTCTAGGATACACATACGTTGTAACACGTTTGAATTGTTCCACCTAAGCTTAATTTTTGGTATTTGTGGTAAATCGTCAAATTCGACCATTTCGTCAACACTAAAAGGAAGAGTACTTAGTTGTTTCCATTGATTGTCTATTGTATCAATAGGTATTGTCGTTCCATACCGTTCGTACTCTTTTAATTCATGGTAACATGGTAGGCCATGTGTCTTGCGAAGTATATGGAGACAACGATTACCACCCTTATTTGTCGAAGTAAGCTCTTTATGAATTTTATCTAGTGCATAAATGGAAACTCTGTTCAACAACTCTTTGAAAATTGGTAGCTTTCGATGTTCATGTCGTACATGCATTTTGCTATACTCAAAATTTTTAAGTATCTCAACCATCCTCGATTCTGACATTAGATGCATATGTTTCCAACAATATGTAAAATCACCCTTGGATGTAAGCAACCACCTTTTAAGCACACTGTGTTCGCTCTCAACACGGTTAGTGGTAGTGTTCCCGTAGTGTTTAATCTCGTTCGTCCATGCATGAACAAAAAATTTTGTATCTATCAATATTTCATCTTTCAAGTATGTAATGAATGCTTTGTATTTTTTTCCCCATGTGCCTATAAACTTGTTTAAAAGATCTTCATACTCTGTTTGTGTATCGGACTTCCACAGATTTTGCCAATCCTCTTTGATGTCATTTTGTTCGTCTTCATCTTTTGTGTACTTAACGAAATTTGTTTCAACATTTCTTGCAATATGCCAACTGCAACACATCCTCTTTGCATTAGGAAATACGGTTTGAATTCCAATTATTAGGGCTTGTTCTCGATCCGTAAGAAATACAGAAGGTAAATCTGAGTTGTTGTATAGTCTTTTCAAACATTCGAGTGCCCAAATATAATCTTTCTGCTTTTCTTCTGACATAAATGCATATGCAACTGTAAAACTTGTCCCAGTCGATGTCACACCAGCAGCATGGAAAAGGGGTAGTTTCCATCTGTTTGTTTTATAAGTGGAATCCACGAAAACAACTGATGGAAAACATTTCGCCAATTGTATACTGTCAGGATGTGCCCAAAATATATGACTCAACACATCTGTACCTTCAATGCGCTGATCCCATGCCACATATTTATTGTCATTCAACAACTTCAACAAGTATTGCATATTTGTCCTTCCGGCTTTTTCGTTGGATTTTGTATAAGATTTGTAATTGTATATCGTTCGTAAACTAGATCTATCTTCAGGTTGCTTTCTTTTAATTGATGATAAAATGATACCCGGTTTACTTCCACTTGTCGTCATCATATCAACTATTTCTTTTTCATCACTCTGTAAACGAGCTGCATAAGGATGTCCAAGCAATGTATCGGATGGAGCATGATTGTGCACACCACATTGCACTTTAATAACCCATTTGTTTTCTTCAACACATGAGATTCTTAGTTTAAAAGGACAATTGCACTTCCTTGTGCCAGTTTTTCTACCCTTTTTGAAGACATGTTGTAGTTGCTTTTCAGAAGATTTGATAGTTCGAGCTCTGTATTTACCTCCTCTTTCACATCCAAACTCAACTACCGACCCTTTATCCATCATATTATCATATGATTTGGTAATAGAAATACAAAATCTATATTTTCTTGCGACCATATGACACCATTGTTTAACATGATCCTTAGAGACGAAAACCTGAAAAAAAAAAAAATAACATTGCATTCAATTTAGTAAATTTTATCAACACGTAATAATTGTTGTGAATAAAGAAATAATAAGGACAATGAATACCTCATTAGTCGAGAATTCGTCACGTACATCAAAACCAACGGGTGTATGAGATTTTAAAGACTGATCACCAAATGGTTCATAATTAGAAAATATTTGTAAGCGACTAAAAACAAACAAATAGACAGGAAAACTACAAGTAACAAGCATGCCAAAATAGAGAGATAAAACAAAACGGTGACTAATCGTTGCACAGTTTTAGTTTCGTAGGCAATATGTTTTATTTTCCACTTTTTGCTAATAAATTTTTTTGATACAGGATGTAGAAGGTCGCTAGGAGAAGATAATTCAGCATGACATTGATGTCTGTAGAAGATAATTCAGCATGACATTGATGTCTGTTTTCCCTGTAACTTTGTTTTCCTTGTAACTAATGGTGCTAAACTCTGTTTTCTGTTTTCCTTGTAACTAATGGTGTTGAACTCTGTTTTCTAGGAGAAGATAATTCAGCATGACATTGATGTCTGTTTTCCCTGTAACTAATGGTGCTAAACTTTGTTTGCTGTTTTCCCTGTAACTAATGGTGCTAAACTCTGTTTTCTAGGAGAAGATAATTCAGCACCTGTAACTCTGTTTTCCCTGTAACTAATGGTGCTAAACTCTGTTTTCTAATTTTATTGAAGTCTGTTTTCCCTGTAACTAAAACCTGTTTCTTTTTATTTTCAATTTTATTGAACAATATTGTTAAGGCTTATCTCTTGACTTATTGGGTTTCTGAAATTGAACCCTGTTTTTAACGTTAATAAATTTAGATTTGTTTCTTGCGGAAAACAGACTTCAATAAAACAGATTAAATTGAACCCTGTTTTTAACGTTATTAAACAGATTTTTTTCTGAAATTGAACCCTGTTTCTTTTTATTTCCAAAACGAAAGAAACATCCAAAATTCAAAAAAAAAAAAATTAGGGCAGAAAAGGGTTAATCAAAAAAATTTAAGTTGCAATTAAATTCTTTAAGTAATACCGTGTGGGGTTGATTGTCAATGGAATAGAAATTTTCCACTTCAATAGTTGAAGGAGTAGAATCTTCTATCATATCTTATTTACCAAAGTTAGATTTAGGGTTATTAGAATTTATAGAGATAAAGATTAGTAGAAGTGAAGAAGAAATAGATTTAGGGTTATTTATAAAAGAAACTAGAAACTAGAAATAGAAAAGGAAAAGGAAAATAAAGTTGGATTGGATTAATAAATTTTACTTTGATTGAGTTTATAAAAAATAGTAGAATTCTATTTATTTTCTTATAGGATTGTATTAATAATAATGGTGGATTGGAAATAGCATGAGTCTAAAAAAAACCCAAAAAGAAAATCATGTGGGTGAATTATAAATACTACCAGTTTCTTTTTTATTTGGTTTTGTTTTTGAGATGTAAGTGTATAGTTTGTGTAAATCTCTTGGATGAGTTGTGAGAATTTGTTGGTTCTAAGTTTTTGAGATAATCAGTCTAATGTAAATTCGAATCCTTTTATGTCTAACAAAATGCAATCCTGCTGCAAAAACAAACCCAATAAAAAAACTACAGTAAACCCTCACTTCATAAATATTAGAGTAAAAAGTGAATGACCAATTAATTACCACTGGTACTGCATAACTTAGCTAACTCAACTCTCTCAGAGATTATTGATGACCTCCCCATTTCCAACAAAACAATCACATAAAAAGAGATCGGATTTTGTTCTTTAACTGCAACAAAATCCGATTAAAAAATGAGAAGCCTGACTTATACCTCAGACAGTTTGAGTCCAGACTTGTTTTCAATTATCAAGCAGATTTGATGCTCGCCTTTCTAAGTTCCACCACCTATTGATCTCTCTTCATCATCGGTGCTAGAAGGATTGTGCAACTGTGAGCAGAGACGAATATGTCGGATAAAATGCCAAAACGGATCACCATAATTTGTTTTTAGCCACTGGAAGTCAATATACTGTACCAAATATGAGAAGAAGTGTTGTTATCATTACCTGGAGTATTGCGACTGCCGCAAGTTTACAGCAGTTTTCTCATCAAAACGGCGACGATTTACTGCATCATCCTTGTCGTCCACAGTTTTGTTATTATTGTGGAGATATTTCAGAGGGTTTATAGTATTCTCAACAATCTGATAAATACAGCAGTAATAAGAACTACAATCATTCCCCAAACCAGAAAAAAGTGAAGTCATAAGACACCGATCATATAGAGTTATAGGAAACACAGAGAATTTAGACGAAGCAGGAGGAGTGAGTGCACACTTGGGCAGGTCATCTTGCTTCACAAACATTAACTCCAATTCTCTTACCAACTGTTCAAGTAAACTCACTTCCCATAGATGAAAATAATCTAGTCAAAACCTTTAAGCCGATACCAAGTTTACAAATAGTAACGACACTCAAAACTTTGGCTAGACCTAGTCCTAAGTTTAATTGGTTCGTAACAACATTTGATTTTTTGGATTCTTATGTCTAAGAAGGCATTCTCATATCCTAATTATTATTTATTTGAGCATTACCTAGTACTGGTTTCAACACAAAGGATGTTGGAGCGAATCCTAAAGCTTCTAAGCAACTGTCGTTTACCATGTAAAGCCTATGGGCGCCACTTGAAATGTAGCATTAATCAATAAATCCTACTCAATCCCTAGTTGTTTTGGGCGCCTGCGTATAGAACCCCCATGAAGGAGATGGTGAGAAATCAATACACAAGAACATGCACAAATGATGAGAGAGTTATATGAATAGAGCTGCATTCTTCGGCTCAGAGCAGTCACCAGCATTTCAGTTCGGACTCTATTCCGTACCATGCTTAAACCTGTGTGGTTAGCGCTTTCCATGGGTGTAAATGCAGCAACAAGTCGCTATTTGGCGCTCAGCTTCTTGCTCAACATGTCATGACTGAAGAAAATTGCCGTCAGCTTTCCGTCATGAATCATGGTTGAAGTTACCCAAAGGTACTCAGCTAGTGTGCTTGGGATCCTAGTGGCATACCTTAAAATTCAACCCTAAACTACGTAGCCCAGTAGAATATGTTCCACCACCTAGTTGTTCACTACGTACATCCATGGTTGTGTGGGTAAAACTCATATTCCTTGAAAAAATCACCATGCATGCTGCTTACCATTGTAAAGTTCACACTGTAATCTTTGTCAAATCAAGCTAAGAAAGCAATACTAGGTCAAATACGGAAGGACATACCTTTATGGAACTACCAACTCCAAAGACCATTCTAGATCACACATTTAAATAGAACTTATACCTCTGAAGCAGATTCAGCTATTGTTTTTCACTTGGTAAATAATACCACTGATTCACACTATAAAACCCTTTGAACCAAGTGAATTTATGGAGATGGGGTTGATGAGAGGAAAAAAACTTTCTGAAACAAGAAAAAAAAAACAAAAAACCTCTTGCTTTTGGCTTAAACTATTTAGGGATTTTCTTACATATATAGTGTTGACTTTAGGTGGCTACTAAAACCACTTAAAACAACCTATTACTTGGCAACAAAAGACATGTCATGAGCTACAGGTTTGGTTCATGGAAGACCCGACTAAAAACAAAAAGCCTAGACTAATCCAAAACATACCCACGTCCCCCTTAAGAACCAAGAAAATAGCCATAACAACAATCACATGAAAGGGTTTCCTTAGTATAATCAACCTCCAGTGTGTCTATCAGGTCATCGGCACATCCTATTCATTAATGCCTGCCCTATCTGGATGAAAAATTCCTAAAGATATAGAGGACTAACCTTTGAAGTAAAATGCTCCTCCCAATATGTAAATTTGACATCTTGAAGTTCTTCTCGCTTACGGAGCTCTTGAACAAGGTCTTTTACTTGGAAACTCTAACCAAAGAAAAACAGATGGTGATCAATAAGAAATTGAGGGGTTCAATGACAGAGTCACAAAACAGAGACTCACTTCTATCTGTGAAATGTTTCGAGTATAACAGCAGCCGATGACGAGCCCCCCTAAAGAAAGTTCGGAGATCTGCATAAGAACGCCAACAATCAAACAAACTTGAAAAACACAACTCAAAGTTTAGAAGACCATACATGACATAATGATTTCATCCTAATTCACAATGCTGGGTTAGCTGTTACTTAGAAAAGATTATACAAGTTGTGTCCAATTACATTGTCTTGTCGAACATGACAGCTGATAATGGACCAATATTATCAATTAAAGGGGAATATGCATCAGAAAGTACTTTTTTTCCTGTGTGATGCGGAAATCAAGTTCTGAATGCTTTTCTTACAACGTTCCAAACATGTAAAAAAACTTATAAAGAAAGACGACCAGATAGAAATGATGAACTTACCAAAGTTCGGAAATCTTTTGCCATTAGATCAATATTTGTCTGTTTACGGACTAATACACTGCAGCAACATAATACACCCCACTGCATTAGTAACACAAAGCATAATTGAACCAAGACAAAACCAGATAAGAGAGAAGCAAATGGGGATACATGGCCACATTCAAAAGAACAAACAGCATATATATAATATTCACAAAAGTTGAAGTCCATAGGATGTTCCATTTGTGGGGAAAACTTCCTCGCTTCCAAAATCAGTTCCACAATACGCTCTAGAAAAGTGTTTTTCTGTATTTCACTGAACAATTACAAGAGTTCAAAACCTCTTTCAACAGGTCGCTACTCGGTAAAGCATTACATTCCTCCTGGACCAAGATGAAGGTTTTGGTCCAACCAAGGGTGAAACTTAAGTAACTCCTTTTGGAAGGGAACTTGAAATGCATCTGTAAAACTAGATTTTCGTTCATACAAAAACAGGAAAAACTAGTTTTCTACAGCAAAGTAAGAATGCTGATACCGCATATTTCCATCATTCTTAACGCTTTTTTTTTAGTAGTTGATATGCTTTAACTCCAACTTACCTGAGGTTGTGAAAGGTATTGACCAGAGGTTGGAAACTGATAAACACAGTTTCATGTCCTCAAACCCCATAAACCAAGGGTTCTGTAATGCCATCTATGCAGAAAATCAATGTAATTCAATGAAGTATTAGAGTATAATGTGCAATTAAGCGGTGACAGTTCTAGCTTAAAGGTAATGCTTCTCAATGTCTACTAGTTGATTTGCTTTAACTCCAGCTTACCTGAGGGTGTGAGAGGTACTAACCAGAGGTCGGAAACTGAAAAACACAGTTTCGTGTCCTCAAATCCCATAAACCAGACATAGACAAGTGTTCTGTAATGCCCTCTAAGCAGAAAATTTAATGTACTTCAATTTAGTATTAGAGTACAATGTGAAATATAGCAGTGATGGTTTTACCTTAGAGGTAAAGCTTCTTGATTTTCACGATCTGAAATAGCCAGCCCAACATATTTGTGTCCCACATCCAAGCCTAGCAGCCGTGGTTTCAGTTCATTCATTTTCATCACAGTACGAAACAAGTGGACGGGACTTAAGTACTTCATCTGTAAGTTCACGTAGAGAACATGTTCAATGAATAACAACGCCATAGAATAAGTTTGGAAGTTAACAAAATGCGATGATGACAAAGTCAGAAAACAGCAGTTTAGCCTTCTTTTGGTCCCTAAACTATTTCTCTAAAATAAAATCAGTATGAAAACTACACTATGTCAAGCATATGGTTATGAATTGTACAAAATTATGTGTTGATACACATGTCTACCATTATATACCACAAACCTCATATCCCATTTGGTATACTAATTTGAATTTACGTGTAAAAGGTTCATGTCCTAATGTGTTATGTGTATATAAAAACCCTCTACAATCTGTACCATAAGGTGTTGTATCGATAAGATTTCAAACTAAACATAAAACAGTATTCTCTCCAAACAGGTAAGTGACAAAAAATTAATCATGTAAATGAAACCTAAATAATGTTCTCAGGTTGCCAGTAAAGGTACCAAAGATCTTAGATTACAGCCTGATTCCTCCAGCCAAGTCAAAAGATTTTTCTTTCAGAATCAAAAGCATTAACTTATCACCAAGTCACATACTACCTCTTACGTTCCCAAGTTATCAGAGTTTGAAAAGAAGAAGCGCTAGCTCCTCATCAGACACCTTGACCTCCACACAAGCTCCCACAGATACAGCAAGTTGTGCAGCTAATTGGTGCTTGCACTGGAAAGAAAACAGAAATGAAAAACAAACGCACAATACCGCAGAACCCTCAAAAAGGTCAACAATAAAATAGAAATACACCAATAGTGATCCAAAATGAGGGATTTTCTCAAAGGTGTAACCATAATGAAGATTAAGAAAATATGATATCTTACACAAATCTGTTCTCCTTTGTTGACAATGTCGTAAAAGAATGAATAACAAGCACAATAATGTTCAGCAAAACAGAAATACTCTTCCTTTCTCCTTGATTCCCCCACAACCTAATACATAAAACCATGAAAAATTCTACAATTAATCCAAATGAAGAAAGATAAGGAAAAAAACAAATGAGGAATCTTATTAACCTGAAAAACGCAACGGCCACTAGGTTCTCCAACAATTCTCTTTACACCTCTCTGATCAACTATCTTTGTAGCACGCTCAAAGTTCTTCCCGTATAAGAAATGCAATCTGAACTACAAAGACACCTAGTCTTCAAAAATGCCTTCCTTCCTTAACAATTTTAATTTCAAAACTCAAAAACCGAAAGACAAAAAAATACTAACATGGAAAGATGATTATCTGTAACTGAACGAGTCGATTTAATCTCACTCCAAACTGCTTCTGCCACCAAATTGCTTGAAGACATTTAACTTTTACAGTTCCTACGTACAAACAAGAAAAACATCAAATAATAGCTAGGGTTTTACCAAACCAAAACAGTCTGCGTTCTTCAGCAGATTCGGTGAATTGAAACTACTTTTCATCAATCTGAGTAACGTGATAATCAAATCAGTAGTGCAAAGGATATATTCGCTGAGTACTTACATAAAAACGATGGCTTGTATTTTGATGGAATCCCGCGGGAAAATGTTTTTCTTTGTTTCCAAATTTAAAGGAGATGCGGGTCGAGTGTTTGTTTATTTGTTTGCCTCAAAGGAAAACACGGATTGGGGAAACAAAATGGACTGAATTGAGTTTGTTTATTTTTTAATTTTTTTATAAGCGACCATCCTGGAAAAGGTTAATAGTCTGCCTCGACAACTGGTCTAAGTCAGATTGAAGGACAAGACCAAAACAGGCTAATAGTATGCCTCGACAACTGGTCTAAGCTAGATTGGAGGACAAGACCAAAACATAGTCGCAGCATAGTTTTTAGCTCATTGAGCTAAACTATGAGCTACATCATTACAAGTACGAGATTGAAAAAAAAAAATACAGTCAACTAATAGGGAAGAGAAATGTTGAATATCCTTAAAGATTGCATCTGTCCTCTGATTGCCATCAAAACATCCTGCAGAATATTGGTCAATCAGGTTTTTAGCGTCATTTTCCACAATAACATGCGTAAGTTTCATCTCCACAACTTTCTTTAGCACTGCCCACATGGCTCTTGCTTCAGCTTCTTCTGCTGACTCGACTTCAAAAGATATAAACGCACAAATGGAGGCCTTGCTCGAGTAGTCCCTCATCACATAACTTGTTCCATTGTTCAAAGTAAGCTCATCAAAGGCACCATCAGTGTTATACTTAGTCCAGCCAAACGGTGGGGGCATCCACTTGTCAATTATACTAATACAAACAGAAGAGGGGATCTGAAGGTTAGGCTTAGAGAATAAAAGCATGGCTTTAGATCTACTTAAAACAGCAGAATATTGTTCTTTCTTTTTGTTAAAAATCAGGTTATTTTTGCTACTCCAGAGGGACCAAAAAATGGTGGCAAAGAGACTATAAAGATCATCAGGAAGTCTAGAGATGGGGTCAATAAGCCATAAATAAAACCAATCATGCAAAGAGTTATCAATAAAAGCAGAAGTATTAACATGACTAGCAAAATGGCAAAGAACAAGGGAATGCATTATAAATTTATGGCAATGTCATTTACATGCAAAGAGTTATGAATAAAAACAGATATTGGATAAGAACTAAACATGACTAGAAAAATGACAAAGAACAAGGGCATGCATTATATATCAATAAGGGCAAGAAATGTCAGCCATAGGTATTCTAGTCTGCAACACAGCTCTAGCAGGTAAGGCATTCTTGGCAGCCTTCCAAATGAAAGTTTGCACACGATGTGGAACTTTAATTTTCCAAATGTACTTCCAAAGAACATCACTTGGAGAGGATCTAACTCCTCTAAGAGCCAAGTAAGAAGATTTAGAGGTAAATCTACCATTCTTTGAAAGATCCCAAGCCCTCCTATCAGGAGTGCATAACTGGCTTAAGGGAATAGAAACAATCTTTTTAGCAGAAGCATTGTCGAAATGAGTATTAATTCTAGTGACATTCCAGGCTCTGGTATCTTGATTAATGAAGTAAGAAACCTTAACACTGGGATCCTGAGGGATTAAAGGATTAGGTTTAGCAGAGCCCAGACCTGGTATCCACTTATCACACCAAGGGTCAATGAACTTACCATCTCCAACTATCCAGGAAATAAAAGGTTCTATAAGTTCTTTGATTGTATGCAAACATCTCCAGGTCCAAGAACAATTACTTGGGCACTTAGCATCAAGAAAATAAGTCTTAGGATAGTATCTAGCTTTCAAGATAGAACCTAAAAGATAATCAAGGGTATCAATTAATTTCCAAGCATTTCTTGCAATCATAGCCAGATTATTTAATTCAACCTTCCTAAATCCCAAACCACCTCCATCTTTGGAAGAGCATAAGGAATCCCAGCTAAGCAAGTGAAGTTTTCTATCTTTTGGGTCAAGAGCTTCTCCCCATCAGAACTGGCAGAGATGGGAATCTATTTTTCTACACAAGTATTTGGTAATTAAAAAGGCTCTCATCTGATAAAGTGGGATAGCTTGACCCACATGCTTAACTAGAGAGGTTCTAAAAGCTTGAGATAGGAGTTTATGATACCAGGAAGAAATCCTAGCATCAACAGATTGAAGAATACTCATATGAGTCTGAATTTTATAAGCTTTAAAGGCTGTGGGAGTTCCTAGATACTTTTCACCCAGATCCCTAATATGGATATTAAAAATAGAGCACAATTGGTTCATCAAAGTATCTAGAAATTTAGGACTAAACAAAATGCCAGACTTATCAAAATTTATGTTTTGACCAGAGGCAAGACAATACTTGTGCAGATAACTTTTAATGTTTAAAAATCTTGAGCAGTGGCTCTAGAGAAAAGAATAGATTCATCAGCAAAAAGGAGATGAGTAACAACCGGAACATTTTTGAAAATCCTGATTCCTTAAATGAGACCTTGTCTGGTTAGGGAATCAATGTAGGCAGACAAAGATTCAGCACAAATGATATAGAGATAAGGAGACATGAGATCTCCTTGACGAAGGCCTCTTTCAGGACTGATCAGACCAGTTGGGACACCATTTAAAAAAAACAGAATATAACACAGTAGAAAGTCAGTGATGGATAAATTTGATCCAATGTCCAGAGTGACCCATTTTAGAAATAACTTCAACAAGAAAGGACCATTCAAGTTTATCATAGGCTTTGGACATGTCCAGTTTGATAACATCTAAACCTTCTCTTCCCTTATGATGGTTAACAGAGTAAATAACCTCATGGGCTAGAAGGATGTTATCAGAAATACTTCTCTTAGGGACAAAAACACTCTGATTATGGGAGATGAGACTATCCATGAATGGTTTCAATCTATTGGCCAAGGTCTTAGACAGAATTTTATAAATAAAATTACATAGACCTATTGGTATGTATTGGGAGACCAATTCAGCTAAAGGGACTTCAGGAATAAGGGCTATATTAGTGTGATTAAACACTTTAGCTATATGGCCAGTTCTAAAGCAGGTTTGTGTCATATCAATGACAGTATCACCCACAATATCCCGATGTTTTTGATAAAATAGGACAGTGAAACCATCAGGGCCTGGAGCCTTAGTTCCATTCATTTAAAAGACAATTTTTTTTATTTCCTCAACAGTTAAAGGGGTATTAAGATGCTGATTGTCACACTCATAGAATTTAACTGGCAGGGCTTGTAAGATTTCATCTTGAAATTGCTGAGGGTGAGAAGGAAAAAGGCCTTTAAAGTAATCAACAAAGGAATCGCCAATACTTTCTTTATCAGTTAGAGTAGTTCCAGCAATTTTAATTTTTAAACTGATGGCATATTTTTTTTCTATACAGAGTGACTTTATGGAAATAGGGAGTATTACGGTATCCTTTCATTAGCCAAAATTATCTAGATTTATCCTTCCAGTACAGTTCCTCAAGATTATACAAATAAGTTAATCTGGCTTTGAGGCGGGCAGTGGAGCTGGAGTCAGAAGGATTAGAGGTTTGGATTTGGACTAGCTCTTCTCTAGTGGTAGAAATATTAAATTGAATATTACCAAAATAGGTGTTGTTTCAGTCCCTAAGATTTTTTTTTGTGCTTAAGAGCTTACCTCTTAATTTGTAGGTTGGGGAACCAACAATGTTAACAGACCAAGAATTAACAATAATATCTCTACAGGTTAGGTCCTCAATCCACATAGCCATAAAAGGAAAAGGTTTAGGCATACTGATGTCATTAAAATTAAAACCAATATGCATGGGACAATGGTCAAAGGAATCTCTAGGAAAGTTGTTATCACACAAATTTGGGAATAAAGACTCAGCAGATTGATTAATGAGGCATTTATCAAGCCTTTCTAGAATAAGATTAGAACCAGATTGCATATTAGACCAAGTGAATCTAGGTACAAAGAAACCAGGATCATGCAAAGTAAATACATCACAAAATTTCTTAAGATTATAAACATCATCATCATTAACCTCTAAACCACCATTCTTATCTTCAGGATCCAAAAGAACATTAAAGTCCTCTACAACAAACAAGGGTTCACTGGGTGGGGTTAAGGCTAGATTTACTGTTCAGTCCAAAAATCTTGTCTTAGGTTGTTATTAGGTTCACCATAGATGAATTGAATGTGACATGGTTTTGAATGAATGATATCATTAGTCTTGACATGGATGCCCCTGGAGTTGGATGATATAATATTTAAATTAATTTCTTGTTTCCAAGCTAGCACCATACCACCACTTATTCCTATACAAGGGATATTAAAAGCACAAGGAAATCCCATGTTTTTAGTCTCTTATCTGCCATATCTTTTTTCATCTTAGTCTCAGACAAATAAATTATATCTGGGTTTATGCTTTTAAACAATAAGTTAAGCTCTTTATTAGCAGATTTCTTTCCTAAACCCCTCACGTTCCAGACCAACATATTCACATTATTAATAGGAAATTGATTTATGGTATTAAGCAAGATATTATCAGAATCAGAGATGATAGGAGAGTTTGGCAGGTTTACCCGATCGGTAGAGTCAGAACTACCATTAGGATGAGTGTTGTCAGAACCACCACTTTGAAGGGAAGTATGAGTACCATTCAAGTCCCAATTGGCATCCCTTTGGGGAGATTGATTGTGAACACCATTATTAGCAGATGAGTAACTGGGAGCCTCATTAAAGCTACCATAAGGATTTTTCAGAGGATGAGAAGAAATTGAAGTATTTTTTTGGTTCATTGATGGGAGATTTCCAAATTGGTGATGGGTGGGCAAAGGTTGTTGTAATCTGGGTATTCAGGTGGAACCACTACAGTGGTGGCCAGAGAAGGTTTTGAAGCTCTACTACGCTTCCTTAGCTCTGCTCTAGGATTAATCTTGCGTTTCATATTAGAAAGAGCATCATGTTCAGCTGCTAGAGTTACAATTTCTTTTATAGATAAAGTGGGTAGCTGGGTTACACTAGCTGAATTATCAGTATATTTAAAACGCCGGCCTGAGTTAGAAGCACGAATCAGACCCAGTTTACCCAATCTTGAAGCAAAAGACAGAGATGAACCCACATTAATTGGTGGTTCCGCTTGTTGGTTTAGTTGACATTGGTTAGCAGACCGATCATTAACATTACTTGGAGAATGATGGGCCAAAACTGGGCCCACATCAAATATCTTCAGAGGACCAAGTTTTTAAATAAAAGGGCCCATATTGATTTTCATCATAAGATTTTCTTATTCACTAGCTTGTTGATCTTGAGTAGAAGCAACAATTTTGCCTTTGTTTGAAATATTCTGGATAATTCTTTCCTATTGAGTTTCCATGACGACATCAAATCTTTGAGTATGAAGGTTGACAGAAGCTGGAGTAGTAACATATTCAGTGGAAATAACATGAGGTTGAGAGGGCATAAGTCGAGAAACTTTTGGCAAAGTATACTTGGAGTTGGAAGAATGACTGCCTTCACCTTGAGGGACCCTTTGCTTAGCTTTTGCCTTGGGGAATTTAGCATATATATGGTTAATGATTCGATATGAAGTACAAAAGAATCTGGGGACCATGAAGTATCTACATTCAACTAGGAATGACTGAATTCTTCCTCTAGTGACAAGAGGAATACCCGTAGGAAGAGGTTTATGAACCAAAATTCTAACACAGATCTTCACATTCTTCTTCAAAGGATGATTTCCATAAGGATCCTTAGCTTCAATAAGTTTTCCCAGTTTGAGAGTAAGAAATTTGAGGTCTGCAAATTCAGTATATTCATTTGGAACATTGTGCAAAATGAGCCACATTAGTTCATCAACAAAAGTGATATTCGAGTTTGATGGCCAACCAGTAGAAGGAACAACTCTAAGAACTATCAGATAACCACAAGCGAACCAGGGTTGTTGAGATTCAACATTATTATAATCACTTCCATCAAGGAATCTGATGAGAACCTTGTTTCGCAGACCACTAAAAGTAGTTATTGTAGAAGTTTGAACCAATGGCCATTGGGAACCAAAGTCTCACTACAAATATGACCAACCATACACCATTTCCAGTTGTTATCATTTTTAGATAAAAAAACTGTTTTATCTATGAATACCGGCTCAATGAGATTTGAAGGAAGGTTTGTGGGAAAGTAAGTTTTTCAGCCATTTGAGAGGAGAGATTTTGAATATCTTCTTCACCAGAGATGGTTTTGAGAGAGTTTGTTGTTGTTCCATATTATAAAGAAAGATATAGATTGAGAAGATGAGGTTGGTAGAATTTTGCTGGTCGACTCCTTCAAAATGAGTGGTAGGTATTGGTTTATACACGTGAATGAGAATGAGACAGTTCCAAGCCTGATAGTCACGTGTATTTTAAAAGTGACCTTGCCTCTTAAAACTGAGAGAAATACAAAATATGTTAAATAGAAGCCAGTCAACCTTAATAGATGGAAGAGTCAGAGGAGAAACTATGTCCTCGTTGGGGGAAAATGTCTGAATTTGTGCAACAACTTCTCTTTTATGGTTCTTGCTTTTTTCTTCATCTAGTTTCAATCTGAGTCTATCTGCCAAGGCAGATTGTCTTGTGAGGAAACTTTTACACCATATCTCGAAGGCATGATACCAACAAGCCCTTAACCAGGTGTCCATAGTAGAACAATAATGAATGCATTTGTCTTTATGCCAGGGAAGAATTCTATGGTGGTATAAACTGCCAAAGCTCATTAAACATCATCTCTATAGAGAGAGTGAAGAGAAGTAGAAATTTTGGAGGGAGATTTTGGGTTTGAATTGGTATTAAAATTGGGGGTATTGGTTAGGTTTGAAAAATATTGACTAAAATTCAAAATTATTATTGAGGGAAATTGGGTTTTAACTTTTGAGTCGGGATAAAAAGTGTTGATCATCTTGCAACCATGCAGGCTAGCCAGCATCCATATGCTAACAATGTTGCCTCTCCATAAGTGCTGCCTAATCAGGACCTGCAATAAATCATAAAATTTAATTAGTACCCATAAATTCGCTACAGAAGTTGGTGAACTAACAAGCTTCCTCTTAATGGCAGTTCTGAACGGATTTAAATAAGATGGAACGTTCGATTAAGACTATGAAAAGATGGGCTCAAAGAGTAATGATGTATTTTAAAAATACGCAAATGGCTTATGAAAATGATAGTTATTTGTGAGGAGTAATGATGTTTCTAGATGCAATAAATAGGGGATTGAATAAGTGTGAGAAGCCAAGGGACGGGATGTTTCACCCACCGCCTTAAATGACCATTAATTACCCCAATTAGCCTATTATAAAAGGATATTAAGAGAAATTTCCCAAAATTATCAGAAAGACTACTCAGAGAGGAAAGAAAGTATTGCAAATTACTAGGATTAGAATATGGCTGCTCCAACTGAAAATAATGCAAACAATAATCTTCAACCATCCGTTGATTTTGATCATGTAAGAAAGGTTGTTTTAGCAATGGATACTCATGAGATTCATATGTTGAAGGATTTTTTGGAAAGGGAATTAGAAAGGCATAATCGTTTGCTTGAATATCAAAGGGTTCATGAGGACAGAAGAGAGCTGCAAGAGATAAGAGAAAGAAACGAGAGAGAGATGAGCAAGATGATGAAGGTTATTCATGGAAAAAGACGAGGAGTGCAACTGAAAGTGATTCTGAAGAATTAGGGCATGAAGAGCATGGTTACGCAAGTTCAAAGTGGAGTTCAAGTGAAGGTGATGAGATTGAACGAGATGCAACAGCTGATGAAGATGCCATATATGAAAGATACTTAGATGAAAAAATTATTCCTCTACTATTAGAAAGATTGGATGTTGAATCTGAAGGGATACCGTTGAAGGGATTGATAGGAATGGGGAACCTTTGGGGATTGCAGATGAGACTGATGAAAGTGATGAGGATGATTCTTATGATAATTCCGATTCCGGGGTTATGGTCCTGCAACTTCAACTGGAAATGAGTACAGTCAGTATAACGAAGGGGATGAAGATATCTATGATGGGGAAGATTGGTAGAGGACATCCTTAGGGTATCAGTTAGATCGATGGTATTGAGCGTTTTAAGCTGCTTGATATGGAGAATTTTAGTTTCCTTATTCAGATATAATTGGTGCCTACTTTCTCGATTGCTGGCTGGAAATGGGTGGGGGAAATCTTCTTCACTATTTTAGTAATCTCGGGGGTTAAAAATTTGATGTGAATGTTTTTCGATGTGAATTGCATGTAGAAAGTTTTATTTTCTTGTTGATAGTTCTCTGGATCTTGTTGATAACTTTGTGTTTGGATATTTGCTGGTAGTTTTTGTTGTGAATCTCCTTGATGTTTTAGGGTGATTCTGTTCAGTTTAGTAAGTTGGGGTTTGTAATGAAGGGGAACTTAGGTTTCTTGTTGCAAGAGCTTATGGAACTGAAAATGTAATCTTTTCTTGGTATGGATGAATGAATTAAGATTTGTGATCTGTAAAGTTCTAGTGCTAGTATATAATCTGTAGACTGAATTGAGGAAAAAAATAGATAGAAATGCTTATTTGTTTAGTTGTTGAGAGATAAGTTGAGATATATTTTCTATTTGAACGAAAAATATTGAATTGAGTTTATGAGTCTCGACTCTCGAGTATTTATTTATTTACCTTTAAATACGGCTTCGCTTATGAAGTAGCTTGTAAAATGATAGACACAATTTTATGTCTGATTTAATCCCATATTTATAGTGTTAGTTCCCAATTTTTTTACTAATATTATTCTTTTGTAGGCATTTTTATGAACTAGCAATTGTGGAAAAGATGAGCTCAAAAAGTGTTGAAAGCACCCTCAAAATTGATAAAGGCACCCCCTGGGAAGTGATAAAAGCACCCGGACTTTGGTTAAGGGCACCTCCCTTTCTTTTCAAATTAATAATGGCAATTCTTTCTTCTCATATGTATACTTGGCAACAGAGTTTGGAAACAATTGAAGAGCTTGAGACAAGATAAACTCTTGCCTTATTAAGAGGATGCTTACCTGGTTTGGACAGCACGAAACAAAATCTCGTGAAATATTAAAAACCTCGATAAAATAAGAAAGAAGAAATAATTTGGGAATCGGTATTCACTTCCCTGATTTCATAGATTCTTTCATAATAGAAGTATCAGCGAGAAGATAGCACATAACAGAGAAGGGAAACAAATCATCGAAGATTGCTGTCAAAAGGGAAGAAAAATTAGATCAAGGGAAGATATATGGCTGAGAAGATTTCTTGATTCTGCCAAGAGTTATTCTCATTAATTGGAGGATATTTTGGGTGTTGTGGTATAAATAGAGTAGCGGGAGTCTTACAGAGGATGGACGGAGAGATAGAGAGAGGCTGAGATCGAAAAAAAAACCATCTGTGCAAATTAGGGTTCTTGAGCCGAAGTAAAGAAGAAGAAGAAAAAACTTTCTGGAACTGTCGTTGTTGGTGTGGTTTATTCTTTTATAGTCAAGAGCTTTTGTAACAGTTTTTGAAGCTTAATACACCTAAAAGTTGTCGTTCTTTAACTACATCAACGAGCATCCTTTCTGTACTTCGCTCAGGGTCAGTTCTTCCTTCACTATATTTGAACTTTGTCGTTTAATCAACAAAGAAAATTATAAGCTCTTTTCACTTTAATAAATCAATATGTTTAAACAATTATTTTTTTTGTTTTTTTTACTATGAGTGGCTAAATCTCTTCTCTTTGGTGTAGGAGGAAACTATTTTTGATGTATATTTATTAGTTTTCAATTCATTGATATATTATTCTATTTTTGTGCTTTTCAACAATTAATAATTTTCTCTTCTAAAAAAACTTCAAAATAATTATTCGGGATAGTCTTTAGGCTATTGATATTTTATAAGCGAAGGAGAAATAAATTTTTGACAGAACAACGAAAGTTGTATTATTAGAGTTTAAAACGGTAAATCTTTCAAAACATGAGATTGGGTTCAAAATTGTTTTGAGTAATTAAGAGTAATTGTCTAAATAGTGATTAATTTGATTTTACAAACATCAAAGTAGTGGAGTCCGAAACCCTAGATTTTTCTCCTATTTTTCTATCAATTAATTTATTTTAGTAATTGTCTTTAAATTTAATTTTTAAAATCAACAACAACAATTTCTTGTCTTAGCACATAATTAGGTAATTAATTAGTAATGTTATAATCAATCTCCGTGGTCAAACCCGTACTTGCCGCTTCTACTTTGTAGTTGTCGTGCGATTGCGGCTATAGGTTAAAAATCCTATCAATTTTTGGCGCCACTACCGGGAATTGAGAAATAATATTTTTAGTTAATTTTTTTTTTGTGTTAATTAGGCTAGTTAGCTTAGAATTTTATTTTATTTTTATCTTTTCTATTTTCTTTTCTAGATTTCATATGGGTATCTATTGTCTTTGTTGTGCAGGTAGTATTTTACAGCAATTTTGTAGAAAATTGTCTACCATAAAGGTTAGTAAAATCTAAATTGTTATTTCATTAATTTTTATTTTTAGATTTTATTTCCTTTTGAGTGTGTTTGTGCATATTTTATTTTTAATTTTATTATATAAAAAAACATGTTTGCACACACTATTTTGCACCTTCTTCAGATCACCAATTTTTAGAAAAACCCGTGGATAAGTAAGCTGAACCCGTGCCTTGGGCCTTATTGGAGTTACAAGCTGAAAGTCCACAAGCCTTAACCTTGTACCTTTGACCAATCTTTAACTGTAGGTATATTACGTTAAGGTAAACCAAGCTTACCTAAATTGGCGAACCATGCATTTGCATGTGCATAAATTCTTTCTTGACACTAGTATTCTTGTTTGTGTATGCCTCGTTGGATACGTGTAGGAAATAGACTTGAAGAAAACGATTTGTATTGTTTAAGTCCGACTCCTAGCACGTTTATTGGTGGTTCATATTTATTTTCTGCAATGGGTGGTAATAGTAATGATGAAAACCTGGTAACCAAAATCCTAAGAGACCGTATGAACCCTCTAGAGTAGTACATGAATCTGGGGTAGTTTTACCCGCTTCTAATGGGAAATTTGATATCAAACCTGGAACAATCAATATGCTCCGTACATTTAGGGGGTTAGACAATGAAAACCCATACACTCATATTAAAGACTTCAAAATGATTTGTGGGATCATGAGCTATCCAAATGTCTCGGTAGATGTGCTTAGGTTGCGTTTGTTTCCTTTTTCCCTTGATGAGAAGGCCAACGAGTGGTATCATTTCATTCATTCTAAGACAATTACCACTTGGTATGGCCTTGTAGAGGCCTTTATTAAAAATTCTACCCACACCATAAGAGTACTGCTGTTCGTCAGTCTATCCAAACCTTTAAGAAAAAATTTGGTGAAAGCCTACACGATTATGTAGAAAGGTTTAATGAGTTGTTATACCAGTGTCCGCATCACGGTTTTGAAAAATCCCATATGGCCCAAATCTTGTATGAGGGTCTAGATAGTGAAACCCATATGCAGGTAGAAACAATGAGTGGTGGTGAAATTACTCATCAGGAGCCTGATAAGTGTTTTGACTCGTTTATCAAGTTAGCTGAGAAAACTAGGCAATGGGCTTCAATGAGAGAACCAGAAATATCTAGAACACCAATTCATAGGATCAATAGAGTTGATAATGGTTCAGATATCTTTAAGCGTCTAAAGGCCTTAGAGATTAGAAGCCAAGAAGGGTTGAGTCAGGTTATGAGCTATAACAATGAACCTCAAATATACCCAAGTGAAACTACCCGTGACCAAGTTAGTGTCTTGCATGGAGTTATGAACTCTAAATATGAGGGTCGACCAGTTTGACCCATACTCTAATACCTATAACCCTGGTTGGAGACATAACTCGAATTTCTCTTGGTCTAAAGGTGCCCATCAGGGCAATGCTTCTAGCAATCCACCACCAGGTTTTCCTAAGAACCTAACTCAATCCCAAGAACCAAGCCCAGTTGCTTCAAAGGTGTCATATCTATAGGAAGCTATGAAACTCTTTATTGAAATAAGTGCCTTAGATCGCTCCCAGAACACCCAAAATTTTAACATGATAGGGAAGACGATCGATGACTTATCCTTGATAAGTCAAAGTTACCAACAAAATACTGACCGGGCCATCAGTAACTTAGAGACTCAAATTATTCAACTTTCAAATAGGATAAATGATAAGGAGAATGGGAAATTTCCTAGTCAACCGACTCCGAATCCGAAAGGAGTCCACCAGGTTAGTGGGTCAGGTAGTCCTACTGAGCACGTCCAAGCAGTCATTACCCTCAGGAGTGGAAAAATAATGGAAAATACAGTAGAACAACCTAAGGGTAGTAATCAAGCTGAAAAAGAGTCCGAAGTCGACAAAATTCCTAGTGATACTAATGGGCCTGAGATATATATGATCCCAAATAAGGAAAATACTCCTAAGAGAGTGTATACTCCACCCGTTCCATTTCCCCAAAGGCTTGCCAAGAAAAATCCTGGTATTTATGCTGAAATCCTAGACATATTTAAGCAGGTTAAAATCAACCTTCCCTTGTTAGATACAATTAAACATATGCCAATTTATGACAAATTTCTTAAGGATATGTTTACGGTCAAATGGGACATGAGTGTCCGTAAAAAGGAATCCTTGACCCAACAAGTTAGTTCCCTACTTACACAACAGTACCCAGTCAAATCCAAAGAACCTGGTTGTCCCATTGTTACTTGTATTATAGGCAATCAATGGATAAAAAAATGCACCTTTAGATCTTGGGGATAGTGTGAATCTTTTACCGTTCTCGGTATACAAACAACTTGGACTAGGGAGATGAAACCAACTAGGATTACACTTCAGTTAGCCGATAGGTCAATCAAGATTCCATGTGGAATTATTGAAGACGTTTTGGTTCAGGTAGAAAAATTTATATATCCTGTTGACTTTGTGATTCTAGACACTCAACTTATCTCAGACCAAGAAATCCACATTCCAATCATCCTAGGTTGACCGTTCTTAGCAACTGCTAATGCAATAATCAATTGTCAAAACGGTCAAGTGGATTTTTTTTTTGGTAATCAAAAAGTCTCGGTAAATATTTTTAAAGCCTTTCGAGCCCCTTCAGACCATAACCACTATGAGTTTGTTTACATGATTGATTCTCTAGTTGAGAACACTTTTAGCACCAATAGTTTTAATGATCCGTTAGAGGCCTGCTTGACCCATTTTGGAGCCTACTATGATGAGGATAGTCATTTTGAAGAAGTTAATGCGTTGTTAGATTCTGCACCAGTTTTGGATGATGGGAAATGGCAACGTAAACCTGAACCTCTTTCGCCCACTACAGATAATCCCGTCCCATCTTTAGTTAAAGCTCCCACCCTTGAATTAAAGCCGTTACCAGATACTTTGAAATATGTGTTTCTAGGTAATGAGAATACTCTTCCTGCCATAATTGCTTCTAACTTAGAGCCTGATCAGGAAAGTAAACTAGTTAGTGTTCTCTGAGTGCACAAGATTTCCCTTGGGTGGACCATAGCAAATTTGAAAGGTATTGTCCTGCTAACTGTATGCACTGAATCTACCTAGAGGAAGGTGCCGAAATCTGAAGAGCAATGTTGCGACGGTTGAACCCCAACATGAAAGATGTTGTCCGTACATAGGTGCTCAAGTTGTTAGATGCGGGTATCATATACTCCATCTCTGATAGTAAATGGGTCATCCCTTTCCAGGTTATCCCAAATAAGTCTGGGATTACAGTAGTTGAGAATGAGAACAACAAATTGATCCCCACTCGAGTTACTAATGGGTGGAGAGTTTTTATACACTATCGTAAGTTGAACTCAGTCACTTGGAAATATCATTTTCCTCTACCATTCATCGACCAGATGTTAAAATGATTAGGCGGTCATATCCGTTATTGTTTTCTAAATGGATACTCTGGGTATAATCAGATCCCCATAGCCCCAGAAAACCAGGAGAAAACGACCTTCACATTTCCATTTGGTACTTTCTCTTACAGGTGTATGCCTTTTGGGTTGTGCAATGCACCCGCAACATTCCAACGTTGCATGCTAAGTATCTTCTCGGACATAGTGAAACGGTTTCTTGAGGTGTTTTTGGACGATTTTTCGGTTTTTGGTTCGTCTTTCGATGAATGTTTGCACCACCTTACACTAGTCCTGGAACGTTGTAAATAAAAGAACTTAGTCCTTAACTGGGAAAAATGTGATTTTATGGTTAAATCTGGAATAGTGTTAGGACATGTGGTGTCCGCTAAGGGAATAAAAGTTGATAGAGCCAAGGTTGACCTAATTTCAAAAATAAGGCCACCTAAGAATGTAACAGATGTTAGATCTTTCCTTGGTTATGCTGGATTTTATCGTCGTTTCATCAAAGACTTTAGCAAGATTGCCTTACCTCTGTCGAACCTACTTGATAAAGATACTACCTTTGTTTTTGATGAAGCCTGTATTGAAGCTTTTGAGAAGCTCAAATATTCGTTAACTTCTTCCACTATCATCCGACCACCTTATTAGAACTTCCCATTTGAACTCATGTGTGATACGTACGATTACGTGGTCGGTGCTGTCCTTGGCCAAAGACATGATAAACCACCTTCTGTGATTTATTATGCTACTAAAGCCTTAAATGATGCCCAGATAAACTACACAACCACTAAGAAGGAATTGTTAGCCATCGTGTTTGCACTTGATAAATTTAGATCATACCTTCTTGGGTTAAAGGTTATAGTCTACTCTGACCATGCTGCGCTCAAGTATCTTATGTCTAAGAAGGACTCGAAGCCCCGACTGATTAGATGGGTTTTATTATTACAAGAATTTATTCTAGAGATTCGTGATAAAAAGGGTTCTGAAAATGTAGTATCCGACGATTTATCTCGTATCCTTGTTGATTCTAGAGATGATGAGAGACCAGTCCTTGACACATTCCCTGATAAACAATTGTTTTCCATCTCTCAGTTGCCCTGGTTTGCTGACGTTGTTAATTATTTGGTAACTGGTCAAATGGCTGAGCATTGGTCTAAACAGGATAGAGTACAGTTCTTGTCCGAGGTCAAACATTTTTCTGGGATGATCCGTACTTATTCAAATATCGTCCAGACCAGATCATCAGTCGTTGTATTCCTGACAACGAAATCTCCAGTGTGCTCACGTTGTGTCACTCTGGATCTTGTGGGGGTCATTTTAGTGCAAAGAAAATAATTGCTAAGGTCTTGCAGTCTGGTTTCTATTGGCCGTATTTATTCAAAGATGCCCACTAATTTTTCAAAGTTGTGAAAGATGCCAGAAGTTTGTCCCGCCGTAATATGATGCCATTGAATCCTATCTTGATAATAGAAATATTTGATGTATGGGGTAATGATTTTATGGGTCCCTTTGTTAACTTTTTTGGAAACTTTTATATTTTGCTAGCTGTTGACTATGTGTCCAAGTGGGTTGAAGCCATAGCTACCAAGATAAACGATCGCCACATTGTGATCAAGTTTGTTAGAGACAACATTTTCTCTCAATTTGGTATGCCTAGGGCAATAATTGGTGATAGAGGTTCCCATTTTTGTAATCGTTCCTTTGAAGCTATCATGAAAAAGTACGCCATTACTCATAAGGTTTCACCTTACCACCCGCAGACTTGTGGCCAAATAGAAGTGTCTAATAGGAAAATAAAACAAATTTTGGAAAAAACCGTAAACCCCACTCGGAAAGACTGGTCTTTGCGCTTAATAGAAGATTTGTGGGTTTACCGAACCGCTTTTAAGACTCCTCTTGGGATGTCTCCGTGTAGACTTGTCTTCGGTAAAGCCTGCCATTTGCCTGTAGAATTAGAACACCATGCTTATTGGGCTATTAAACGGCTAAACTTTGACCTACCAAACACTAGTGACAACCGTTGGCTTCAACTCAATGTGTTAGAATAAATTCTTAATGATGCTTACCAAAATGTAAAAATTTTCAAGGAGATAACTATTTTTTTTATGATAGATCGATTATTCGAAAGTCATTGAACCTGGTCAAAAAGTTCCCATGTACAAATCTTGTTTACATCTCTTTCATGGTAAGTTAAGATCTCGGTGGTCGGGCCAATACTATGTCAAGATCGTTTTTCCACATGGAGCAGTAGAAGTTGAAAATCCGAAGAATAGAGAAACTTTCAAGGTTAACGGTCAACGGTTGAAACCATTTTTGGAGTTGACTACTCATGCAGTGGAAGAATCAGAACTGAATGATTCTGACTATCAGGACTAATCTGCAAGGTAACCAAGTCTGGCTGAAAACGTTAAACTTAGCGCTCTATGAAAGGCAAACCATATGCTTTTGGTACACAATGCTGGTAATATCTTTCCCTATCTCTTTTACTTTTCTCGGTAATTTTCTCTGTGTTCATGCTTGTATTCATTATCTTTAGAACATCGAGAATTATGTTTAATTTAAGTCTGGGGGTAAGGGAGAAAAAATTAAATTTTTAGTTGTACCAAACGCTCGAAAATCTAAAAACTTGTGAACAATTCAGGATGACACTTGCCATTCTAAGTAGATGGGAACAAAACTCTTGGATGTGGAAGTTGAGGGACCCAACTAAATGGTCTATTCATGAAAGGAAAAATCTCAGGTGTTAGAAATAACAGGATAGTGGTCACTATATCTCGGAATCATCATAACCATATCACTTTCTGTTTTTATTTTTTGCAATTTTTTGTTTCTCTAAGTGATTTGGTGAGGCACTAGCATCGAATTGTTATCGTCGTTGGGATGAAGTAGAGTGATTGAGATCAAGCCCCATTATTGTATTTTATTTCGACCAAAAAAATAAAATAATAAAATTATTTTATTTTTAATAAATCGACCACTGGGGCCCTTGTATATACCAGCTGAGTCGATATCAGTATAAGGATTAAGACCAGTGGGAGTGTATCTCAATCCATCAGGATTCATCCTGGCGGCGACCTTCAGACAGATATGGGAAACAACATTCACCTTAGTCAACATGTGCAAACTTCATCACCTTCATATCCATCTTCTAAATTTATTAATGTGATTGAACTTTGATATATTCCGAGTATCATGGTCCATTGTACGACGTTATGAGTAGTGCTTTGTTTTCCTATATATGAATTTTAGTACGCCTGAGTAAAAACTCATGTACAACAATTGGATTCAAAGCAGGGTAATTCCTCTCATAGCCAAAGAATTTTGTAGCCAACTAAATAGCATCCTTAGTGTCTACCCTCAATCGTTCACAAGTAGCTAGACTTTGGAGTAAAGGTTTTGTGGGTACACCTCTTGTAAACCCTCACAAGACAAAACTCGTCCACTAGGGACACCTAAGGGTTCAAAGGATTGTTGCACACGCTAAGTGCAATCGCGATGCCTGCGATAGTGAGTTGGGATTATTTTTATTAGATTTGGTCGAGGAATAGCAAATAATAAGTCTGGGGGTATTTGATATACACAATGTTGTGTCTAATATCCCATATTTATAATGTTAGTTCCCAATTTTTGTACTGATATTGTTCTTTTGAAGGCATTTTTGTGAACTAGAAATTGTGGAAAAGATGGGCTTAAAAATGTTGAAAGCACTCTCAAAATTGATAAAGGCACCCTCTGGGAAGTGATAAAAGCACCTGTACTTTGGTTAAGGACACCTCCCTTTCTTTTCAAATTGATAATGGCGGAAAAAATCTTTATTCTGCCAAGAGTTATTCTCATTAATTGGAGGAGATTTTGGGTGTTGTGGTATAAATAGAGTGTTGGGAGTCTTACAGAGGATGGACGGAGAGATAGAGAGAGGCTGAGATCGAAAAAAAACCATCTCTGCAAATTAGGGTTCTTAAGCCGAAGTAAAGAAGAAAAAAAAAACACTTTCTGGAACTGTCACTATTGGAGTGGTCTATTCTTTTATAGTCAAGAGATTTTGTAACGGTTTTTTCAACAGTGTCTGCAACAGTTTTTGAAGCTTAATACACCTAAAAGTTGTCATTCTTTAACTATATCAACGAGCAGCCTTTCTGTACTTCGCTTAGGGTCGGTTCTTCTTTCACTATATTTGAACTCTTTCATTTAATCAACAAAGAAAATTATAAGCTCTTTTCACTTTAATAAATCAATATGTTTAAATAATTTCTTTTGTTCTTTTTGCTATGAGTGGCTAAATCTCTTCTCTAGGGTGTAGGAGGAAACTATTTTTGATGTGTATTTATTAGTTTTCAATTTCTTTGATATATTACTCTATTTTTGTGCTTTTTAATGATTAATAATTTTCTCTTTTAAAAAAGCTTCAAAATAATTGTTCGGGATAGTCTTTAGGCTATTGATATTTTATAAGCGAAGGAGAATTAGATTTTTGACAAAACAACGAAAGTTGTGTTATTAGAGTTTAAAACGGTAAATCTTCCAAAACATGAGATTGAGTTCAAATTTTTTTTGAGTAATTGTCTAAGTAGTGATTAATTAATTTTACAAACATCAAAAGTAGTGGAATCCGAAACCCTAGATTTTTCTCATATTTTTCAATTAATCAATTTCTTTTAGTAATTGTCTTTAAATTTAATTCTTAAAATCAAGAACAATAATTTCTTGTCTTAGCACATAATTAGGTAATTAATTAGAAATATTATAATCAATCTCTGTGGACAAACCTGTACTTGCCGCTCCTACTTTGTAGTTGTCGTGCGATTACGGATATAGGTTAAAAATCCTATCATAAAACAAGATCAGGCATATCATGCCAGAGATTGCGGAAATGACCACTGGTATATAGTCTATGGCTCTATGCAAGTGATATGTCCAAAAATAATTCAGTCATAATTTTTTGTACTACAAAGGAAAATCCTGTGGTGATGTGCAACACACCTAATTGGTGGCTATGGAAATTGGGGTGTCAGTTGCACATGGATATGAGAACGGTAAAGCTTCATATAAATTTTTTTCCATTAGTTCAATTAGTGATTGGGTCTCCTTTTGGCTAGAATCCCCGGTATATACTCTATTTTCAAACAAAATAGTTATTATTTTATGGTTGGAAACACAAACGTTCAGTTTCATTTTTTGGTTAATTTATAACTAAACGATAGCATGAAAACTAAAGTTTTGAAAAATAGTAAAATTGATATTCATTATATAGATCTTGTCGGGAGCTTTCCGAATATATAAAATTTGTTAAATTACGACTTGTAGTTTGAGAAATATGTTATTTTTAAGTTTTTTATTTATATTTAAGAAAATAGAGAAAATAAGAGAGAGAAAATGATAATACTGACATTGTTTTATAAAAATGTTGACGTCATTTCGTGTGGTTAACGCTCACCCTAGGACTAAATAATAATTTTTGGACCAAACTAATAATATATTTTTAAAAAAGAGACATTAGAACAATTTGACCAAATCAACAGGACCAAACTTATATAATATATTTTATATTAGAATTAGTTGATAGCTTAAATTATAATTTATGAAAAATAAATTTGTGGAAAGGAAATGCAACTAAAAAATTGAAAATATGCCAATTGAAGACCCTATGGAAGATGATTCGGAAGGTTCGAAGGGTTGTGAGGATTATCAGGATGAAAACAGTTCCTCTTATGAACAAGAATCAACTGGAGAAAATGAAAATTAACAATCAATGAGGTTAATACAATGACTATATGACGAGTTCTAGTGGGATCTGCTGATTCAATAATGAACACATGGAAAATTGTTTTAATAAATTGATAGTATCCAAACGGCATATGTTGAGTAGTTCATGGGATTCAATTACAATAATAACATTACGTTTGAGGTCTTTTATTAAACAAAATATCCAAATGGAGTCTATTTGAATTGCATATGCATATGAACACAATTTTATATGGCGATAGATTTTATTATTTTCTATGCATGCACCAAATAAAGTAGAACTTTCAGTTGATACCGCGTAATACTGACAGAGAGAAAATGAGTTTTGATTAATTCAGAAAGGATAGGCTAGAGACATATTTATGTCAGGTGAGTTGCCGAGTCACCCACACATGATACAAATCACTCAACAATACAAAACTCAACTCACCAATCAGGATATACATTCGTATATAAAAGATACATCAATGTCTAGATTGGACCCCCGCAAGCTGATGTGTGGATAACACCTTCAGTTTATCCCTCGGAAAATCAATAGGTTACCTGAATGGACTTAGATTGGACCGACTCTCTAACAAATTGGTAATCAACGGCAAAGTGCTTTATACGGCTGTGAAACACAATATTTGAAAAGAAAGCAACGAAGCTTTTGTTGTCGCATAAAATCGATGGTGAGGTAGGCAAGAAAATGTGCAGATCCTTAAGTAACTTGCAAACCCATAGAACCTTCGCCACGGTAGTCACAAGAGACCTAAATTCATCTTCCATGGATGAATGAGCTACGATGGGATGCTTTTTCGTGGACCAGGAGATAGGGCTATCGTCAAAGAATAAGCAACAACCACTGATGGACCTTCTATCGTCAGGACTGCCTGCCCAGTCAACATTAGAAAATCCACGAAGAGAAATTAGTCATTTGCTTAATAGAATTCCATGTCCTATAGAACCTCTGAGCTACTGAAGTATGCGCTTTCGCTGTTGTTAGATGGCCTTCAATGGGAACGTGCATAAACTGACACACTTGGTTCACTGAAAAGCTATTTCCGGTCTTGTCCACGTAAGATATTGAAGAGCACCCACCATGGATCGATACTCTGTCAGATTGGATAATAACTCACCATCATCAGAAGTCAACTTGAAGTTTGCTGGACAAAGAGTATTACATGGTTTAGATCCAACCATGTGAGTCTTGTGCAAAAGATCAGGAGTATATTTTGTCTATTTTAGAACAATTCCTTTAGAGTTCCTCTTTACTCCAAGTCCTAGAAAGTAGTGAAGATCACCCAAGTCTTTAACCGAAAGTGAACACCCAATGCAATAATAATTAAATCACAAAACCATTGGATTGAGACATATAAACGTCCTCTTTTAAATCTCCATGAAGAAATACGTTGTTAATGTCGAGTTGTTCAACATGACAATCATAATTCACAACAAAGGAGAGAATTAACCTTATCGTGGTTGGTTTAACCACTGGACTGAAAGTCTCGGTGAAGTCTATACCCTCTTGTTGAAGATACCCTTTTACGACTAGACGTTCTTATACCTCTTTATGGAGCCATCTGCTCTATGTTTGACACGAAAAACCCACTTACAACCCACAACGTTGAGAGAATCATCAGGTGGAACTAATTCCCAAGTATCGGCTTCAACCAAAGCTTTATATTCATTGTCCAGTACATTTCTCCATTTTGGACACTTACAAGCTTGAGAGAAACAAGTTGGTGTATGAGGAGTCATTGTACTTAGATAAGCAGATGGAAGCAGGTGTTTTGTAGCAAATAAGATTTTGGGATTGTACGGGTACGGGTCTACATATCACACGGCGTCTAACTAGTAGACAACGGCAAGTACGGGTCGAACCCACAAGGAGCGGGAAAATATTGCAATCAATATCTCAATTAACTAATCAAGAATAATATTTTTGGAATTTTAGATTTATGAATAAAATAATAAAACGAACTAAACTAATAAAACTAAATCAAATGGGAGAGTCGGTAACCAGGGTTTTCAGTATCTACCATTATTTCTATTTAATTACTGAAGTGAAACATAACTCATGAATATTTATTTATTGTTCGTACTATCGACATCACCTATTATATGTGTTAGAGTCGCAAATATCACTGGGACGCCCTAAGCATGGCGCATCAAAAGCCCTAGTCTCAAGCATACACCATCAAATTGCGCTAGCGAGAAAATAATACGAAACTAATTATAGGTTCACAAATAATATCCGGCTCTTCTAAGCATACCCCATCTAAAGATTTAACCAAAGCATGGAATATCAAATAAGTAGGCAAACATATTTGCTATCCTATTAATTCTGCGCATAAGTTACTGTATTGTACAGAACCGATGAAGCAACAACTAATTTAGATTTATATCAATAAACAAAATTATGAAATTAATCTATTCAAATCATAATAGTCTATTACCAAATAATTCAATTTAATTGGTTTAGTACTAAAGTGGTTTCAACATTAAACCCTAGTTACACATTAATTAGAAAGACATGGAGATGAGTTTCTTAAAACCCATAAAATAATTAACAAAGTAGAGAGGGAAAAGATTAAAACAAATTAGGAAGTCGTCCCCTTCCAGGTACAGTTCCTGTCTCTGTCTACTACACAACGCCTCCTCTTCCAGGTACAGTTCGTCCGTCTGATACACAAGAAAACCTCATGTACAGACTTCTCTCCGTAGAGAAAAGAAAACCCCCCGAGAAGCCTCCTCTCTCCGTACCTTTTAATCATCCTTTTATAATTAGGTTTTAGAATAGCCAGTGATCCCTACTCACACGTGCTACTCTTTACACTTTTCACTAGCCAACCATCCTTTCTTCTAGCTATTTCTTTCTAGCTCATAATTGATCTGACTCCCAAAAGTGCTTTTGACCTCCTCAATGTTTCCTAAAAGTACTCAATAGCCTGTCTAGTCTACGTACTCTTAGCTCATGTCATCGTAGCCTGTTAGCCCACTTCTTTTTTCTTTAGGTGGGCTCTACTACTTTTATCCCACGTGCTTGCTTCTTTCATTCACTTCAATCTCACGTGAATTTATGAAACTCACCCATTTCAGACTTTGTACCACCTATTCTTTCTCAATAGTCAACAGCCTAAGCTACAAATCATAGCTTGCACACCTGACGCATCTTCTTGCTCCTGATGTACACAAATTCAGCCACTCTACACAGCCTACCTTTCTAACCTATCAAACCGTACACCCCACTGCCACCTTCTTTCTCTATCTCCGCTCCAAACTAAAAGAGTGCAGACTTAAATTCCCTTATCTCTAATATGCTACGTCACCTCCAATCTCACTTCTTTACTTTCAAATCAGCCACCTACCGTACCAAAAGAAGCCTACACATCCATAAATGCAGCAGCAAACAATGCTCCTTCTAATGGTATGCAAAAAGCCTATTGGGAACCTCTCCAGCGGACGATATCCTTCCAATAATGTTCTAGTGGGTCTCTAATAGGTAGTGTAGTGCAAATTATAAATTTATGAAATATGAAATATGTGATATTGTGCTGTATGTATCTTCTCATGCGTAACCTACAGCCTGGTTTGCAGATATCTCATGGTGGCTCACACATACATTATTCTCACTTCAATCTCCACCAGTTGACTACCCAGGTCCAAGACCATATTAAACAAGTGCGCGACTATAAAAGCTCATGCCATGCCCATTTAACTTTATTTATTTGTAATTTCGGGTTTTATGCATACCACCTAATAAAACAATAAAAATATATTATTAGTACAAATTCAAGCATTTGCAAATATAAATTAAGTGGTAAATATGTATAAATTATGCCCGTATCAAATACCCCCAAACCTATATTTTGCTAGTCCTCGAGCAAAACTAATCTAAAAATAAAATAAAAATCCTAACTCACTTTCGCAGGAATTGCGACTACATTTAGCATATGTAATAAGCCTTTAAACCCCTAAGTGGCCTTAGCGGACGAGTTTTGTCTCGTGAGGGTTTACAAGAGGTATACCTGATAGACACATTTTAATGTCTAATTTGCACCTTGATTTCTAGTGAGTTAGTACTCGATTTTACGCTTATCACGTGTTTTTATGCTTTTGTAGGTACATTAGAAGAATAAAGATTTGTGGGAATATTGGCTCAAAAAGTGATAAAGGCACCAGGAACAAATGTTATTGGCACCCCAAGAATGGATAAGGGCCACCCTAGAATCGGTCCGAGTCAACTCAGTCAACACAGCGGGTCAACTCGGTCAACCCAGTGAGTCAACCCGGCCCGAGTCACTGATCCAGCAGCTCATCGGCAGCAACATCGGAGAAGTCACTGAATTCACCAAATCACGAAATTGGTGGATTCTTTCGCTGTTAACATCAACCCAATTACAACTAGAGTCCAGAACAATCGAGACTCAGAGAGAATTCCGAGAAATCTGCTCGGAAATTGCGAACTTGGCCAGATTCCCGTTTTGAGTGGGAAACGAAATTGGAGGGATAATTACCGAGTTCTATTAGGTTTGGGATATCCCCAAGGGTTCCTAGAGCCTATATAAAGGAAGAGAAGCCAAGAGAAGCAGGCACGCAGCCCTAGAGATCAAAAAACAGCAATTCTGGCCAACCTCCATCACCGTCCGAACATCGCCGTTCATCTGCTGCTGCACCGGCCGGCGTGTTCTTCATCTGCCATCACCGAAGAAGAAGACTAAGTTACATTTATTTCTGTAGCTAATTCAAACAGCTCCTGTTACCGTTTTTTCTCTCTCTTTTCTTGCTTGAACCTTGCTGCAACAGTTGAACCCTGTTCTTGTGACGTTTTTACCCGTTGTTGTTTGACTGTTGCACCATTATTCAACCTTGTAATCGACTTTTTGAGCAATGAAAAGATCTTTTGAGCAAGTTTTCTTCACCATGAGCTAAGTTTATTTACTGGGATGATGGAGGAGGTTTTTCTCTTAATTTTATGTGGTAAGTCTATTTTTAATTAATTATTTATAATTCTTTACTTGTTAAAATTGCATAGTTTCGAAATAGAAAAACGGTTTTCTTTCAGCAGTTGTGCTTTTATTTGATGGATCATGCTGGGTTGACGACCATTGATGTTCCATGCTTGTGATTTACCTCTGCTTGTTTGCATAAAAACCTATTTTGGCAATATTTGAGCATTAATTTATTTAAAAAGAATTACCCGATTAATCACATAGTTGTTAGGAATAACTGAATCCTGATTCCTGGTTTTCTCCAATATTTTCTAAAAATCATCTCTAGTTTATTTTCCTGATTTTTATTAGTTTAAATTAAATCCATTATTTTCTAAAATCATTACCTTCACAAGTTCGAGAATCGAACACTTTATTTACCACTTTTAAAACTACATCAATTTTTGGCGCCACCAACGCGGACTGGTTTTTAGGTTTAGGGTTTTAGATTTATTTTTAGGTTTTTATTTTTAGTTTTATTATTTTACTTTGTTCTATTTTACGTTTCTTTTGGTATTTCTCTTTTTGCTACAGGTTGAATTTTGGATCGAAAGGGAGTAAGCCAAAGTTTTGGAATTAAAGCTAAAGACTTGGAGTTAAAGGGAAAAGCTTAAAGAACGAAAAAAGAAGATCGAAGATTTTATTTTTCTTAATTAGATTTTTAGTTTATTTTAATTAGTTTTAATTCGTTTAGAAAATTGTATTAGGGTTTTTATTATTTCTGTAATTTTTCTTTTATTTTCGGACACTTTTTGGACTTTCTTTTGGACATTTTTGGACATTTTATTGTTTTTAAACCCTACGGAAGGGTAGTTTTAAATATCAAACTGTGTGCAGGGAAGGACGAAATACGATATTGTCTCGGCCACTCGGGTTCGCACACTATTGAAAAGGATATTAGTGGCCCAAGTCGACTTCAACGGTTCATCGCCCGTCTGGTACGGGAGGTAAACTTCGACTAACCCACGAATCTCCTTCAGTGGGTTTTCTGGACGCCTTTGTATGCATATATGCTGAGGACTGAATACGGACTTTAATTTTTGCATAGTAAAGGGCAAGGCCTGGCCATACAAGATAAGGTTTCGGATTTCATCACCGTCTCCTTCTTGCCCGCTTTAGGTAAACGAAACCTACGCGAACCTAAGCCTAAAATCTTGACTAGAAAGAGACCTATAGGGTATCGAGCTTATTGGAAAATCATTCAAAAGGACTGTACTGGTTACTTTATTAGCCTAACTCGAAGTTCAGGAAGATTATTTTAAGTTGATTAGAGCCGCCTTGTAACCCAGGGAAAAGTGCCAAAGAGACAGGGTTATCAAAGCTCCTTAGAGCTTATCCTGTTTCTCTTCGACTTAATCTAATTCGGATCGTTCTAAGAGGTTTGCTAAAATTGTAACCAGTTGCCTTTTGAAAGAATAGAAGCTGGTCTAGAAACAATCTAAGTGGAACCATCATGCTTGTTGTTTGCTAGATTTAGGTTTGATTTGGTTGAGTCATGGCACGATTGTGTTTGATTAATTGCTTGTTAGGATTTAATTTTTGCATGCCAAGAACGCCCTTAAGGCGAACTTGGGATAGAGACCCTCAAGGTAGGTTAATTAGTGGAAGACTGGTAGTTCACCTTAACCTTGAGAAGCCAACTAAGAGTGAACTAGTCACTCCCGAGATCGTGTCAGCAATGACATCTCTGAAGGATTTGTTGAATCCGACCCGGACCTCACGTCCATCTTGCATCAAGTTAGCCGCTACTGAAGCGAGCTACGAACTGAAACCCGGAATCATCCAGATGCTTCCATTATTCTTAGGAAAAGAAAACGAAAACCCATATTTTCATGTTAGGGAATTCGAGGAAATATGTAGCACAATCAGGATTAGAGACTTGAATGACGAGTCTATTAAACTCAGACTATTTCCCTTTTCACTAAGAGACAAAGCCAAGTCGTGGCTATACCTCTTGGCTCCTCAGTCAATTGAAACATATGCCCAACTTACTTCAGCTTTTATTTAGAAGTTCTTCCCTAGGAACAAAATTTCGTCTGTTAGGCAGAAAATATGCACGTTTTCCCAGCTAGAGGGAGAGTCTCTGTATGTGTATGTAGAAAGGTTCAATGACTTATTGTCCCAATGCCCAGACCACGGAATAGAGGAGTTAAGGCTAGTTCATATCCTCTATGAGGGTTTGGACTACGCATCTATAACCTTGGTCGAGTCTTTGTCAACCGGAGGGTTCGACAGTAAGACTCCTGCTGAGGCGATGAAACTTCTAAGTGACATCGCCGAAAAGACCCAGCAGTGGGAGAGCATTAATGAGCCAAAAAGAACAATTCTTCTAGGAAGAGGAAATGTTAATAGGGTAGAAGGATCTTTTGATCCAAAGGCCTAAATAGAAGCCTTATCTAGAAGGCTAGAATTGGTCGAAATGAATCAAGCTAGTAGTTCAGAGCCCAACCAATTCGAAGAGCAGGCTTTTTCTCTTTATGATAACACTAGATTTGATAACCATAGAAAGTTCGACCTGTATTCGGA
Source organism: Papaver californicum (assembly GCA_023531435.1). Lineage (NCBI taxonomy): Eukaryota > Viridiplantae > Streptophyta > Magnoliopsida > Ranunculales > Papaveraceae > Papaver > Papaver californicum. The sequence continues at coordinate 20,505,629 of JAJJMC010030977.1, read as the reverse complement.
ATCTTATAACCCTGGCTGGAGAAACCACCCGAACCTTTCCTGGTCGAAAGGCTAGGCTCAAGGTCAGTTTAGTAATGCTAAAGGTCCTCCAGGCTTCAGTTATAAGAATTCGGCTGGTCCAACTCAGCCCAGCAATGATGATAAGTATGAGCAGAGATTCCAGAGCATAGAAAGAGCTATTTCTAGTTTACAAACCTTAGTTAGTGACATTGCTGCGGCTCTGAGAGAGCGAGAACCTGGTAGGTTCCCTAGTCAACCCGAACCCAATCCTAGAGGAGTCAATGAAATGTCGACTGGGGAGAAATCATCCAGTCACGTGAATGCAATTACGACCCTCAGGAATGGTAAGGTAGTGGATAACAAGGTAACTAGGCCCGTTAATGAACAAACTGTAGTTCATCCTGACCCAATAGTTGAAAAGACTGATAAAGTCTCTGACGAGCCTGAGGCAACCCCTCAGAGAACCGATTTCATATTTAGAGCCCCATACCCAAGGTTGTTAGCACCTACTAGGAAGGAATCCAATTTTAATGAAATAATGGAAGTTTTTAAGAAAGTCACGATCAACCTTCCATTATTAGATGCAATTAGGCAGATTCCTGCTTATTCCAAGTTTCTTAAGGACATGTGTACGCGAAAGCGAAAACTTAGCGTACATAAGAAAGCTTTTCTAGCTAGTCATGTAAGTTCAATTATACAGAGTAGTACAGCCCTTAAGTAAAAAGACCCAGGTTCCCCAACCATAGCTTGCACAATAGGAAACTACCGGGTAGAAAGAGCCTTACTCGATTTAGGAGCCAGTGTGAACTTACTGCCGTACCATGTGTACCTCCAGCTAGGACTAGGCGATTTGAAACCGACTCAGATGACTTTGCAGTTAGCTGATAGGTCTATGAAAATTCCTCGTGGTGTCATAGAGGATGTTTTGATTGAAGTGGATAAATTTATTTATCCAGTGGACTTTGTTGTGCTTGATACCAGACCTGTGCCTGATCCAGAGAATCATATACCGGTTATACTAGGTCGCCCGTTCTTAGCAACATCTAATGCGATCATTAACTGTCGTAACGGTGTTATGAACTTGTCTTTCGGTAACATAACTATTGAGCTGAATATCTTCAACATTAGTAATCAACCACCTGAGCTAGATGACCCCACCTTAGAAACCGTCAACATGATAGAGACCCCAGGTCAGGAGTCATTACCAAACACTTTGATAGAAGACCCGTTAGAAAAATATCTAGCCCACTTTGGATTAGAGTTTGATGAGTTAGGCCCATCAGAGACCTTACATGTGGTTGTAGCTTCAGATTTGGATAGTGACCAAGAGAATAGGCTAGTAACCGTGCTTCATGACAATAAGAAAGCTTTAGGATGGACCATAGCAGATATTAAGGGAATTAGCCCAACAGTTTGTATGCACCAGATCCATTCAGAGGAGGAATCCAAGCCGTCTAGGGAGATGCAGCGTAGGCTCGACCCATTAGAAGATCCATTAGAGAAATGCCTATCCAACTATATAATTGATGGCGATAATGATAGTGTTATTAATGAAGTGAGCACTTTGTTAGGTTATGCACCACCAGATTGTAATTTAGAAGAAGCAATTGACTATTTTCGAGAATCTGACGATCCGGAAATGAGGAAAATTGTTATTAGTCTATCTAGAGACACTGAAAACTCTAATTTTGGGGGTGACTATCATTTTCCATGTGCTATACCATTAACTCTTAGGAAGGTCCCTAGCTTGGGACCTGACATATGCACGTCTGCCATTGTACAAGATCATCTTCGAGCTAGATCCACTGATCCTCCTGTTCAGAAAGAAGTTCAGTTGCCAAAAACCAATCCTTTGGTCGATGTGGTTTACCTAAATAGGGATCAAAGTGTGTTCAGATTGTTTATCTTTGTAGCTTGCTGCTGTTTCCTTCTATTGTGGATAACACTATTTGATTCAAATGATCCACAGTTGTTCCGATTATTGCTATATGATTTAAGGAGGTAACTTATGCTCATGCGACACGGTAATATCTTTCCTTAATTCCTTTTCGTGCAGTGTTTAGAAACATTGAGGACACTGTTTAATTTAAGTTTGGGGGTATTGGGAGACTTTTTAGGATTAATAAGATTTGGAATTTAGAAGCATGTGAACAATTCAGGGTGACACTAACCACTCTAGGTAGTTGGAAACTTAGCCATTTTGCTATAAGGATTGGTGTGACCAACTAGATGGTCTATTCATAAAGGAGACAGAGTTCAGGTGTTAGAAATAACATGATAGTTGTCACCACCACATCACGTTCTGTTTTATTATTTGCAATTTCGTGTTTCTCTGAGAGTATTGGTGGGTCCTAGCATCGACATGTTAATTAGCGCTGGAATGACATTTAGTGTGTTGAGATCATGCCCCACATGAATAATACGTTAGTGTTTTAGAGTTATGTGTGTGGTCCCCCTGTCCGTCGCCTAAGCAAGCGTGGAATGCAGGATCCATGGGAACACACATGTATTAGGTGTCAGAGAAAAAAAAAATTCAAAAAAAAAGAAAAGAAAAAAAAATCGAAAAAAGTTAGAAACAAATTGAAAAAAAATAGTATTTGGTATTTTAAAGTTCTCCCTGTCTCCGTCGCCTAAGCAAGCGTGGAACGCAGGATCCATGGGAACTTGTAAATATTTTAGTTAGTAGTAACCGTTGAAAATAAATGGGGAGTATCTCGACACACTAGGTTTCATCTCGGTACTGACCTTCAGACAGATATGGGACACATCGTTCTCCTTGGTCAACATTTGCGATCTTCTACAGTCTACGTTCATCTTCTAAGTCTTTTCATGTGATGGGTGGTTAGATAACTGTCTGAGTAGAACTCTGTTGTCTTAGATATGAATTTTAGTATGCTTGAGTTAACACTCGTGTACAATGATTGGATCCATAAAGGGTAATGGTCCCTATAGCCGAATATCTGAGTAGCCAACTAACTAGCTTGTTTAGTGTCTATCCTTATTTCAAGTGTTGCTAAGATCTAGATTCAGGTTTTGTGGGTATACCTCTTGTAAACCCTCACGAGACAAAACTCGTCCACTAGGGACACCTAGGGGTTTAACGGCTTACTGTATATGCTAAATGTGGTCGCGATTCCTGCGAAAGTGAGTTAGGATTTTTACTTTATTTTTTAGAGTAGTTTGCTCGAGGACTAGCAAAATAGTAAGTTTGGGGGTATTTGATAGACACATTTTAGTGTCTAATTTGCACCTTGATTTCTAGTGAGTTAGTACTCGATTTTACGCTTATCACGTGTTTTTATGCTTTTGTAGGTACATTAGAAGAATAAAGATTTGTGGAAAAATTGGCTCAAAAAGTGATAAAGGCACCCAGGACAAGTGTTATTGGCACCCCAAGAATGGATAAGTGGCACCCTAGAATGGGTCCGAGTCAACTCAGTCAACACAGCGGGTCAACTCGTTCAACCCAGTGAGTCAACCCGGCCCGAGTCACTGATCCATCAGCTCATCGGCAGCAACATCGGAGAAGTCACTGAATTCACCAAATCACGAAATTGGTGGATTCCTTCGCTGTTAACATCAACCCAATTACAACTAGAGTCCAGAACAATCAAGGCTCAGAGAGAATTCCGAGAAATCTGCTCGAAAATTACGAACTTGGCCGGATTCCTGTTTTAAGTGGGAAACTCCCACGAAATTGGAGGGATAATTACCGAGTTCTATTAGGTTTGGGATATCCCCAAGGGTTCCTAGAGCCTATATAAAGGAAGAGAAGCCAAGAGAAGCAGGCACGCAGCCCTAGAGATCAAAAAAACAGCAATTCCGGCCAACCTCCATCACGGTCCGAACATCGCCGTTCATCTGATGCTGCACCGGCCAGCGTGTTCTTCATCTGCCATCACCGAAGAAGAAGACTAAGTTACATTTATTTCTGTAGCTAATTCAAACAACTCCTGTTACCGTTTTTTCTCTCTCTTTTCTTGCTTGAACCTTGCTGCAACAGTTGAACCCTGTTCTTGTGACGTTTTTACCCGTTGTTGTTTGACTGTTGCACCATTATTCAACCTTGTAATCGACTTTTTGAGCAATGAAAAGATCTTTTGAGCATGTTTTCTTCACCATGAGATAAGTTTATTTACTGGGATGATGGAGGAGGTTTTTCTCTCAATTTTATGTGGTAAGTCTATTTTGAATTAATTATTTATAATTCTTTACTTGTTAAAATTGCATAGTTTCGAAATAGAAAAACGGTTTTCTTTCAGCAGTTGTGCTTTTATTTGATGGATCATGCTGGGTTGACGACCATTGATATTCCATGCTTGTGATTTACCTCTGCTTGTTTGCATAAAAACCTATTTTGGCAATATTTGAGCATTAATTTATTTAAAAAGAATTACCCGATTAATCACATAGTTGTTAGGAATAACTGAATCCTGATTCCTGGTTTTCTCCAATATTTTCTAAAAATCATCTCTAGTTTATTTTCCTGATTTTTATTAGTTTAGATTAAATCCATTATTTTCTAAAATCATTACCTTCACAAGTTCGAGAATCGAACACTTTATTTACCACTTTTAAAACTACATTAATACCCACAAAACCTTTACTCCAAATTCTAGCTACCTGTGAACGATTGAGGATTGACACTAAACGAACTATTTAGTAGGCGTACTAAATTCTCCGAGTATAAGAATCATTACCCTGTATGGATCCAATTGTTGTACACGAGTTTGCACTCAGCGTACTAAAATTCATATAAAAATGCAACTCTACTCAAATAATCATTGAACATCCAAAACTGGATAAAAATTCACATTGCTCGAAATCAATTAAATTCAAACACAGAGATAGATTAGAAAATGGATATAGAAGTGATGAATGATGCATATGTTGACTAAGGTGAACAGTGTTTCCCATATCTGTCTGAAGGTCAGTGCCAGGATGAATCCTATTTTTATTATTATTATTTATATACATAATTTATTTATTTATTTATTTATTTATTTTATTTATTTTATGACTACATGATTAGATCTTTCGTATTTAAGCGCATGCTCCTTTTCAGCAGATTACATGATAGTTCCCATGGATCCTGCATTCCACGCTTGCTTAGGCGACGAAGACAGGGAAAACACACACATATTGCTATCAAAGTGTCAATTTTTTTATTATTATTGAATAAGAATTTGATCTCAACACTCTATTTCATCCTGGTGGCGATAACAATTCGATACTGGGCCCCACCAAATCACTTAGAGAAACATAAAATTGCAAAAATAAAAATAGAAAGTGATATGATTATGATGATTCCGAGATATGCTTGTTCAATGATTATCATGTTATTTCTAACACCTGAGTGCATTCAGATATGAATAGACCATTTAGCTAGGCACATCAATTCCTATAGATAAAAGCTGTGTTTCCATCTACCTAGAATGGTTAGTGTCATCCTGAATAATTCACATGTTTCTAACTTTCAGAGTTTCTTTATTGGCATCAATTTTCGGAAACTCTACCCCCAAACCTAAATTTAACATTGTCCTCAATGTTTCAAACCGTGCAACCTAGAATGGTACGCAATAAATATAAATAAGAGAAACAAATGTAACTTAAAGAGAAGGGAACGTCTCACTTGATTGACGCAAGAAAAGCAGTATTCTCTGTCACACACATCAAACGATAGTAATAACAAAGAACACTAAAAATAAAAATAAACAAAAATCCTAAAAGAAAATAAAAACAAGAAAATAAAAATTTACCTACTGGATATGTACAAATAGAATCTCCAAACATTAATAACCTGAAAATTTGGGGATCAACCCAAAATACAATACTTGCAAATGACAGTTTCACAATTATATTATGGTGACACGGTGACACTGAAACTATCAAAAAAAAGGGATTACCCCAAAACCAAGTTCTACACTCGGAAGTGCGTAAAGAACAAAATATGGGGATTGGGGAAATATCAACTGGTTCATGCACAATCTCAGGAACAGGCAAGTCCTCTGGATATTTTGATGCAAAATAATCCAACAAAACTTGAGAAGCACACAATTCTAACCCTAAATTAGGTAACTTTTGGAAGTCTAGGGGTCTAGAAACAACCTCTAAGTCGGGTGAATAATCTTGTGAGATAGATTCATTTATAGAATTAGGCAAATCATCTACACAATCATCCACATGGTCATTTATATGTTCTGTTTGGAACTGAGAGTCACTGCAAGATTGATCATCATCATCAACATATAATCTCTGGATTGCCAGAATTCTCAATCTTTGTTCCAAACTAGGCGGTGTGTGTTTAGAATACTTCTCATATATCATTAGAGGTGATTCGTCACTTACCTCAGGTGAAGCAAGCACTTCATAGTGTCATTTTTTTCGTTTCTGGCGTAAGATTCAGACAATCCAAAAGATTCCTCCTCCTCGGAAAATCAACCTCATGGTACTGGGTTGATACTCAGCTGAATAACCACTTATGACGGAACGATGTGGATGCCAAGTTCCATACCTGAGACGATTATAAGAACAAATTTCCATATATCTTGGCATATATATATATTCCCCAAATGTCATTTCAGATGACGTCTTCTGAGAAGAATCCATCATCCTCAAAAAGGTACCTGAAATACAATTCTAAAACAAAAACAAGTTAAAAGGAAAAAAAAATCCTAAAAAAAAATAAAAATAAAAATACTGTACAAAATAAAATAAAATAAAATTAATTAAAAACCTAAACTATGATTAAAAAATCATAAATACTAACTACAATATTCCACAACCGCTCTCCGGCAGCGGCGCCAAAAATTGATAGGATTCTAGATTACCCTACATAAATAACCGCAATCGCACGACGACTAACTAGTAGACAACGACAAGTACGGGCGAACCCACAGTGAGCGGGAAAATATTGCAATCAATATCTCAATTAACTAATCAAGAATAATATTTTTTGAAATTTTAGATTTATGAATAAAATAATAAAACGAACTAAACTAATAAAACTAAATCAAATGGGAGAGTCGGTAACCAGGGTTTTCAGTATCTACCACTATTTCTATTTAATTATTGAAGTGAAACATAACTCATGAATATTCATTTATTGTTCGTACTATCGACATCACCTATTATATGTATTAGAGTCGAAAATATCACTGGGACGCCCTAAGCATGGCGCATCAAAAGCCCTAGTCTCAAGCATACACCATCAAATTGCGCTAGCGAGAAAATAATACGAAACTAATTATAGGTTCACAAATAATATCCGGCTCTTCTAAGCATACCCCATTTAAAGATTTAACCAAAGCATGGAATATCAAATAAGTAGGCAAACATATTTGATGTCCTATTAATTCTGCGCATAAGTTATTGTACTGTACAGAACCTGTGAAGCAACAACTAATTTAGATTTATATCAATAAACAAAATTATGAAATTAATCTATTCAAATCATAATAGTCTATTACCAAATAATTCAATTTAATTGGTCTAGTACTAAAAGTGGTTTCAACATTAAACCCTAGTTACACATTAATTAGAAAGACATGGAGATGAGTTTCTTAAAACCCATAAAAATAATTAACAAAGTAGAGAGGGAAAAGATTAAAACAAACTAGAAACTCGTCCTCTTCCAGGTACAGTTCCTCTCTCCGTCTCCATAGGCTGTCTAGTCTACGTACTCTTAGCTCATGTCATCGTAGCCTGTCATCCCACTTTTTTCCTCTTTAGGTGGGCTCTACTACTTCTATCCCACGTGCTTGCTTTTTTCATTCACTTCAATCTCACGTGAATTTATGAAACTCACCCATTTCGGACTTTGTCCCACCTATTCTTTCTCAATAGTCAACATCCTAAGCTACAAATCATAGCCTGCACACCTGACGCATCTTCTTGCTCCTGATGTACACAAATTCAGCCACTCTACATAGCCTACCTTTCTAACCTATCAAACCGTACACCCCACTGCCACCTTCTTTCTCTATCTCCGCTCCAAACTAAAAGAGTGCAGACTTAAATTCCCTTATCTCTAGTATGTTACGTCACCTCCAATCTCATTTCTTTACTTTCAATCAACCACCTACCGTACCAAAAGCAGCCTACACATCTAGAAATGCAGCAGCAAACAATGCTCCTTCTAGTGGTATGCAACAGCCTATTGGGAGCCTCTCAAGCGGACGATATCCTTTCAATAATATTCCAGTGGGTCTTTCATAAGTAGTGTAGTGCAAATTATCAATTTATGAAATATCAAATATGTGATATTGTGCTGTATGTATCTTCTCAGGCGTAACCTATAGCCTGGTTTGCAGATATCTCATTGTGGCTCACACAGACATTATTCTCACTTCAATCTCCACCAGTTGACTACCCAGGTCCAAGACCATATTAAACAAGTGCGCGACTATAAAAGCTCATGCCATGCCCATTTAACTTTATTTATTTGTAATTTCGGGTTTTATGCATACCACCTAATAAAACAATAAAAATATATTAGTAGTACAAATTCAAGTATTAGCAAATATAAATTAAGTGGTAAATATGTATAAATTATGCCCGTATCAAGTATATACCCTCTTGTTGATGATACCTTTTTACGACTAGACGTTCTTATACCTCTCTATGAAGCCATCTGCTCTGTGCTTGACACGAAAAACCCACTTACAACCCACAAAGTTGAGAGAATCATCAGGTGGAACTAATTCCCAAGTATCGGCTTCAACCAAAGCTTTATATTCATTGTCCTGTACATTTCTCCATTTTGGACACTTACGAGCTTGAGAGAAACAAGTTGGTGTATGAGGAGCCATAGTATTTAGATAAGCATATCGAAGCATGTTTTTTGTAGCAAATAAGATTTTGGGCTTGTAAATACCACTTTTGGATCTGGTTACCATGGTGTGACCTTGAGTGTGAGTTACAGGAACACTAGTAGTAATATTAAAAGTAACTGTAGCTGCATCAAATGAATTATCCAAAGTAGACTAAATAGAACGTACACAACAATATGATCAACAAGTGCAGGAGATAAGGATGCAGTCGGTAAGTCGCTTGAGGAAGGTGTAACCGATGGTTGTTCAACTGGCAAGGATGGCATCGATGTGGAAATAATAGTAGTTTATGATGATGTTGTACTAGTAAGTTCAAAATACGGGAAAGAGGATTATTCAAATACGACATGTCAGGATTTATAAACTTGACTAGCTGTCGGATCCAGACATCAATATCCTTTGTGTTTGTTGATGTATCCAAGAAATACACATCGTTTGTTGTGTGGTTCAAGTTTGGAGATTTTGTAAGGACACAACCAAGGATAGAAGGTACAACTGAAGGATTTAAGAACACATAGTCAGGAACAATACTATATATCTTTTAAAAAGTTGACAAAAAATTGATGGATCTTGTCGGCAGTCTGTTGATAAGATAGTTAGTTGTTGAACAAGCTTCAAACCAGAATGAGTCAGGCATTTGAGCTTGAACAAGGAGAGTTCGAATAATATCGAGAAGATATCGGTGTTTAGCCTCCGTAACTCCATTTTGTTCCTAGGTACTTGGGCAAGAGAACTCATGAATAATACCTGATTGAGCAAGAAATAAACCCAATTCCCTGCTGAAAAATTCACCACCACCGTTAGTGCATATTTTCTTTATTTGACAGTCAGCAGATTCAATGTAAGACTTAAAGTGAACAAAAATTGTACGGAAATCAGATTTAACTGAAAGTGGATAGATCCAACAAAATTTTGTATAGTCGTCAATAATATTGACATAATATCGATAACCATAAAATAAAGAAACCGGTGGAGGACCCCGAACATCCATATGAAGCAACTTAAGAGGTTGAGTTGTTACATAATTGGATAAAGTGAAGGGTTGCTTATGACTTCTGGATAACTAACAGTCTTTACAAAATAAGGGTTTTGAAGCTACATCATGCAAGTTGAAATCCTTGCAGATTTAATTGAATGAATTAAAAGATGGGTGTCCAAGTCGAAGGTGCCAAACCTCAGAAGAAGTTTTCGCACTGAAGAGAGCATGAACTTTATTTGATGGTTTGCAGTGAAATGGATAAAATCCAATTTCATTGTTCCCTTGATAAAGAATTCTTCCTGTCGAAAGATCCTTCACAATAAAACATTCAGAGATAAAAGTTAGAGAGCAAGTGATTGTCCTTGGTGAATTGATGGACATAAATGAGGTTATAAGAGGCATTAGAGAACCCACAGTGGTGCGACCAAACCCAAAGAGTAAAGACCAAAAAAATTTGGGTTTACTCCGCCTGAAAACACAGTGGGGAACGAGTAAAATTTGATCGGGCGTAAGAGTAAGTTAATGCATGTCGTTGGGTGCATACACAAATATTCGTCTGTTGAAATTGTGTTACATGGGTGTAAGAGTAAGCTAACACTTGGTTGGGACGGAAGCAGGATGAACGCTCAGTGTGAGACGCTACCCAATATAATGTCTGATGATAGACGCATGTTTAGCATCACGCCCCATCAACAAGAGTGTATGTATGCGAACGCGTGATGGGGCGTGAAACTAGCCATATGTCCGTTAACCTCCTACACGTAAAAATGGTTAGTGTGATAATGTTCCATCAGGTGGTGCGCTAAACGAGCGCCCGTCCCATCAGGCGTTATGCTAGACGAGCACCGCCCTATACTATATAATCTTGGGCTTTGGTGTTCAAACTTCAAAGATTTTGCGGGTATCTTTATCAAATAATAATTGTAAACTCGTTCCGTGACTCTTATTTGAAGATATTTTCTAGACCCTCGGATATAAATTCTTCCAATCTCATCTATATAATGGTAATAACATGCATTCATTCAATGAATTTCATTGGGAATCAATTATTAAATCAATCATGTGGAGCACTAATGAATTTAAGGTAATCAATTATCATCACGCCTGTATGCGGGGCATAGGCTTAGAAGTAGGTGTTACCTTAGACGCACGCCCAGAACAAGCGTTGCCTTAGCCACACGCCTAATTCAAGCGTTCGTTTGGTTAACGCCTGGAGACCGACCGTGCGTCTGGCCTTACGCTCCGCTGGACGCAACATTGGGTGAACGCCTGATGAAGCGTAACTCTGATTCACGCCCGGATCAATAAAGCGTATGTCTAGCCTTACGCCTTGCACGAGACGGAGAGTCAGTGTAACGCCTGGCACGAGACGCACGGTTATCTGCACGCTCCACCATATTATGCTTTGATCCAGTTCTGGGATCAAATATGATCCGAAAATATGGCAAAAGTGGACCAAAACCCAAATTTGATCGCACCATTGTGATCCATTTTGGACGGACCAAAGATCAAATTTGGGTTTGGTCCGGGATTTGATCGCCCCACCGTGGGAGCTCTTAGGAACATGGAGAATATCATTGAGAGTAAACTCATGATCAAGAACTAGAATAATGCAGAACCATGTTTAGAAATTGACATACCTTCACCACTGGCCGTAATAATCCTCTCATTATCAGTTGAGTTTGTACACGAATCAAAACCAGCATCATCCGCAGTAAGATGATGGGTTGCACCTGAGTCATAATACCATGGATCAGTATTATACCATGGTTTTCACCGAAGAAGTCAATACATGTTGTAAAAATTCTTTGGTGGAGCTTTCCCTTGAAATGAAAAAATCGTTCTATTGTTACATTCATCAGCGGAATGCCCTGGTTTCTTGCAGATTTGACACATAATCATATCTTGATGAGAAGAACCACCAAAATAAGGACGAGCTGGACTAGAACCACTTTAATTAGGCCTAAAGTTAGGATTGAATCCATTAAAATTTGGTTTAGAATTACTTGTTGCACTGTGATTTAAGTTTCCTCTGTGATTGTAGAAATTGTTAAATCCCTAAGATCTAAAGTGATTGGAGTTTTTACAGTCCAAAAATGCCTTAGAATAAGCTTCATAATGCGATGATTTATTCTTCTCAGTTAGAACGATTTCTTCACTTAAAAGCAAATTGTGAAGTTCTCTAAATTTGACAACATTTGGTCTTATTCTAACAGATGTACATAATGAATCATATTTAGATGGAAGACCATTAAGAGTTGTAATGACAAGTTCTTCATCACTATCAGATGAACCACAAGCATATAATTGATCAGAGATAAGTTTGATATCACTTACATATGTGTTAACAGAGTTAGATCCCTTCTTCAAACTAGATAGTTTTGTTCATAACTGAATTGTGTGAGTAATAGAAAGAGATCCAAAACCTTCTTCGAGATTAATCCATAGTTCAGCTGATGTTTTACAACCAGCAACATGTGAGATCACAGATGCTGATATTGATCCATAAATTAGTAGAAGTAAGGTCTGATCCTCATCTTGCCACTTGGTGTATGCTGGATTTACCGTATTCGATTGAAGAAATTTTGGCGGACAAGTCGATTCACCAATAACAATTTCTTGGACATGAAATTTCTTCAATACAAGCTCAATCAAAGCTCTCCAAGTGAAATAATCGTTATCCTGAAGCTTAATTGGGATGATGTTAGAAAGAGTGTATAGTGGAATATTGATAATAGAGGTTGAATTTGAAGTAGTCATGACAAAAAAATTAAAGAAGAAATTAAGAAAAGAAATTGTGACAAAAATTAAGAAGAAATTGTGATTATAGAAGAGATTTGAGTTTGAAGAGTTTGCGCAAAATTAAAGCTTTGGATCGGCTAGAGACATATTTATGTCAGGTGAGTTGCCGAGTCACCCATACACAATACATACCACTCAACAATACAAGACTCAACTCACCAATCAGGACATACACTCGTATATAAAAGATACATCGATGTTTAAATAACATAATAGTTGAATAGACAATGTACTGACATTAAGTAACTCTACTGTTGTTTGAAGTAAGTGACGTATAAGACCCGACAAAGATTTATTGTTTTATGGTTAAAATTGTATTACGGCGCCAACAGACATCCGGTGCTTCTTCTACTCCACATAGCTAAATTGGGTATGCAAGAAGGAAACACACAATAAAATGAGAAATGTGATCTCGGCTTTCAACAAATCTAAATTCTAAGTAGTACTCTCCTTCTTGCCTAGACTAAATTTACAATCTTAAATTAGCTTTGTTATGGTATTGTACATCACTCGGCTTATATAGGTTTTCAAAAGTAAACCTTTAACTTACCCAAAAAAATAAAAAACCCTTAAAGAGAATTTGTAACGTTCCAAACTCTTCATTTGATAAGGGTACAACAGAACTTTTTGCTCAATAAATTCAGTGACCCTTCTATGATGCCACACAGAGCAACTTAATTGAGTGAGAATAGGTTTCTGGTTGTCTTGAACTTTAGTTGAAACCATGTAGACCTATGTGCTTTCTTTTCTCCCTTAGGCCAGATCATATGCACCTTCTCGAATGGGTTTGTTTGTCTATCCAGGTGGCTGGACAAACAGGATGCACCACTATGGGAAATGCTCTGAGCGATTGGTTCTTTGTCGAGCGATAAGGTGTTGGTCGCTAGTATTAATACCTAAAAAATGACTACCCATGGATAGGGGGAGTCATTTCTACTAGATGGGCCTGATCTCGTCACTACCTTAGGAATTTATGGGATAATCTCAATTACTTAGAAATATGCCCATGGGAATATGAGGACAAGAGAGGAATAAGAGAAGAGGTCAAGGGTAAGACTAATTGATGGAATTTTAGTAATAATAAGGGGTTAAGAGGAGACATGTGTCAGGAGAAGATAAAGAGAGAAAGTCTATAAAAGGAAAAGTGATAGTACAAAGAAATGATACCCTTTTTCTCTCTCTACCCATAGAAGGAAAGGTGCAGTCCTTGCTGTGATTAGGATTTGTCTTCCCTTTATGAATTTACCCTAAAATATTTGGCGACCACAGTGGGAGGCTCGTCTCTAGTCCATCAAGATGCACTCAGGAACTGACGCTCCAGTTATACCACCCAACCAGTCGACTAATGAGGAAGTAATAGTAGAAGATGCAAGCGACAACGAATCATTGAGACAGGCCATCGTCAACACACCAATCGTACAGACGGCTCACACAAAGAGGGTAGAAGCGCCGACCAACAATAAAAAGCATCCAAAGAAGGGTACTCATCATAAAAAAACTATGCAAGACATGTAAACCGAGATGGAGGGACATAATCGGTGCCAACAAGAGATTCGAAAGCTTATGAGACAGATGAAAGAAGAAGCAGCGTGTAGAAGGAAAACATCGGATGAAGAGGGATCTTCACGCGGAGCGTCACAGGAGGCGATTTCCAAGTACTTGGAGGAAAACTACAAAGTAGTAAAGCACGATAGCTACGACTCCATGAACACCCCATACTCAACCGAGGTAGCCGAGTATCAGTACCTGGAGGAATACACATCTCCCAATTTTAAGACCTATGATGGACGAGGAAATGCTTGTGAACACCTCAGTCGGTTCTTGTCAACAATGAATGCATATTCTTTTGATGGGAAGTTTTTCTTGAGGGAATTCCAGAAGTCGCTATCAGATACGACTTTCACTTGGTATGACAACCTGAAGCCCGAAAGCATAGTCGTGATCGGCAATGAGCACGTTGTTCTTGAGAAAATTTTATTCAGTAAAAAATAAAGTCACGCTGATTGATATCAGCAGGTGCAACCAAAGAATGGGGGAGGAAATTGGGAAGTTCATCACGCGATTCCGGAACCTTTCCCTTAAATACCATGAGGATAACAAAGAAGAAACCCTGGTGGAAATATGTGTACGCGGAATGACGTCTATGTTCAAGTGGAATCTAGCCAATTTCAAATTCCAAACATTTGTGGAACTAAAAGAAACAACCGCTAGAATAGCAGATTGCACGGACATTCTAAGTTTGGGAAATGTAGATCACACTTAGCAACATTCGGTCAATACTGCCTCAGCACCAACGTATAACAACCACGATGTGATCAACCCTGACGTGAGAAGATCTCCCACGTTTCATCCCTACAACGCACAGGGGGTGGGTAACAGGGGGGCCAAAACCGAGCTGAATCGATTACTGCATATCCTGTGTAGCAGGGAGTGATCATCGGCCTGCTCGAGCAGTGGGTAGCGAATCATGAAGTGACACTACCGCCCCTAGTCGTGAATATCAATAAGGTGGACAAAAATAATGATAGATACTGTCATTATCATTGCCGGGTGGATCATTCAACTCAAGAATGTTTCTCTCTCCGTGGTATTTTTAATCGAAAGAAAAATGCGGGAGAAATTGAGATGGGAAACCAAGCAATCAATGAAAATCCTCTCCCTCAACACCAAGTAATGATGTTGTCGCACTTCCCAATGGAAGATATTTGAAGTCCCTGGGAACCAACAGAGGAAGAGACGTGCGAAACGGAGGAGAAGATCTCGGGTTTCGACAATACTGAAAGCGTAGCCAGCAAATTCGCCAAAATGATGTTGGATCAGCAATTCTTTGACTCACTAGGATTCAGCGAGAACCAGACTCGAGAATCAGCAAAATCTATTGCAGCAATAGCCGCTGGTAAATCCTACATCCCAACACCAAAGGGAACGATCACCTTCACATACGAGGACATCTGCTACACAGGAGAACATCTCCGACCATTTTATCTTACAACAACCATCAACAAGCAACAACTAAAAAGGGCGTTTATCGACGGAGGCGCATCTCCAAATATGATCGCGCTCCACACATTGAAAATTATTGGTGTCCAACGATCGGATATACGTATGCACGCTACCACAGTAAAGGGATTCAAAGGTAATACTCAAACTGTTATAGGAGTCATCAATCTAGTAATGAGGATCGGGCCGATAAGGGTTCTCACACCATTTTACGTATTCGAAGATGATACAAATTTTCATGCACTACTAGGGAAAGGATGGTTGCTCAACCACAAAGTCGTAGCGTCAACCTACCATCACTTTATAAACGAACATGGGAGGAAAACAATATTGGATTGCAGCAACTAACAACCCTTTTGGCCCGGAAGAATCATATAAGGCGGATGATGTGTTCTATGATATCCCGAAGGAAACAGAAGAAAGAGCAGCAGCTGTACTTATCCCACTACCTAAGTGAAAGGACAAATTGACCACTGACGAGAAAACCGTGAAGTCAGTATTCATCCCATCCCTAATGATGACTACCCCTCCCCTGAAAAAACAAAAGTTGCAAGGGAACTCACAGTTTCGACGTTTTTCAACGCCAAAGGGGCGGCATGTATATCGCTTATAGCAATTAGCTGAAGGAACTCCTAAGTTTTGGGATGAACGTATTTTGGCCTCTGGCGATCAAAAAATAACGGAGTCACCCTCAGAGCTAGCTGAAGAAATCAGATCACCTTCGGACCCGAATGAAAAAGATATTGTGAATCAACGGAAGAGCACACCATAGAGAATATGAATGCAGATGGAATGGAGGATGTAAACATAGGAACAAAGGATAAACAATGACTCATCAAAATAAGAAGAAATTTGAATGAAGAAGAAAGGAACACAATGATCAGATTGTTGATAGAATACAAGGACGTGTTTGCTTTCAAGTATGATGAGATGCCAGGCTTGGATTGCAACCTCGTCGCCCACAACCTG
Organism: Papaver californicum; assembly: GCA_023531435.1. NCBI lineage: Eukaryota > Viridiplantae > Streptophyta > Magnoliopsida > Ranunculales > Papaveraceae > Papaver > Papaver californicum. Next base: position 20,489,048 of record JAJJMC010030977.1, on the reverse strand, counting down.
AGCGTCTCGTCCGAATATCGACCCATCAAACAAAGGAGACGCGACTTTCCGCAGGAAACCGCTTTAACGATAAAAGAGGAAGTCGAGCGACTATTATAGGCTAAATTCATAAAACCCATACAACACCCTACATGGTATCAAATGTCGTGCCGGTTGTGAAAACAATGGGAAGATCAGATGATACGTGGATTATCAATACCTCAACTGAGCGTGCCCTAAAGATATATTCCTATTGTCGCGTATAGACACCACTGGCGGACAAAACATGTTCTCATTCATGGACGGGTTCAACAGATATAATCAGATCAAAATGGCAGTCGAGGATATGTTCAAAACAGCGTTTCAGACACCATATGGAAACTTCTACTACGTGGTCATGCCCTTCGGACTAGGGCGATGACATTAATCTTCCACGATCTCCTCCACCAAAGCGTCGAGGTTTACGTGGCCGACATCGTAGTCAAATCAAAGGAAAGAGAGGATCATGTCGAACACTTAAGAACGGCATTCGACATATATCACAAATTCAAAAAGATGAACCCGCTGAAATGCGCCTTCGGAGTAACTTCGGGCAAATTTCTTGGTTACATGGTGATAAACGAAGGAATACAAGTAGACCCAGATAAATTGAAAGTTATTACCATGATGACGCCATCCAAAGACGTGAAAGAATTGCAAACCTTCATCGGAAGAATACCATATGTACGACGTTTTATCCCGGGCCTCGCTCAACTTCTGACATTGTTCCTCCCGATGTTAAGAAAAACGTAAAATTCGAACGGGGAGAAGCATAGCGGAACGCATTCCGCCAACTCCAGCAATGTCTAGTTAGTCCCCAGGTGCTCCTCCCTCCTTTCAAGGGAGAGCCCCTCTACCTTTATACTGCCTTTACAAATCTTGCTATAGACGCAGTTTTGGCACAAGATAGAGGAAATGACAATCTATCGCCCTTTTACTACGTTAGTCGGGTTCTGAAAGATGTTGAGCTACGTTACCCAAAGGTCGAACAAGCGTGTTTTGCCCTGATATACGCAACAAAAAATCTAAGGCCCTATCTTTTAGTACATGAAACCATCGTAATTGCAGCGGCCAACCCAATCGCGTATCTCGCAACAAAACCAATATTAACATGGAGGACCGCGAGATGGATCCTGCATCTATCCGAGTTAGAACTCAAGTATCAAAAGCCCAATGGTGTCCGTAGGAAAGCAATTGCCGATCTTCTGGCTGTTTTTCCAGGAAACGACGACATACCAACCCACAATAATGTGTTAGGAGAAGTAGCGGAAGCCGAGGGAGAAGGAACTTGGACGATGTCATTTGACGAGTCTTCATATGAGAAATTCAGGGGTGCGGGCATCGTGTTCGAAACACCAACGAGAGAGTTATTATCGTATGCCTTCAAGTTGGACTCCTAATGTAGTAATAATATGGCCAAGTATGAAGCATTGATACTAGGATTGAGGATGGCCAAGGAACTCGACCTCGGAAACTTATGAGTCATATGAGATTCTAAGTTGGTTGCTAGCCAAGTAAACAAAGAGTTTCAAGTAAAAGAAGCGCATTTAGCACCATACCGGGCAGAAGCGCAGAGCCTAATGGTCGAGACAGGGATAACCATGGTGGAACATACAACAAGGAGCTCCAATAGGCACGCAGACGCATTAGCCACGCTTGCGGCCAAGATCCAGTTAAACAACAAAGAGGAAGGGACCGTAAAAATAAAACGAAGGGACCTACCGAGTACTTGGAGATAAGATGCAGCGTTCGAAGACGCGGATGATTGGCGAAAAATATATCTCGAAGATCTTGCGAGGACCGACGAAGATCATGTCATCCCGACAAAGGTGTTTAAGAAATTCATCACATTCCGGGGAGCACTCTATCATAGAGCACCTTGAAGATCACTGGCACGATGTCTGAGGAAAAAAGGAAGTGAAGAGACAATACAAAGGATGTACGAAGAATCATGCGGACAAAAGGGTATCGTCCGACTTTACCGACGACTGCAAATATTAGGATTATATTGGCCAAGCATGGCGGCCCAAGCAACATCTATTCAAGATGGTTTTAGAGATTGTCAAGCTCCGCCGGAAGACAATGATTGGAGAAAACCTTATATAGAATACATCCAGAATGGTAAACTACCCGAAGACAGACAAGCGATGTTAAAAATGAAGATATATAGGAGAAGTTACAATAACGCGATCATGAGATGTCTACCAAAAGAAGAAGCAATGAAAGTTATGACCAAGTCGCATAACGCGGAACACCAAGGAATGCACAATATATCCTTACAAATCTATGAAGGAGGCTTCTACTGGCCAATTACGAAAAATAACACATCAATGCACATAAGAAAATGCTTAAGTTTTCATACACACGGACCCCTGTTTCATGCGCCTCACTCTCAGTTGCACAACATTGTCACGCCCTGGCCATTTCATAGTTGGGGTCTAGACTTGATTGAGCCGATAAATCCAAATTCTTCCAAACGACACAAGTATATGATCACCGTGACCGGGTACATCTCAAAAATGGGTGGAGACAATTCCCTTGAAAGATTATGCAGGAGAAACCATCGCTGCGTTCATCAAAGAACATATAATATGCAGATTCAGAGCTCCGATGATCATAGGGCCGATAACGCCAAGTCATTTCTCAACAAGGATGTTTACAGCCTACTTGATCATTACAACACTTGACTGGACACATCCACCCCATATTATCCTCATGGGAACGGACAGGCGGAAGCTATTAACAAAATATTGATAAGGATCTTGAGCAGGATTGTGCATGATCATCACAGGGAATGGCATGAGCAATTACCACTAGCATTATGGGCATATCATATTTCTAAATGCAGCTCGACGGGAACATCACCTTACTCTCTAGTTTATGGAGAGGATGCCGTTATACCAGTATAGATTGCCACTTCCTCAACAAGAGTTTCCATGAGAAGCCACACCACGCTAGATGAGGTCAGCCGCTTCGCCCACCTAGACACCATAGAGGAAAGGAGAACTCGCGCCGAACATTTCGCAGATACATATAGGAAACTTGTCGCCAACCACTACAATCAAAAAGTCAGATATTTTTTTTTTTAAAATTGGCGATTTAGTACTCAAAATCGTATCACACTTATAGCGAAACACTAGTGCCTGGAAGTTTGCATCTAATTGGGAAGGACCCTTCATTATTCGAAAGATTGCGGAAAGCGGATATTACCATTAAAGAGGATGGATGGGTCCAAAATTAAGACCCCTATTAATGGAAAATGTCTAAAAAGCTTCCATGCATGAATAATATTGTAAGAAAATGCTTTTTGAAAAAAGGTAAAGATTTTTTGTTTTACTCATTAGCTTTAAACACAATGGTCACAAGAGCGGCAGAGGGCAAAGTACCCCTTTTCGACCACTCGACTAAATACTACAATGGTTACAAGAGCGGTAGAGGGCAAAACACCCATGTTCGACCACGCAACTAAATATTCCATGGTCACAAGAGCGGCATAGGGAAAAGCCCCCATGTTCGACCACTCAACTAAATACTACAATGGTCACAAGAGCGACAGAGGGTAAATCGCTCATGTTCGACCACTCAACTAAATACTACATGGTCACAAGAGAAGCCGAGGGAAAAGCGTCCATGTTCGACCACTCAACTAAATACTACAATGGTCACAAGAGCGGCAGAGGGCAAAACGCCCCTGTTCGACCACTCAACTAAATACTATAATGGTCACAAGAGCGGCAGAGGGAAAATCGCCCCTGTTCGACCACTCAATTAAATACTACAATGGCCACAAGAGCGGCAGAGGTAAAAGGGCCCCTGTTCAATCACAACTAAATACTACAATAGTCACGAGAGCGGCAGAAGGAAAAACGCCCATATTTCAAAAGGATCACAAGAGTGACAGCGGACAAAACATACTTTAAATATCCGGACTAACGCGTCTTACCAAAAAAAAAGGGAAGAAAATCCCCAGAAGTAATATATACATTCAGACGAGAGTAACACAAAGGGAACAAGAGAAAATTAATACAACATATTTGGGTAAAAAGAAAAATATACAACGAACATTCATATAACATTATAACGAGTACAAAAATTAAATAGAGAAACTTGCGCGCTACCCAGATACATAGTCACGCGAGCTAAATTATACTAGTTACTTTCCATCTCTTCCCGAGCATTCATAAATGATTCCAAAAGGGACACACAATCATCATCTTTAGAACCCAAAACGTCAGTGTAGAAATCCATACTATGCAAATACAACGATTGACTGACAAAAAAATACAACTGTAAGGGCCTCCACAAGACGAGTGTACTCGCTCACGTCGGCCATAAGAATATCCCTTTTAAGATTACGTATTTCAAGCTTCAAGCCGGATACAACTATCTGATCATCCCAAGTTGAACAGGCATCAACCATACTCTACTAAAAAATTAAATGATCCCATTATATAGAAAATTTGATAAAAAAAATTATACGTGCCTAAAGGAAAAATAATATTTCTTTAAAACGACAGATATATACATACGAAAAAAAATCCCAACGTTGCCCAAAATAATTTGCCCTCAAAACACATTTCTACTCTCAAGGAAGAGCTTGCAACACCGCTTGATCCGAGTTAAGGGCCACTTCCACCACTTGAAGAGATCGAAACACATCTAGACACTGGATGTAAGTTGCAATGCGGCGCTCACGGTAATGGCGATGATGTTCAAAGAATAAAGGAGGAGCGATCCGCATCTATAAAACACGAGTGGGAGATACTACTCTCACGAACAAAATGACCAAATACAACACTCAACACATTGGACATCTGAGTCTATCGGGTAATTTCCGCCACCAAATTTGCCCGCGCCATATAGTAAATAGAAAAATAATATAATATACAAAAAGATGGAAAGCAAGATGAATGTGAAGGTTAAAGTTATAATTAACCAAATGAGGTAGGAAATATATAGAGGAAAATACAACTACGCATTCAAAATCACATTTAATGAGCATTAAAACACCAATAAACATTAATAACATTCTAGGGAATATCAACAATCATAGGATTAATCGTCCTGACTAGCGATCACCGCACGACACGCTTCTATCTCTTGGTCCAAGCCCTGCATCATAAGAATTGCCTCGTCATACAACTGACTGGCTAAATAATGCCGAGTGACTGTTGCATTATACAAGCGCTGGACATCACGAAGGACTCGATCAGGGACATTATCGTTACGAGCAATCTCGAGAGTCTCGTCATGTTCCCTAAAGGCATCCCGCATGGCATCACAATGGCTCAACATATGAATCATCAACATCCCCACCTCGTCTTTCAGCACCAGAAACCGCTCTAACTCATCACCTATGGTTAAAATATATCCGTGAAGTTGATGGGACATTCTAAAAAACAAAAAAGAGGAAAAAGGAAGAAATGGGAAAATAAATATGAAATGAGAAAAAAAAAAGAATAAAGAAGAACAAAGAAGAACAAAGGAAGGTTTAAATAGAAGAAGCAATGAATATTTATTGCCAAACGGTTAACAAGGACTGTTTCGAAAAGTAAATGCTCTTAGGAATTACAAATCCCTAGACAGATACAATACAAAGTATAATCAAAAGAACGATAAAGTGCTAGAATACACCAACACAAACTAATCATCCGACTCTGTCGTCATAGCACAAAATATTTCTATCTCCCGATCCAAATATTTCATCATAAGCACAACCTCCTGATATTGAGAGTTGGCAGCATAACGCCTCGCATGAGCCTCAGCGAGCAACCGGTTAACGTCACTCATAATACGAGCATCAACATGAGCTTTATGAGAGAGATCAAACGTTTCATGTTGATCTCCCCAAGTAGCATCTATGACATCCCGATGAGCTAACCTATGATTCATCAACATCCCTACTTCGGCTTTCACTACCAAGAGTCGTTCGAGTTCTTTGTGCGCGTCTGAGGTCATGACAGTAACAGCTACCGAAACCATGGTTAAGGTATACCCGTGTAACTCGTGAGCCATCCTTCAAAAAAAAAAAAAAAGAAGGAAAGAAAGGATAAAAGCAGATAAGTAGGGATGTCAAAAAAAAAAGAGAGAGAGGAAGAGAAGAGAGATAAAATTTCTCCAAGACAAAGAACACTTAAATAAGAACAAATAGCATGCATAAGTCAAAACACGTGGCTGAAGAGAAAGAACTCCAAATAGGAATCCATGATAGACGTAACCATACGTCCAGAAAATAGATGTAACATTTAATTACAGGACAACCACGAAATAAACTACAACTATAACAGTCACGGTAAAAACAAAAACTACAATTACAACTACAACAATTGCAACTACAACTTCTACATCCCAATAACACGGAGAATTCAAAGTAATTTGGCAACACGAGGGATATCTTGATCAAGTTGCGCTTCAGCATCAACTCTATCTTCAATCAAGCAATGTAATTTTCCAAACCACAAATGAGAGCGACTGCCATAGGGTAAGCCATCAAGAAAGACTAAAAAAATAAAAACAACACGAGCACTATTTATAAACAGACAACCACCACCATAATAAAATACCTGGAATTCAGGTGCCACTAATAAATAAACACACAATCAAAATAAATGTCAATAGTAAAATAAACACTTAAGACAGTTAGAATACCACCATAAAAGTCATCAAAATCCCAAATAAGTTTTCAAAAAAAGAAAGAGAGGAGAGAGGAAGAAGGAAGCCAACCAAGTCCACAAAAAAAAGGGGGGGGGGGGGGGGCACAAACAAATTACAAACACTCAAAACCAAGGAGAATAAATTTAAATAAATCTAGACGTCCTCGAAAGCATCCAGATCCCATTTTCTTCTCAAGGATCTCACGCACCCGGGTCACAGCACCTTCGGCTTCACAAGCCTCTTGTTTAGATGTTGAAACATCGACAAAAAGGTTGTTCAAATCAGTCCTTTTTTCTTGAGCCACTTTATTCAGACCCTTTAGACTTTTCTCTAGTTCAACAATTTGAACCGGAAGGTGCGAACGCGAATCAAACTTGTTCTTCACAGTACCCACCAACTGGGCCAGCCACGCCATGGGAAACTTGATATCTATGCTATTTTGAATGGAAGACCCCCATTCCTTCAGCTTATCAACATCAAGAGGAGCATCACGAACTCAGGAAATCCCTTCCACAGCTTCAAGCAAACCTTTATTCATAAAGACTAAATTCTTCATATCCTTAATAATGCCATCGTTCACCATATGACCACTGCGTTCGACAAACATCCTTTAAGTGGGAGCTAAGTTCGAAGGAACCCAAAATTCATGCACTAATTTGTGGTTCTCAGTCGCTTCGTAGGCACTCACGACTGAAGGATAACAGAAAGTAGGATCTTCCGGCTTAGCTAATAAGATATCCACATCCACTTTTTCTTGAGTATCCTGGACAAATCATTTCCTACAAGCCGCACACATTTAACATTGCTTGTGACGCTGGAAGCATCATTCTTAAACGCGAAATTGCTATTTCGCTTCTTCACAATCTTTAAAAAAAATTAGGGGGAAGAATATAAGAATAGTATCTCTACAAAAAAATAAAATAAAATGATGACGATGAGGATGAACAAAAGTGAATGAAAATAAATGAATGAAACAAACCTCAGAAGGCTGGGGATTAGGGGACGACGAGTGAGCGAGAGAAGGCTCGTAAGGATCGGAAGGAGGACGAGAGGAAACCAAGACGACTTCGAACCACCAACAGAACCTAAATAAATAAATAAATAAATAATAATAATATATAATAAACAAAACAAAAACATGCAACAAACATACAATAAAACAGTAGAACGGGCTTATAGATAGAAAAACAAAATATATGTCCTATCAAAAAGGACAAATACGAAATAAAGAAGGTGACACGTGGGGAGCAAAAGAGACAATAATTACCAGAAGGAAATGGGTTTTCTTCAGAAGCCACATGGTCCTGATATACACCAGGATGAGAATAAGACGAACCGCCATGACTACATTAACCAAGCAAGATGGTAGGCGTCTCCTGAGGCTGGGTCTGAGAATGGGTAGTGGTGGCCACCAGAGTATTAAGGGAAACAACATGTAAACGTGAATAAAGGACACCACCACCCTTGGTCAAGTCAACACCCAAACTATGTATATGATCCACAAAAGAGAAAGAAGTCGGACTTGTGATAACCCGAGTTTTGGCCTATAGAGGAGACATAGGAGAAGCATCAACCAAGACAGACTGGAGAATACGCGGAATTGGTAAAACTCCCGCGTCATATTTAGTTTTTTTATCCCTACGACGATGCAACCACTCATGTTCAAGACTGTTAAGATATTCCTCCACCATAAAGGAGCGGGGTTTGTACCCAGCATAACCAACAAGAAGACCACCCTGATGCCACATAATTACAAAAAATAGGAAAGAACAAAAAAAAAGCCCTAGACATAAAACATACATGATCAGAAGAGCCCGGAGAAGTTTGATGAGTTTGCACCTCGCCCGAATTTTTTCGTGGTGGAGGAAGGAGCATCTTCCCCTTCTTAACTTCCTTCTTCAACGACTCATGATCAGCCGGAGGAGTCCAACTAGTATTCAAGGGAACCAAGGAACGCCCTTTGAACCAGGAAAAAGACCCAACTCGGTAGCTATCAACTCATCTAGTTTAATACGGCCCGACGCATGCATCAACCTAAGTTCATCCGAGGATAGTGCAGGCGGAGGAACTGGTTCGCGCAGAAGAAAATTCAGAGATTTCTTTCGAATTTCTATATGAAACGAATACCAATTGGGAGAGACAAATAGCTCTCACATCGAAGGATGAAGAAAAGAGAAGAGAATCGATTGATCTGCCAAACGCGTCTATCCTTTAAACGCAAAGCGGATAAAACTAACTTTGATATCAGCTTCCTCATTAGAATAAGGACCCGGATAAAGAGACGTGACTCCTTGGTCGAACCCAAGCTATCGAGCCACGTAATCAAAATTATAGGACATTGCTATGAATCTACCCAAGTAAAAACCAAGAAGATAAACAGGCAATACAACCACAACAGAGTCAAATTCGTCACTTTCCAAAGATTGTTCAGAATTCAGGGTCATACCCTCAACCTCGGTAGTAAAATCGTAAGGGAGAAAACCAAAACGACTGTCATGATAAGGAAAATGCCTGAATTCCTTGGCCACATGCATATAATTCTTAAGAGTATTCTTGGATGACCTCCCTTTCCTGCGCCATAGGGCCATGCGAGGATAATAGTAAGAATCCAGAACTATATCGAAGGTGCCATCTCCTCTCTCAACCCTTTCCTCACGATGAACATCTAAATCGTTAATCGAAGGAGCATACTTAAGAAAATGCTCCTATGCCCAAGACTGGAGGAAGTTAGCTGCGATAAAGGTTTCAACAATGTGACGAGCGTCCACCCTTTGAATTTCTTTGCAAAGGATATCCAGCTGACGATACAAACCACCCAAGAACGACGCTAAAGAAAATGATATACCATGTGACATCATAACATCCATTGGCACAAGCTCGTTCTTAATGGTGTCGCGGGGGATGTGTTCGAAAACATCATGACAAAGACAGTAAAGAAGGAAAGCCGCTAGTTTAGCGCGTGCATTCTTTTATTTCTCGACGGGGAAGTTGACCTCCCCGTCTACGAGATTTGGATCCCATTACTTCACCCATAAAGAGAAGGAAGTGCGTTTGTTTTTGCTGATCTTGGTACCGCGGCCAGAAAGGGCTCCACCTCGAGCAGCACGGCGCGACACAGCAACGGCAGAACCCTTCGTAGCATCATCTATCAATTTCCCACTAACAGGACGGGTTGCAGCCTTCTCTCGTGCTTTCGAAGTAGGGGTTACCTTAGACTTCCCCTTAGCAGATTTTCTCGACTCGACGACCTTCTCCTTTATAGGGTGAGCACCCTTTACTGGGGAGTCGCCTTTCTTCTCCGATCGGACTTCTCGAGATTTACCTTTGCAGTCAATCAAGTGACCACATAGAACCCTGTCTGAATCGTCCATAACTTCGAAGACGGACGCCTCATGATATAGGTAAAATCCGTAAATCGGAAACCCCATCAAAGCCACAACATCCTCCAAGACAGAAGTCGCCTCACCCCATGCAAAAAAGAAAGTATGAACCCGAGACAGACCATGTCACTTTTACATCTGACTACCACACAATGAAGAGACGCGTCTATAACATCGTTTATTACCAACAATCGTAGTATAGCTGAGTGGTCGGGGTTAGAACGGATGTAGGTGACCCAAGACTTCCAAAGGGGAGAAGTTCCAGTTGAAGAACGTGAATCCACAATTGGAAGGTAATAATCCCCGCGTTGAATGGGCATACGTGGAATCTTATTAAAGGAGTGAAAAGGGAGGATATATTCCTCCGGATGCATGAGCCACTCAGGAGACACAAAAAAGGGGATTAAGGCTGGGTTGGTCAAGTGAGAATCAAGATAGTCATCAGTCGGCGTGATCCACTTACCATTAGAATAAAACTGGGGGCTGCATAGCAGCAGAAAGGTCTCGGCTACCAAGAATTTCTAGAATGGAATATAATTAGTCATCAACCGGTGAGGGAAGAGACCCACCATTATATTGTGTGAATATATAGTGAAGACCTTTCTTTGACTAAAGGAGGTGGGACGGTTACTTAAAAGAGGGTAACTGTAAAGATGGTGGAGCACGTCACCCACCAATACGCGAGCTTGGGAGATACGTGTTAAGAATAGTCGAGGAGAACTGCTTTAAAGAAGTATGGGTTGACTATTGGACTATCCAATGGTTAGCCCAACTGTCAGGGGGGTAATGTTAATACCTGAAAAATGACTACCCAAGGATAAGGGGAGTCATTTTTACTAAATAGGCCTGATCTCCTCACTACCTTAGGAATTTAGGGATAAGACCAGGTACTTAGAAATATGCCCATGGGAATACGATGACAAGAGAGGAATAAGAGGAGAAGTCAAGGGTAAGACTATTGGATGGTATTTTAGTAATAATAATGGATTAAGGGGAGACATGTGTCAGGAGAAGATAAAGAGAGAATGTCTATAAATGGAAAAGTGATAGTACAAAGAAAGGATCCTCTTTTTCTCTCTCTACCCATAGAAGGAAAGGTGTAGTCCTTGCTGTGATTAGGATTAGTCTCCCCTTTACGATTTTACCCTAAAAAAGCTAGCGATAAAGATTTAATCGCTGACGATCAACACCTTGTCGCTCGACAAAGAACGAGCCGCTAACGGCCACTTTCAGGAAACAACCGGATTTAGGTAAAACGACCAAATTTCTTTCTTCTATATATACCCCAACAATTTCTTTCAACTCACACCATTCTTTACCTATTTCTACAATCAATTCACAGATTTCTTAAACTATCTAACTTTTAACTCACAATCGATGGATTATTCTGATGATGAAGCTAAAATTATTATGGATCGGTTTAAAACACAACAAGAAACTTATGTTTGTGTGTTGCAACAAATGGAAGCTGAGTCTGATGAAGACAGAGAACTTATGATAGTAGCAGAATTATCGGGGCAAATACCAAGAGCTTCTGAGCCAAAAGAAGTATTCACAAGAAGATATATGTATCGTGATCGGGAAGAGTGGCACTTGAAGATGATGCACGATTATTTCAATGTTGGTTGCGTGTTCTCTGACCAAGATTTCCAAGGTCGATTCCGCATGCCCCGACACTTGACGATAATGATTATTGAAGAGCTTTTTCGAGTATGTCTTGAATTTAATTATTAATTTGATGCGTTGAATATTAGAGGTCATAGTACAAAACAAAAGGTTACCTCATCCCTAAGGATCCTAGGTTACGGTCGTCCAGCGGATGCTAACGTTGAGTATATTCATATGGAAAAATCAACTTCATACAAGTATCTTTCATTGTTTTTCTAAGTAATGATTAATCATTTTGTTCAAACGTATTTATGTAAGCCAACATATGCAAATGTTCTTCAAATATTAAAAAAAAACAGGATAAAGGCTTTCCAGGAATGCTATGGAGTCTTGACTGTATGCAATGGGCAAGTCAAGGATGTTCTATGTATTGGCAAGGTCAATATAAGGATTAATACCCAAAACCAATTTTTATTTTGGAAGCTACCGCTTCTTATAATTGCTGGATATGGCATGCTTTCTTTGGTATGTCGGGTTCACAAAATGACATAAATGTTCTGCACAAGTCGCCTCTGTTTGAAGACCTCAAGTATAGAATTGTCCCGATGTAAGGTTCCGTATCAATGGGCACCAATACACTCACGAATATTATCTAGTGGATCAAATCTACCCTAGATGGTCTACCTTAGTTCAAGTGTACCGTCAGCCACCCCCCACCCCCCACCCCAGGCGATGCTGGTCGCTCAATTAGGTATTTCAACACGAACCAAATGGCTTTGATAAATGATGTGGACCGGGCTTTTGGAATTATTAAGCGAAAGTTTGTTATAGTTTGTGGACCCTACCGTGGTTTAAGTGCTCGTGAAATGCATAAGACTATGCTTACGTGTATCATTCTGCATAACATGGTCATCCAAGAAACCCGGTGTGATAAGAGTTGGACTAACCACCCTGATGAAGATTTGAGGCCCGAGGTTATACCAAGGCATGGGGTACCTGTAAGGAACTATAATCAAATAGAAAATCACATTCAAGACGCAAATTTGTACGACAGGTTAAGGCATGACCTGATTGTGAATCTTTGGGCCGAGTTTGGCAGAGCGGCCGGCCGTATGTAGTAGTTTCAAGTAGTAGTTTATTTAGAATTTTATTTTTTGTTTTAAATTTTTATGTTATGTACTTTTTTTGCTTTCAAGTAATTTATTATACAAGTTTAAATTTTCTGAGTAATATTTACTTCAATGACGTGGATGGAGTGCAACGGCTCTTTTTCTTATTCGTTGGAAGTATGGATGACGTGGAGTGCAACAACTATTTTTGTAATCGTTCGAAAAATATAGTCGTTGGTCTCAACTCATCTCCTCGCCTATATATATATCTCTAAACCTCCGAAAGATAAAATCACACCTCCCGTAAAACTTTGATACATACTCTCTTTCTCTCTCACTCACTCTTAATCTCATCTCCTCTAATCTCACTATGATTTCCTGACAATGGCTCAAGCTAAGTTCACTCGGGAAGAAGATATATCACTTTGCAGAAACTATGTAATGTGCTATCCGGCCAAAGGTGCAGAACGACGACAAAATGGTATTCCTAGATTTAGTTAATGGGGAAGAATTCATGATAACTTTTGCGCTGACACCGGTAACCCTTATAACCGTGATGTACCTCAATTGTTTGTAAGATTTCAAAAAATAAAACGACTAGTAGTAGAATTTTTAGCTTTAGTTTGGATAGTCAATCAATATCGACTTAGGGTGGAAACCGGTAATGACATTGGTGTGAGAGCTTTAAGTGAATGATGAAGATGGAAAAGACATCTTTAAGGAGTTCCTCATTACCCGTTTGAATTATTAATTTGTATACATTGTTAAGTTGTTTGCAATGTTTCCACTTCCTTTATGTAATACGTATTTCAAGCAATGGAAAAAGATAACTTCATTGAACTAACTAGCTATTCTATTTCAAATTATAACTAGCTATTAAGTCTAATAATAATAATTAAAAAATACATCTTAATTAAACTAACTGACTAACTATTACATTAATCAAGGACTTGAATCTCAACACCATCTTCTTCATCTTCTTCTTCCTCAAATGGGATTTGAGGTTGCAATTGTTCTTCTAATGCCTCCCTTTTTAAGTTGTTATATTGCAGCTGCCATAAAAACTTTTGATCCTCATTCATTATTATGGTATCCATTGAAAGAATCTTACTCATGCCATAATGGATAATAAATTTCTCTTGAGAAAGATGGCTTTTTTACATCTCCCTATTCGTGACCTTCCGGTCAACAGATCTCTATTTATCAGCTCTCCGTTTGTGAGTCATAAACTCGGTAATGTTAAAATTTTCAGACTTTACTCCTTTTTGGGCTGCTTTTCTAGCTGCTGCTCTTCCTAAACATTTTCGTTTCTCGGTATTAGCTGCATTGAGATCAAAATTAGGGATTGGTGGTGGGCCACTTAGTGAAGACAATGGTGAACTGGGACTTGAAGTTGGTATAGAGGAACCACAATTGTCGTATGGTGACCTTATAGGAACTTGCTGTATATTTGCTAATAGAGCATAATTAAATTTGGGAAAATATTTTATGATATCATAACACCCTTCTAGTTCAAATTTTCTATCGTGTTTTAGGTGTCATTCCCTCTGATACCTTTTTTCCATACTCGATGGTGATTCACCACTCAGTGGTGGATGACGAGCACATTGTTGGACATGAGCAACATATTCATTCAATTTTATACTCATTTTACCGAAGCGAGTATATAAAGAGTCTGGATCACGTGAATTTACGTTCATGGTTTCCTCTTTAAACCCCACAAATATGTTGCCCCACCAGGTGTTGCCTTCTTGAGAACAACCATTGAGGCTATCTTGTGTGCAACAAACATAATTTCTGCAAATGTTTTCATCTTCGGAAATTGAAAAACTTGTACCAAGAACTTTTTTAGCATGAACATCCATTTGAGAATTTTGAGAATTCATGATGCAGAAAAAATTGACTGAGTTTTGTCTTAGATTAAAATGAGGAGAGTTTTGATTTTGATTAACACAAGTGTGTGTGATAGATTGAGGTGTAGGGAAGGTGTGAGGTTAATTGAGTTTGAAATTGGGTATTTATAAGAGTTCCAACCAGGACCATTGGATGAAATCATCAATAAGCGGCATACTCTTGGTCGAGCGACAAAGACTAAGTCGCTAGCGACTTACTCTTTGACGTGTTGTGCATCTGCTTAAATCAGGGCGTTTGAGAGGTCATTTTGATCATTTGAGAGGTGCATAATAGCTCATTTTGATCAAATTTGATCATTTGAAAGGTGCATAGGAACTGGCCTTACAATGCAATGATTTAGATGTACAATACTATAGGGAATCACTATTTCCCACAACACATGTTAAAACGTATTTCTGCAAATTCTTCCGGTCTACTGTATTTTTTCTAGGGAGACTTAAGACACACGTGAATAGGGTTGCACATACCCGACCCGCACCCGCCACCCGACCCGTACCCGCCAGTTTTGACCCGACCCGTAGATAAACGGGTCGGGTGCGGGTGACAATTTCCTTTACCCGCCTTCTGGTGGGTCGGGTGTGGGTGACACCTTCTCTCACCCGATCCACCCGCCCAACCCGAAGAAATGGCATCATCAGATCAATTATATTTCATCTAGTAGAGAAAGGAATGAAGGAAAAGGAAGAAAGAAAAAATGGAAAACACAGGATTTAATGAGAATCAGAAATCGGCCATGGATGCATTTGAAAAGCTTGAAAAAGTAGGATAAGGAACATATGGGAAAGTGTATAGAGCAAGAGAAAAAGACACTGGTAAAATTGTAGCTTTAAAGAAAACACGTCTTCATGAAGATGAAGAAGGTCCTTAAGAGAAGTTTCTCTTTTAAGAATGCTTTCCACTGATCCTCATGTTGTTAGGTAATTTCATTTCTTCATCGGTTAATTTTCTAGGGTTTTCGATTATCTCATCTTCTTCGACTCCAATTTGTGTTTTATTTTCTAGGTTTTGGTTTAGATCTAAGAGCAATTATTGGTAATAGATTTTCTTGAAGACATTTGATCTCTAGGGTTTCGATCTTGCTTTTAGGGCATCAGTTATTCCCTTTGTGGATTTTTTCTCTTAATTATATTTAGATTTTTGAATAGAATTTGAATCTGTGGAGAGTGTTAACAGGAACAGTTAAGAAGATGGAGATGTTACCATAATATGGGTTTCTTTTAGGTTCAAAGAGGGATTGAAGATTTAAGAATTCAGATAGGTTCTCGAGTTGTTTAGGATAAAAGGTGGTGGTTTGTGTTGCCGAGAAATAAACAGAGAGTGGGTACTGGTGATTTCTGACCGAGAATGATTGAATGTGTTGTTTTTGAATTGATTATATGAATTGAAAACTTGCAGCTGCAGGGAAGGAGTGAATTTGTGGAGATGCATAAGAATTGTTTGAGATGCATAAGAATTGTTTTTCACAAGATTAAGTCATGAATCACCATCATCATAGTCATTAATCAAACTGCCAACTCGAGTTCAGCTCACTGAATCATCACTCGAGTGAAACCCATTACTCACTGCCATTTTCAAGCTAACTATCTCATCTACCAACCATAAATTCAAGATTATCACCTCACTGATCATCGACAACCATCATCATCTAACTCCTCGAATCTCTGTCAGATTGCTTCTCACATTCATGATGATCAATCACCATCAACAGAAACTCCGTCAAAAACTCTTCTTTCTTAACTTCTTGCCAAAGCATAACCAAAACCAAAATTCCGTGTACTTCTAAAATATCTTCAAATCCTTCGCAAACAATATTCAGACCCATGGCTATCCAGAGTTGGTCTTGGTGAAGTGAACCAGTGGCAAATGAACTTAATCTTGTGAAAAACTACTAGTTTAGTCATTTCCTCAAACAATTCTTATGCATCTCACAGACTGGTGAGAGTTGTGTACAATCTGGGCGGGTGACCCGCACCCGACCCGCTGAAATGGCGGGTCAGACCCGACCCGACCCGTCCTATGGCAGGTTGGGTGCGGGTGAATACTTCAGTCACCCGCCAACTGGCGGGTCGGATGCGAGTGGGGCCAAACCCGACCTATCCGGCCCGATGTGCAGCCCTACACGTGAACTCTAAATTCATTTATTTTTTTAAGGAAATAGGGGCTTTGAAGAAACCCTTGAAAATTTATTGATTAGTTAAGACTACCTCATTTAGATTGAGGTTTGCATAAATACAATTTGGTGGAGAATCAGAATTCCACCATGCATTAATGCAAAAATACTTTATATATCGACAAAGAGAATGAGCTATAGAGTTTACAATTTTATGAACACGTTCAAACTTAATATCAAAGTAAACTACTGCGTCTTTTATTCTCAAAACCAATGACTTGCTGCTCCATGGAACAGTACTACAAATTTATAACCATAACTTCCATTTTCTTTAATATATTTGAGAACTTGAGCCTTGAGGTCCGACTCAAATTCTTCATAAGAGACACTGCACTCTCAGTTGAAAAAACCCTCCAAGGTAGGTAAATCTACGAATATTCTTTTCTTATCTTTATGTGCTTTTTTTAGCCTCTCATAAGATTATCTGCATGTAAGAATATAAAGTCTGTTGTTTTTTTTTCAATCCCAATTTCTCTATTAACCCCTTTCAATCTTTTTTTTTTTCTATATGTTGAATCATTTTAATTTTGGTGAATTTTGAGTTATTTTTCCTGGCATTTTTGAAGGCTACAAAAAAAGAATTTGGGGCGACTAATAAAACAAAATAAGGTCACTATGAAGTAATATCAGCACACCCATTATCCATATATTTTCTTTAATGGCTAATCTGCCCTTGCTTAATTAGTGTTAATGTTGATTAATTAGTTTGTTAAATTTGGTTATAGTTAGTGTTAGAAAATTATTTGAGTTATAGTTTTAGAAAAAAAAATAGAGAGTGTGTTAGAGATGAAGAAGAAGAAAAACAAGAAGAAGTTTGGAGAAACTAGGTTTTACCTAAAATCAATAACAAACATGGATGAGTATGAGGAAGAAGGTGAGAAACATCATGAAGAACATAATATTGAAGGTTCAAAGACGTTTAGAGATGACGATTTGGGATATTTTTTGGATGATCCAAATTTTGGTGTGGAAGAAAACCTAGACGACGATTTAACGAGAGAAAACGATGAATCACATAAAAATGAAGATAATAATGCATGAAACAATCAGGTATTGTGTTAAGAAGCTCAAAAACCCACTTTGTATGCGTTTGTATGTGATCGTTTACAAAAAAAAAAATCATTTTTGCATGCATTTAATGCCATGGACGTCCCAAAATCGGTAGATAATGGAGTACCATATCTACCGATTACACACTCATGTTCCAAAATAATGGTATAATCGGTAGTCTCGTGAAGATTACTTACTACCGATTATACAAAATCCCCAAATTGATTTTTTTTGAATTTTTGTTTGCATAATCGGTAGTTTATGAATACTTATTATCTACCGATTATATTTGTCGCCCCAAAAATAAATTTCTCCAAACCTACAAATTTTATATTTTTCAAACTTTATAATCGGTAGTATATGGTATATAGTTATCAACCGATTACATTGTAATCGGTAGTGGTTTAACAAATTAAACTTTCGATTATACTTGTTTTTGTGTACAGAACTTGTCTTGATTTCTTTCTATAATCGGTAGTACGGGAACATAATTAACTACCGATTGTTGATAATCGGTAGTACGAGGATATTATTATCTACCGATTGTTATTAATCATTAGTAAGTGAACATAGTTATCTACCGGTTATTGTTGTCTAACTCATTGCTATTTTACGTAGAGTATTGAATGGGTTAATCCTGTTTCATACGAGGGTGTTGATACTTCCCTACACTATGCTAATAATTTGGTATGCTACCTACCCACTCTTGCCTTGTTATAAGAATGTATGTTACACAGTTAGGCTTATGATATTTGTTTTGTTATATGCACATTAAGACATTTGGAAGTAAGGCGGAAGCAAAGGAATGGCTTATCAACAAGGAAAAAGAGAAGATGTGCGTTGTAGTTCAGAACAATTGTGTGAGAGTTGATCTATTTAAAATTATTTGTGAGAGAGGTGGCGAGAAAAAGAGTCACATGGGAAAGGTTCATAAATACGTAAAGAATACGGATAGGATATACCGAGGTAATTCAAAGAAGATTGGATGCCCATTTAAGATTATCTTCAGTAAGCCCGACGGTAAGAAAGGTAAAGTATGGAAAATGTGTAGAGTTGCTAATGGTCGTCACAACCACGAAGATCCGAAAAGTCTTGTTGGGCACGTAATGGTTGCCAAGTTAAAACCAAAAGAAATGGAGACGGTGAAGTCTATGAGGATCGTAATGAAAACGAGTGCAATTTTATCTAAGATAAAGGCAGACGACCCCAACAACTTGTCTTCGTTGTCGATCAAAAGGATGGAATGGGATGGTCGAATGGTTATGCAACAATCAGAGTGGTTAGCCAAGAAACACAATTACACGTTGAGAAAATAAGAAAGGGATGGTAAGGTGATTCGTATTTTCTTGGCACATCCGAAGATGATCCAATTGGCTCAATGCTTTCATCAAATTTTGTTGATAGATGCTACTTACAAGATAAACAGGTACAACATACCGTTGTTGAAAATTGCTTGCACACACTTCGGACAAATGCACATTTACGGTGGCGTGGGGTTTAATGGATGTAGAGAACGATGTGATTTTCATTTGGATGTTGCAAACATTAAGGTCGATTTATAATGGCGAGCATTTTCCAAGGGTTATTGTAACAGATAACGATCAAGCCTTGATGAAAGCAATAAACATAGTGTTTCTGGAAGCCCAGAATTTGCTTTGTACGTAGCACAGTCAATGCAACATCAAATCCAATTGCAGACATCATATCCAAGCTAAAAACGAAACAAAGGTACCAAGAGGTCGATGAAAGAGGATGAACGTATTAGTAAACTAACCATGGAAGAACGAGAAGAAGATAAAAGGTTGGCCGATGAAAAGTGGGTCGAGGATGGAATAAAGTGGTATTTATTTCTAAAAGAATGGAATAAGCTAGTTTGGTCGATGACGGGGGAAGTTTATGAATACAACTTGAAGAACTTTGAGGATGAATTGGGCAAGAACTATCCCAAACCAGTTAAGTATTGCAAAACACAATGGTTGGGACCACATAAGGATAAGTTTGTGTTTGAATGGACATATGAATATCGAAACTTTAAGAACGAGGCAACAAGCATTGCAGAGGGGTCACATGGCCGATTAAAGAACATACTAGTCGGTAGTCAAAATGGGGTTGTGTCGGTCCAAGAAGAACTCCATGAGTTCACCAATCGTGACCTCACTAAGATTTATGGTTCAATGGAAAAAAGTCGGCATAGATTCCCGTTGGCACATTTAAAACATAAAAATCTTCAAACGGGTATAGTTTACAAAGTTTCTTGGTGGGCAATACATTTCATGATAAAACAATTGGAGTTGTACAGAGATCACGATGATAAGGCTACAATTTGCAACTGCAAGACGATGATAGGAATTGGACTCCCGTGTCGTCACATGCTTGGAAGGTATGTTGAAGTGATTGACATTAACGATATTTATCCCTTTTGGAAGCAATTAACTTTCACTCCAAGCACCCCGGTGGTTGATGTTGCGTCGTTCGTGGAGACGGAAATATTTGCACGAATACTCGAGCGTTACTCTACGTCAAATGGGACACAAAAGCAAATATTGATGTACTATTTAAAGGAATCCTTTCACACATGTCTAAAGGTTGTTCAGGAACCAATGAAAGGAAAGGCGATGGGTAGGCCGAATACCGAAAAGCCGAGATCAATTCAAAGAAAAGAGTTGAAGGAATGGTTATCTAGTCAAAGTGACCTTTCTAGGCATGAACATACTGAAGCTGAGTATAAAGATATGCCGGCTCTAAGGAAAAGGGGTCGTCCAAGGAAGGATCAAGGTGGACCAAGCTCACGACAAGTCAAACCTAAGGTCTCTACGATTCCTTCCCAACTAAGTCAAACACAACCTATATACGATGAGTATTTGGAACAACTCCCTCTACTCATTATACCATTTTTTTTGTCCACCGACGATGTCGATGGGGATGGCAACTGTGGTTTTCACGTTGCTTTGAAACAAATAGGAGACTTTAGTGAGGCGGTTACCGAGAATATCAAACAATGGCAATATTTAAGAAATAAGATGGCCGCACAATTATTGGAGGATAAGGAATTCTATATTGAAATGATGAGAGAAGGAGATAGACATGTTAGAGAACAAGAGATCAAAGAGTTATATACTCGTGTAAAATGCCGAAACGTATTGGAGACAATCGGATCCAGGTATTGGATGGTAATGCTGATATGTGGGTATCTTTTAGCGGATGTATTGAACTACGTGGTACATTATTTATGTCCTCCTTCATTAGGAGTGAGTGTTACATTTACACACACAAGGGCGGTGTGTGATGAGTCGGTCAAGGATAGACGAATCATTATTACATGGGTTTATAGCAATCATTTTATCGGTTTAAGGTTAACGGATGATTGTCCATTACCTCAATTGAGTAGGTGGTCGGATTACTTCCCAACTAACCCTTGTAAGGAGTGGTTGAAGCAATACCAGTCCAATATGAGGCGTTGGGATTGTTTAACAAGCTCAGGAAAGGACCCAATTGATTTGACCTAGGATGGTGAGTAGTTGATTTTGAATATATATTTTGAACATTGGGTAGATAAATATTAATGCTTTGTTTTGTGATCGTTAACAAAAAAAAAAACATTTTTTGCATGCATTTAATACCATGGACGTCTCATAATCGGTAGATAATGGAGTACCGTATCTACCGATTCCATTGTAATCGGTAGTTTAATGAACAAATTAATCCTCCGATTATACTTATTTTTGTGTACAGAACTTGTCTTGCTATAATCGGTAATACGGGAACATAATTAACTACCGATTAATATTGTCTTGCTATAATCAGTAGTCTAAGAATTTTTTTAACTACAGATTGTATATGTTGCCCCAAATTCAAAATCGGAAAAATTATCAAAATTCCAACATTTTGAACATGTATAATCGGTAGTCTAAGAATTCTTTTAACTACCGATTGTATATGTTGCCCCAAATTCAAAATCGAAAAAATTATCAAAATTCCAACATTTTGAACATGTATAATTGGCAGTCTAAGAATTTTTTTAACTACCGATTGTATATGTTGCCCCAAATTCAAAATCGAAAAAATTATCAAAATTCAAACATTTTGAACATGTATAATCGATAGTCTAAGAATTTTTTTAACTACCAATTATAGTGTAAAATGTGCCAGAAACAGGCAGTTCCATCGGTAAGTATAATCAGTAGATAATTATCTACCGATTGTATGTCAGTATGTGTAATCGGTAGATTGTTATCTATCGCTGAAGTCACAGACTCTTTCCTAGTATTTGACTTTTCATAGCCACATATTGATAGTTGCCTCTGGTCCGGCTGTTTTCCTTTTGCTTCGAACGTAGCAAGCAGAGCATCACTTAGCGTAGCTTTCCCTCGTGGGGGCTTCCGTGCCATCCGACTACACCTCCGTTCCCTTCCCTATTCTCTCCGCATGAAATATTCATTCATCTCTCTATTTTATCTGGATCCCTAGGGGAACCTTGTCCCATCGATACGGAAGCATAATAAATCCATTGTTGATGAACATGCTTAATCGGTAGGTGATGCAAACAACTTATCTACCGATTATAATGTAAAATTTCAACAAAGTAACTTCTTAAAAATAAATCTCTTGCAAATCAATTGATAATTCACAAAAAGAACATAAAATCCATTCAAATATCATGACATTAAACACCAGGGACATATCCATAAAGTAAACAAGTTTCTTAGAAATCAACTTTGAAAATGATGTTCTCTGATAGAACAACCACAATCTAATTTCTAGATTTGTCGGTTTTGGTACGAGGACGAAGAGCACTAGGGACACATATTTCAGCATCAGGGACATTGACTTCACCCTCAAGGACATTTGCTTCACCATCAGCACTCGATGAACCGTGAGATCTTTTACTGGGCTTTGCTGCTAGCCTCTTAGGCTTATTCGCAGCTTTCTCACCAAACTTGCTAGCATAAGCTTCATTATCAATGTTGTCTATTAGGTCTTTATGTTTTTTCATCTTCTCAATTGATAAAGGCACTCCCGCATTTATACACCCAGCTATCTTCTTGGAGAAAAATGCAAACCTTTTTTTTCTGTTTTTATGCAATAACAATCAAACGAGTATTATATAAAATATTGAGCCTTAATATTAAAATCAAAAGGAAATAACATTATGTACCTGCCTTTCATAACCAGAGGGTTTGTCTTTGATGATGCAAGTATAATCGGACACCTTGGTGGTCTTTCCTTTATCTTCACGGATCACATGAAGATGAGGATGCTCTCGGTACCATACCATATAGCGTGGATCTACTTCATCACCTCAGTTGACAGGTATCCCATCGTTGATCATATATTTCATCCTGTTATTCCAATCTTCAACGGATGGGTTACCAGAGTAAACTATTGTGATAGAGTCCTTACCACAAGTAGAATTCTCGACGTCCAATTTGAACTGCCACGCATGTGACTCCAAGGTTCTTCTTGGACATAACCGAGTTGACGCATCACCCTTGAGGCATTGTACATAACATATCCAGTGGGATGCCACAATGGTCCATAGTAAAACGACAACTCAGACCTTCCCGCTATATGTCCACTAGCTCGGTCTTCCATGTATGGATCAAAGCATACATCTCTGGACGCCATCAAGTCTAATTTCCTCCTCAAAGAAATCAACTCCTGCTCCTTAGACCTTGAACGGTTGTTGTCAAAGATGCATTTTGTTCCTCTGGGTGTTCCTTTCTCCCATACCGGATTCTCCTTGGCCAACTCGAGGGACGGGAAGTGGTCATAGATCCATGTCTAGTGTAGATATCAAACCAACTATGAGAAAATTGATTGTCAAAAGAGAAAAAAATAAATAACAATCAAATCATCAATAAAGTTACCAAAATACCTGTAGTTGGCTCACGTTCCCGGCAATTTGGCTAGTTGATTCCCTTGATGCCTTTCTCAACTCTTCCATCAAGAACGCATGACATGCAGTGCCCCACGAATAGTCACGAACTTTATTGAGCGAATGCAAAAGTTGTAGAAGGTTGGCGTCGACCCGGTTTCCACTACAATTGGGGAAAATGACACATCCCAAAACACAGAGGAGATATGTCGTGGCTGCAGCATTGAGTTCGTCATCACTAAACTCTGGATTCATTTCTTCTTTATCCTTGGTGCCTTTGAACATATTCATCAAATGAACCATGCTGAACTGTCTGGTTTTGTAACGAAAACACCGGGTGAACTCAGTGTCGGATGTCGCTCGATCCCAACCAAGGCACTTCTGAGTGTAAAAATAAAGTTCTTCCCAGCTTAACAGATTCACATAATCAAACTTGACAGTTGTACCATGGTCAGCGAGACTAAGAATCTGCACCATATCATCTGGGTTGATCGTCATCTCTCCAAACGAAATGTGGAAGGTATCACTCTCAGGATACATTCTCTCCAGGAAGGCTGATATCGACACCCGGTCATGCTCTAATATTGAATTCTCGGCAGCAGTAGATAACCCCGAGTTATAAATTATTTGCTTGAACCTTTCACACTCACCATATAACGTCTAATATTTCATTTTTCTTAGTGCAGCTGTAGATTTGAGTAGACAGACCGCATCAGAATGGTCCTAATATACACAACGAACTATAAAATAATTAGAATAACAATTAACACTTCTACTAATAAAAAGACAATAGGTTAAGAATGGTGTTTTATAGTTATTACCTCAGTTGAATAAATTTCTTTGGCCCAAGAGTCTTTGTATCCAAACAACAGATCTCCACCATCTCTTGGTAACCCAGGGATTTGGCCTTCAACAATACCCTTCATATTCAAAGAGGCGGGGACTTGGTGTCCTCCTTTCTTCTAAATTACCTTCTTTGTACCTTGTGTACCACTTGGTTCTCCTTCTTCTGGGTTTCTAACTTGTGGAGCACTTGGTTCTTCTTCTTCTTGGTTTCTAACTCTTGGAACACTTGGTTGAGTTCCTTCGGTGATAGAGATTCCGCTAGCGGTCTTTTCTATTCTTGCACTAGTTGTTACTTTCTTACCCCCTTCACGACGAGGCCCCGAAACAATTGTATCTTGGGCTTGCTTAGATCGCATTTCCCTAAAAAAATAAAATAAAGAACAATTATTTCCAAGAAGACACCGTTTAATCACTTCATAATCGGTAGTCAATTAAACAAATTAACAACCGATTGTGCATAATCGGTAGTTTAAAATCTATATTATCTACCGATTATGCATAAAAATTGGAACAGGAAACTCTAAGCCATATAATCGGTAGTCAAATAAACAAACTAACAACCGATTGTGCATAATCGGTAGCTCGGGATCTACATTATCTACCGATTGTGCATAAAAATTGGAACAGAAAACTCTAAGATATGGACACACATACAATCGGTAGTCAAATAAACACAATAAAAAATGATTAATACAATCGGAAGTCAAATACATAACCTATCTACCGATTGAAACCATCTCACATAATCGGTAGTTACACAAAAAATTAACTACCGATTATGTGTAAATTTTGGTACAGGAAGACAATCGGTAGTTAATGACTAAATATAACTACCGATTATGTAGTGTGTTTTGAGGAATCATTAACTTTCATAATCGGTAGTTTAAACCTATATGAAACTACCGATTAAGCCTAAATTTTAATACAAGAATACAATCGGTAATTAGTGAATAAATATAGCTACCGATTATGGTCGATGTTCTTCAGGAATGAAGAACATGACCATAATCGGTAGATAAAAACATCACTAAACCTCCGATTATGACAAATAACTTAAAACCCTTGATATTCTATTGACAATTTCATTCGATTGAAGCAAAATAAACAAAAATAATGGTAAACCCTTACCTCATTAGAGCCATTAGAAAGTTCTGGAGAGGCTGATTGTCAGAATCAATCTCCGTATCTAGGTCATCATCTTCGTGTTCTTTATCTTCTTCACTATGTTCTTCAACGATCTCTCTATTTCTTATTCTCTCGGCAAAATTCGGCCAATTAGTATTATCAGCTTGACAGGTTGTTTGTTTTTTCGAGCCATCTTTAGATTGTAATTACGATGATGAATTGGTTTACGATTAATCGGTTTACGATGAATTGGTTTAGGCACAATCGGTAGTTAGAAAACAAGAGAAGAAGAAGAGAAGAAGGTGAGAAGAAGGTGAGAATCGGTAGAGAAGAAGAATGGTAAAGGTTTAGGTTTAGGTTTTTATACTTTTAATAGTGAAAGGATTAAAGGTATTTTTTTGATTACTGAGAGGGTATATAGGTATTTTTACATACCATTAGGCTATCCTATAACCACATCTATTGGATGAGTTTAAATTAGTCGCCCCAAATTATTTTTTTATAGCCCTCAAAAACGTTGGGTTATTTTTGGATCTTTATAATTTTTTAAAGTATTTTGAAATAGACACGGGAGATCAAGTTGAAAGCAATGTAGAAATTGGAATTCATCAAATTGATCAAGGAAAAGTTGTTCATCTATTGACCCAGTTTCTATTTTATCAAGTCAATCTAAGAACAAGTCAGAATCAGAAGAACGATTCTGGTCGGGTAGAAAAACTTTGTGGACTCATACTCTTCTGTCTACTTTTTATATTGATTGGGATTATTGGAGGAGTTAAAGCAAATGGTTTAGCACTTCTGGATGATGCAGCACATTTAATTGTTGAGATTGATCCCACGTTAGATGAACAATTTAAAATCATGTAGTTAATAAGTCTTGGACAATCCTAACCTTATAAGCCGGTTTGAGGTTAGTTAAGCCCATGTACTTCAATATGGTATCAGAGAAGGTAATTTGTGACGAGTCATTTGACCGTACCTCTACTCCGCGTCACCCGATTTAGTGTCCATATGTTAGACTCAACAAGGCTACACGTGAGGGGGCGTGTTAAGATTAGTCCCACATTGGATGAACAACTTAAAAGCTTACAGTTAATAAGCCTTGGATAACCCTAACCTTGTAAACCGGTTTTCGAAGTTTAATTAAGCCCATGGACTTCAATATTAATCACTGA
This sequence comes from Papaver californicum, assembly GCA_023531435.1. NCBI lineage: Eukaryota > Viridiplantae > Streptophyta > Magnoliopsida > Ranunculales > Papaveraceae > Papaver > Papaver californicum. Next base: position 20,462,124 of record JAJJMC010030977.1, on the reverse strand, counting down.
TGTTGTCGGCGTTTCGCTTTTTACTTCTGGGCATCCGGTTGGGGATTTTGATATACAAAGCAATTCATAGAATTCTATATGCAACAAACTACAGTATTTGGACTTATTATTAACTTGATCATGTTGAAATGGTTAGGTGATGACCACATCCATCACTCTGGTGGCTGTGAAAATCACCACCACCACCATTATCATGGAGGCGAAGATTCGGACCCCAAAGTGAAAGAGGTGAAAACGAGTCTCATGTCAAGTTTGGCAGACGAGCATAGCTGTGGCGACATTGAACACAACCAAAAAGTTCAGCACAAATCAATTCAAAGTTGGATCAGTTGTGCTCTTAAAGAATTGAGACAAAAACATGTAAACATGAATCTTCAAGGTGCTTACTTGCATATACTAGGTGATCTTATCCAGTCCATTGGTGTCATGATTGGCGGAGCTGTTATTTGGGCAAAACCGAATCGGATGATTGTTGATATTCTATGCACGCATGGGTTTGCTGTCTTAGTTTTGTGTACTACTGTGCCCATGCTTAGAAACTTATTAGCTATACTTACAGAGAGCGCACCGAGTAGTATAAACGTTGCAGAAGTACAAGCTGGTCTTGAAGGTGTTAAAGGTGTCCATTCTGTATATGACCTACATGTTTGGTCTATGGCGGTTGGCAAGGTTTTACTATCTTGTCGTGAAATTGCTGAACAAGGTGCTGACTCAAAAAAAATTCTTTCGAATATTAAAGAGTTTTCTGAACAGACATGAGATTCATCATGTAACTATACAGATCGACTATTAGTTCAACTGAAACTGAATGTCGACTTTTAATTCTCTCCTATTAATAAGATAGAGACACACAAAAAACCGTTCCAGCATCATCGGGGAAACAGGGAAAGACTGTGTTGCAAGTAATTCAGTCCCATAATGGTTCTCAGCCCTTTCTTTGCAGGAATCAAAAGCAATGCCTTGATCAGTTGTCAAATTTAGTCCCTAAAAGCTCACTATTTTCCTTTGTAGAACAGGAGAAGTGCCAGGACATAAAACATTAGTTAATTTTTTTTACGCCCTCTTAGTTCAGGTAATAGCAAATGAATATGATGTTTTCCTGTAAGCAAAATTGATTTGCCAAAATTCTCTTTAATCCTTCAGAACTTCTTAAAATCCAAAACAAAATCATGTAAAACAAGGTCAATAACTCGTTCAGGAACATAACTAGTATTAATATATAGATTAACTGCATACAACCTCACACACACTATACTCATAACTAGCAACACCAACACACAAAGCAAAATATGTTACAAAAATGAAGTTCATAAATATTACAACAAGAAAAAACAAAACACTCATAAAGGAAATCCAAACCCCATAGCCTAGCTAACCGAATTTCTCCCTCTTTTTTCCTCTTCACATCCGTCTGAGTTTATTGGGATCAGCCAATTATGAGAAGAAATGAGCAAGATAAGTAAATATACCAGCTATGAAACAAATAATCAAGTTAAGAATGTTAAAAAAGTAGTCCTTGTAATTTATCTTTGGTGAACGAGTTCTGTCAGAGAATATCAATGCCCTATATATTGCTTCAGTCAAGGCATATGCGGTAATTGGGTCTGACTCCTCAGCTAAAATTACATGCTCAGTTAAACAAACAATGTCATATGTTCCACTTGTTTCTGATATTCCCAACAATTCACATATCTTAATTCGACCGTCGATCCTTTCTTCTACCGTTAACTTATCGCCATGTGTTATGATCAAGATTGGATTTTCATCTGTAACAATACAAGAAAACACACTAGGAGCCTTATGTCTTATGTTTTTATTAGGAAAAGAAATAGAAATACTTACTTTTCATAGAAGGAGAGTGGAAGAGTTCTTTGGTAGACTCCAATGGCTTTGAATCGCCATTCAATAATGCTTTGTAAATCTCTGCAATGTTCACTACCACCATAGGGCAGTTAACTCGTCTCCTTGTAAACCTAGACGTAGACGGCATTATAGGCCCCGTGAAACTTTCTTTTACTCCTGGTCTACGACAAAGTTGGTGATGGTGAACTCCGGCTACCATCCAATTATTTAAACCTTCTAGACTCTCACCTAATTGACTATAATCTAAACCTCTCGAGTCGAAAACACAAAATCCACTTCTCATAGATCTTAAAACATTGTGTTCTTCCATGAACATCGTTGTATACTCCGATGACACCCCTGTACGTACAGGCAAAATGTCACAAATTATGAGAAAAATGTTCACTTATAATAGATATTAAAACATTGTGTTCTTCCATGAATATTACTGGGGCTCTCTTTGCGTCATGTGTTCTTAGTTCAAACTATTATTAATGGAGAAGCTGATGAGATTGAAAGCAATTTTCAAACCTGATGAAGATTTTTTTTTAAAATAGTTATACAAACTTGTAAAAACAACATATAAGTATGTTAAGAACTCTGTAATATGATGGCAGATGCTTGTGCAAAGCATGTTAGCTGTAATGGAGTCAGACATTGCTGGATAAATCAGCTACCTGATTTCCACAGGAAAACTAACTTTTGTAACTCTTAACTATTTAAAAAAGTATGTTGTTTCTATCAAATAATAAAAATTGGAATCAAAATCTTAATTCATGGACCTGAACCCAGTCTAGGGGGTGTTCTCTCTGCTAATATACAGGCCTCCAAGGGATCTTCTCCATACTAATTTAAGGCCTTAATGGTGTTCGGGCGTGCAGCATCGCACATTAGGAACAACTTCAGGGTGGCCTCTCAGAGCGGTAGAGATGATAACAACCCAGAGCTATTGCAAAATCATTCTAACAACTCCATGTGAAGTATGAACTTCCCTCGTGTTTCATAACATACAATCCCACAACACAAACCACAACAACAGTGCCAAATCAAGTTTATTACATTATTTTGACAGTTTTACATATCAACCAAACAACATAACGGAAAATCAAGCAACAATATCATGACTAATATGTCGTAGAAGTACCGGGATTACAATATCCGGGGAACTTAATTGCGGAAGATGACCATCTGATGGCATAACTTCCACAATCGTATCACTAGTAATATTCCTGTGCAGATATTCAGGTACAACAACAGGTACAGCCAAGTCTTTACTACTCTGTAATATGTGACAAGGAACACTAACAAGCCCTAACACATCTCTGAAATCACTTTGAAATATAGTTTGAGCTACACTTAGAGCTATATCAGGCCTCATATTAAATAAAGTTCTACTGAATTCTTGAACTGCAATTGAATCCATATCTCCTCCTACAGCTAATGGTGCAAATCCTGAACACCATGCTTCGTAATTCGATTTCATTGCATCAAATAATTGATCTAGTTCATCTTGTTCGAATCCTCCATAGTAATCCACATCATTCAAGTACCTGCAAAAAAATCATCGATCATTATACAATAAAAGAGCAAAAACGATGAGATACTAACAAAAATTGCTGAAAATTTCTTAATTGTTTGATTATAGACTTTACCTAGGCGAAGCAGCGAGGAGAACGAGTTTAGAGAAGAGGTCAGGACGAGAGATTGAAGCAAGAACACCAATAATACCAGAAACAGAATGACCAACATAAATACAAGATTGAACTTGAAGTTCTTCTAAAATAGCTAGAAGATCATAAGCATAACCTTCAAGAGTAGTATAACGATCAAAATCAAAGTAATCAGGATTAGTAGGACCAGATCCCATGTTATCAAATAAAATTACACGGTAATCATTCAATAAGTGAGGAACAAGATGTTTCCAAACGGATTGATCAGTTCCAAATCCATGAGCAAGAACGATGGTCTTTTCACCTGATCCTAAAACCCTAACGTTGTGAGCTTCTTCTACTATTCCCATTTTTTTCTTGGTTGAGAAATGAAAGGACTGATCACTGATGAGATGAGAGAGGAATATAGCAAGATGTGGTAACTGCTTATCCACCAATATATTTATACTGATGGAGTTATACCGGTTTTCTATCTGATCGAATATTCGGGACAAAGAAAATGATGATGAAATCGTAGCCATTGACTTGATAAATAATCAAGAAATTATTATGGATGAATTGTGATTTCACTGATTTGTATTACTCTTTTCATTTTAAGACGTGGGTCGGTGCCATTAGTATCTAATTAAGGTCTATGTGTTTTCCGGTAACATTTTAATCGGTAAGAACTCTCTTTCGGTAGGATGGATTCCTATCTTCGTCAACTTTGAAGCTTATACCATGTAATTGGGCTATTTTGTAGAAACAGTGTTGTTATTTTTTGTTGTTTGGTAGTCATTTACATGATTTTCATAGTTAATTAGAAATCATGTTGTAAAAGAATTCTTGGAATTTCAATGGGCAAGTGTAAGATGAATCTATAATAAAGAAGGCTGATATAGGGGCTCCAAATTTGATTGAGGGGCTCCTCTAATAAGACGAAATAGGGACATTATGAAGTAAAACACAAAAATCCCTTATCCATAATATTTTCACAATACCCAAACCACCCCTCATTAGTAATCTTAATTACATTAATTAGTTAAGATTAATTTAAACTAATCATGATTAACTAAACATAATCTTTTACCTAATCAAATGATTTGATTTTTTTTTTTTTTTGAATTTATGTTTTGTGGGAAGAAAAACTTGATAAAATTTAAGAAAATTTTGTCGTTTTCTTTTTTAAACCCTAGATTTTGATTCAATCAACCATAGTAGCATTTAG
>JAJJMC010030977.1:20393821-20457005 GCA_023531435.1 Papaver californicum | reverse complement strand
AGTTTAATCGGCGATAAAATTTTGATTCGATGGAGAAATTTGATTAAAATGGAGAAGGTGAAGATATGGAGGAGATGGAAAGATTTTAATTACAGGACAAATTTGTCTTTTTTATTAGATAAAGGGTAAAATAGACATTTAACTTTATCCCTAGGACATCCCTTAACGGAAAATTGGGTCACCTCGCCTCATAGAGGCTCTCCTCTATTGATATTGGAGCCCCTATATCTCCCTTCATAATAAAAGAGTGTGGAGTAGGTTCCATTATTTGCAATTAAACACAATACTTACCCGAGTGGCTCACAATATTTTAATCCATGCTATATTTCTACTTTTAAATTTATTTTTAATTGCAAACCATCGATTACTGGTGTGATGCAAGGTAATCTATATCGAATTTTGATGAATAACGACCGGGTCAAAATATTGATACAATTTTATATTTCGGTGAATATTGATAAAATATCGATGAATATCGATAAATATTGGGAAATATCAGAATTTTGGATAAACGCCGAAATTAATATTAACGACGGTGTATCGATCATCCGATCGAAGAAATTGGCTACACTGGTTTGATGACTTTCTTTCATTTCATTGGTACTTACGTTAATTATCTTCCCAATGAAAATAGTCACATTCACCTTTGGCTCACCAGAATCTCAATGGTGGATTTGGGAGTCATAAAAAGAAGTGACCAAGTTGCTCTTATCGATTGAACAAGTGACTCGTTTTGGGAGTACACGTTAGGAAAGGAACTGCCACATGGTGGTGGGGCTCTAAACCTCGTAGTACATTGTGTAGTCAGTTCCGGTAAGTTTTTTTTTGGCACCGCGTTGTCTAGTTTAATAATGGGGTTTGATTGAAGATTGAACATTTTATAATTATTTTTTAATTTCTTTAAATTCATTGTTTATTTAAAATTGTTATAATTAATTATGAGTAAGTTACAATTAGTTTATAGCGAATTGAGTAAATTACAGTTAGTCGATAGTGCAATTGAAAGATTAAATGGTTGCAAAAAACTTTTAGTAACCATTCAGGACTTTTTGCAACTATGTCAAATTCTTTTTTTTATAATATTTTTTAAACTGCATCAAGTTTAAACGAAATTTTGAAACTAAACAATAAATTATGTATTTAATTTTATTATTTTCGCTTTAATTTAAAGACATGTGGTTTGGATATAGAGATATTTTAAGAAAAGCGAGATCGAAATAGTTGTTATAAGAAACTACATTTTAGCTCCCATTGTGAAGATATAGAGGACTCCCTTCGTTCCACTTTAGATGATAATCTAGGGTTATTTTTTTGTTCCATATTACTTAATAGTTTTCATATTTTTCCATAAAACTACCAATAATACCCTAACCTTTTGTCTTGGAACTATAAGTTTATTTATAAATACACTAATAACAATTAATATTTGAAGACTTTTTTCAAGGGTATTAATGAATTTTTTTCATATCTCTCTCTATTTTTTAATCTGCGTAAAAACTCTCAAACTATCATCTAAATTGAAGCAGAGGGAATATATTATTACATCATAGAACCCAAATTGTTACAATCAGTATACCACCATGACCTAAAATCTATCATACGACACACAATATACCCTATGATCCAAAATTATTTAAAGGGAACGAAATCTACTTCATGGACCAAAATTACCACATGACCAAAATTTCCAAGATGACCAATAATCTGCACTAAAATTCAAAATTTGTCTTCATAACCTTATATTTGTCATCCACATAAATTCTATCTCACTAAACTCTTCTCGGAATCCAAATTTTGCTTGCTGATCTAAAATTAGAATTACGACCTAAAATTGTCTTATGAGACATGACCAAAAACCTGCACCTTATTTCCCACATGAACCCATATTTTCCTATGTAGCCCACAATTTGCTATCATAATCCAGTATTCATCTCATGATCTAAATTTGTTTAGTGACTTAAATCCCACCTCGTTGGTAATTTTTTTCCTTTGATTTAAAATTTGTCTCATCCACAAAAAATTCTGACTTGATAAAGATAAAAAACACATTGAAATTAAACAATGGATGAACAAGTCCAAGCTAACATAGTCATGGGGTAGTACGCATCATCTGCCAATCTAATCCAATATCTAGTATTTGATTTCAAACTAGTACTGCTGAGTAGTGACTAAGGTAATTTGTTCATGAGCTGAGCAAATACCAAAACCAAAAAGCAAATACCAATATTTTTTGGTTATAGTCCATATAAAACGCGGTAAAAGAGTAAATTTTGGTCAAATGTAAGCACAATTGACGCTTGACCTTGGGTGCATGTAGAGGAAGACATTTGTTGGTTGGGCAGACGCGAAGTTAAACGCTTGGTTTGGACGGACGTTGTATCAACGCTCAATGAGACGTATGCGTAAATAAACGTTTGATGATAGACGTTCACATAAAAGTACGCCCAAAATACGCACGTATAGAGAAGCGCATGGTGGGGAAGACGTCAATCTACGCCCATTAACAGGCGTAATTATAAGTAAACACCTGATACAAGTGTATTTGTATTGTTAATATTTTGTAATTCATATGTTATTGTCTTTTCAGATGATCTGGTGTCAAAAGATAAGCTCTAAGTCCTAACTTGTTTTATGCACATATCCTTATTAACTTAGTTAAGCATCCACGTATATAAGGACTTAATACATCACTCAAATACATAAAATACTAATTTAAGAACATTTTCAAGACCAACCATGGGTTATTGCCAAGTGTCTGCATTGGTATCCATTTCACTTGTCAGTGTTGGTTTGTTTTAATGAAACCTCATATAGGGGCTTATGGTTTCAATAGAGGGGTTTTTTCAGGATTGAAGGTATCCAAATAGTTGGTTAGGGGGTATCCTAAATAATAGTAAAATATCTAAATTATCCTCTCACTAAAATTAAACCTAATAACTAAATCAAAATCATATTCTAATCAAAATCTATTCATCTTCTTTTCTTGAACATCATCAATAACAACCCAACCAACAAATTAAACATTATCAACAACCCAATCAAGAAATCCAAGAAAAATGGGTGGACAATTTCAAACTCCCCAAGAAAAACGCATGATTTATGTTAGGATTATTCGACAAATTCCACGTTTTATTTCTCTTTTTTTTTTGTTTGAAAATTGTTTGATTGATTGATTTTTTTAGTAAAATTAGGTTTTCAGTGTAATTTACGGTTGGGTTTTTGAACAAAATCCAACCGTAAAATCAAGTTCTGAAGGTGTTACGGTTGGGAGTTTCTTAAAAACCCAACCGTAATTATAAAAAAATTGAAGGAGCTTTTTACGGTTGGGTTTTGGTATATCGAACCCAACTGTAACTATATCGAACCCAACTGTAACTGACCAAAACCCAACTGTAACTGGTTAAAAATTGGGAAAACCCAATTTTTACCCAGTTACTGTTAGAAATTCATCATCACCTAAACATAAATTAGTCTTACGGTTGGCTAAGAAGGGAAAAACTCAATCATAAATAGGTCTGAAAAGCTAAAAAAAATCGATCTTTGGTTGGGTAAATCACGACTTTCATCATGAGGTATGTAAAATTTGGTTTCTATATCATACAACGATTCACCCAACTCAAATTTCTCACTAGAATCACTCATTTTGGTTGAGTGAATCGAAATCTAGGATTTTTTAAAAATATCCAAAAAAAGTTCTCTCTTTTTTCTTCTTCTTTTTCTTCCCACCAAAACAACATATACAAATCTGATTTAATTTTATTAAGTATAATATTATTTTATTAGTCTAATTTATTAGCTCATTAGATTAATCACTAGTAACTAAATAGGGATAGTTTAGCCATTATAAAAATATAATGGATAGGATTTTTTTGAATTGGATAACTAATGATCCTATTTTGTCTTCACATGAAAAGCCCATCTATGAATCCATAAGCCCTATGTGAGAGTTCTTTTTAATTTAAATTAATTGATAGCAAAATGTTTTATTGTGTATAATGGTGTAGAAAATAGGGAAGACAGGCGCAAGTGTAAGCCAACGCCCAAGACAGGTGTACAATTCAGTGAACGTCCCACACACGTGCACGTTTACATATACGTCCCGCACAGGCGTAGATTTGGCAAATGCCTTAGACAGACGGACACTACATTTATGCTTCAAGACAGGCGTATGTTCAATTGAACGTTTAGTGGGACAGCCTCCTATATATACACCCACTACAGGTGTTAATTTGGTTTGCGCCGGACCGTGAAATGTTAATTTAGTTTAACGCCTACTCTCAAACGTTCACCACACTTGCGCTCCACCAAATTTGAGTTTGATCCGGATTTTAGACCAAATTTGTTCCCAAACACTAGAAAACTCGACTATAACCAAATATAGTCCGTACCACTGTGATTGGTTTTGGACTGATCAAATAATAAATATAGGTTTGATACAGGTTATACTCACGTGACTGTGAACGTTCTAAAAGGATGTTGTCACTTTGGATATCATAAGCATAAGTCAATCCCAAAGTTAAAAGCATAAAAAATTGCTTTATAAAAAGTTTTTTTTTTATTGCTTTTACAAGTCATTTTCAATTTTTATTGTTAACCTAAGTTCTATTTTTTTTTACTTTTAGAAGTTGAATAGTTACTCTTGAAGGTAAGCGTATAAACGGATACCCATTGGAATGGATAATAACAGTTACTATTTTATTTACTATTTATTTATTGGAATGGATATTGATAGTTACTTGTCCGTTCCAATAATTTTTACCGGATACCCATTATCCGTTAAGTTCCGACGGATGTTAAAAAAATAGTTCCATATCCGTTTCACTAATATTAACGGATATCGGATAATAACCTATGATTATCCGTTTTGTTATTCTATAGTTACATGACCAACAAATAAATCAAATTAGAATTACTCAAATGGGTCATCATTCCATTTTTGTGTTTACAACAAATCTAATTTACTTGATAGTTGCTATTGTACTTGAAATGTTGGCAAGTCCACCAATAACCAAACCTAAACAAACAAATTAAAGTGAAGATCTAGTTTGACAAATTATGAAAAAAGAGAAAGAAAGATCAAATGAGTTTTAATTGTCCATTTAAGCTATTTGTTAGTAAAATTTAGAGTTACTTTACCATAATATAGATGAAATTATGATATAACCCTTGTCTTATCAAAACAGATAATTATCTGTCCGAATACACGTTATTCCACATCTATTCTATAAAAAAATGATTATTTGATAAAATATTTGTATTTGGTATCTATAATAAATTTGGATAATATACTAAATTTCAGTACGTAATCGGGCGTATAATGGATATTTAGTTATCCATTGATAGACTTATCTGACGATGATGTATTTAAATTGTGAAACGCCCTCTAATTTTTGTAGGAAGTAGGAGAGGCACGTCAAAGTGCAGTGTCTCGGACATAGGTCACGAGTTCACGACCCATCCTGTACCAAACCCAAAACAACAGAATGCAGAAAGAAAAGGAAAATATAGAAATATCTGATCTCATGTGAAAAACGGGAAGGGACAAGGCAACAATAAACCAGCTTTGTCGTTATGTTTGGAAATGGTTTCCAACTTCGCATTATTGAGAATAATGGTGGTGGGACGTGGGGTATACATAATTTATCAGCAACTATTTCTGATTAGGTTGGTAGGACTATTGTAAACTGTGAAGAAGAACATATATCATCTATCGCATTATTATTATAAAAATAGAGGAATCTTTTTTATAATTTTATATTGGATTGTTGCGATCTCCTACGGTAGCAGATGTTTCAAACGCAGTTATCCTGTCCTGTATTCAGACTTTGAGTTTACAACTAAGCGCATCCACAGTGAAGTAGCGTTTTGACCAGCATATATGTTATTTTTTCTACTCAATGTGAGGTAAGGAAAAAAAGTAAAAACGATATTTAGATTCCACCTATTCAAATTACTAAATTTGGCATTGGAAGTGGAAAGTAAGAGCAATTCTAGTGAGTGGATATTTTAGTTAATTTATCAATTATCATCTTATCGTGGGATGGACTAATTTAAAAAATAATTTGGTAAATGGGTACATTGGGGAGTTTGTTCATCGAGGCTCGAACTAAGTCGATCGTCTTAGTTTGTGACGATCGACTCACGCTGAGTTGCTCGGCCCATGCTACGCCGAGCGGTTTAATGAGATTCAACAACGGTCGAATCTCAACGGCTCTCAATTCTCTCCTTATAAATTCAAACATTTTGAACTCCAAAATCACACCTTCTCCATTCAAAAATTCTTCTATTTTTTTTTCAATCTTAAGCTTTCCATCTCAAACTCATAATCTCAATTTTCGTAGTAAAAAAACTTTCAAAAAAATAGATGCCAGAGTTCGTCATCCAAAATATACTCAAGAAGAGGATTCAGCTATTTGTAAAGCATATGTTTTTCATAGCAGAAGAAATGTTCCTACTGGCCAACTCATGTCGCACATGTCTTTTTGGCAGAACATTTTCACTATCTTCGTTGCAGAAACGGGGAACCCGAGAAACTGTCATAGCCTTGGGTTGTCGAGTCGTTTTCAAGCAATTAGTCATTCAGTCACGCGATTCCTTATTCAGGTAAGGCTAATTGATCGAGAAAAATTTAACGGTGTAACTGAAGATGAAATGATCCAATTATCTCTAGATGTATGGCAGGAAAATCACAGCAAACCTTTTCTATACGAAGCTTGTTTCAACATCCTTAGAGATCTTCAAAGAGTCGACCCTTTTATATAATGATGTAGTTTCCTTTTAATCTTATGTAGTTTTCTATAAGAAAAGACGTTGTTAAAATTTAATTGAATGTGAAATAAAAATTAGTAGTTTTTTTATAGATTAAATCTGATTACATAAATAGTTAGTTTCTTAATCCAATTTAAATTACAAATATGAAATAAAACGAAACTACTCATTCCTTAGGTAAGTTGGGTGGATAATGTCCCCAGGGTGGGTACTGGCCCCGGTTGAACTGGACATGTGCCAAAGTATAAATGTCTTATGTAATCTTGATTGACATCTTGTGGACTGGCATCACGAGACCTTGGTTGTGGATGTTGCACACGATATGTAGATGGTTGTTGTATATCTCGCACTACATCCCCCTAATGAGAAGGTGTTGGTCCAAAAAGTCCTGCAAGATAGGGACTGAGAGTTGTGGACTGCGTCAATGCCCGTAAATATTTGTTGTACATACGCCTAGTCAACTGATCTCTTAACTCCATCTGATTCATACTTTCTACCATTTGATCAACAGAGGCCGTTGCGGATGTATAATAATTAGTTCTCTCCATACCTTGCAAGTCAATTGGAATTGTCTGACGCTCTCCTTGTAGATTATAGGTCTCGATCTCCCAGATCAATTCAGGAAAAATCGGACCCAACTGATGAAGAACAAGGTACAGAAGGTCCTCTTGGGGGGATAATGAAGTATAAGCTCATGCCGAAGGATAAACGCCTAAATTGGAACCGATGGTGCGGGTTGTGTCGGTACAGGCAAGCCCGAGCTTCGTCTTCCTATTGGGGCAATATCGATCCCATAGATGTTCATAACATCTACATTAATTATCGGCTTCACGATTGATTTGTACCATTGGTCGTTTGCATATTCGTCACAAAGTCTCCAATAACGATCATACCTTCTCCATCCCCGATCCCTTCGACTTGCGTATTCCGATCCCAGTACGGTTGATGGTGGAATATTTTTGGAAATACCATATGCACCCACCAACTGTCTAGTATATCTCTCCCCAAAAAAATAGACACCAATGTCTCTGAGTTGATTGTAGAACAACACCCGCTGTAGTAAATACTCTCTGATCTGATTGGCTACATCGGAATTTAACCCCCCAAAATCCTCATATGGGTTCCAAATAGCATTGTCTCTCCTCCTAATATCCATTTGAGTTCTCCACATATGTATATGATCTCGCTCGTTGGTGTTTTGATCCTTCTTGTGCCAGTTATTGGCTTCAAACCTTACTACAATTGGGAAAAAGTTTTTATCGAACACCTTTAGTCTTGGTAGACTAGTATTGTTATATGTATACCACCAAATTTGAAGTAAACAACGTACAATTAGTTTAACTTGCTATAAATACTAGTAAACTTATATAAACTTGTACGATTAGTTTATCATATTTACCTCAAGGACTCACCAAACATCTTCGATGCTTGGCCCACCAAAGCAGGCGACATCGAGACAAACGTATAACTCTCCCAATATAGTGGACCCCCAATCATAACTTGCCGCCTTTTCTAAATCTACCAACGCCTCTAGCCATCCTACTGAAACACTACTATTTACGTTGGGAAAAAAAATACACCAATTACCCATAAAATAAAAACCTTTGCAATTTATGTAACGTGTTCCTGGTCTGGATTGTCTCCTACAAGCTCTTGATATAATTTATTGGATATAAATGCATTTAATCCGGCATTAGGAATACCCAAAGCTCTTAGATCAGTATGCTTGTGTGCCATTACTTGAAAATACAAATGAAGTTCATCTTTATATCGTTTATTTGCCAACCAACCTTGTTGGTCGAATGGAACATTTTGTCCCTGACCGGAAGGTATATCAAGCAGGAAATACAAATCTAACGGTGTTATTCCTGAAAAAAACATTAATTTCGAAGTTATCAAAATACAACGTGTGTGTAGTATGCCACCAACGTTCTAGAATCATATGTATGAATTTTTTCGAATGTATGTTTGCCTCCATATTGTACAGAGTTCTCCAAGGAAATCTATTCACAATAATTTTAGCACTTTCGGGGAGTTTATCATAAACTGGTTTTATTTCATACCAACCACCTCTTGGTTTTTGATCCTTGCCATCTCGCTCTGCTACTAAAGATACATGACCATGACTCGTGGCTAATTTTCGACTGGAAACTAAATTAGGATTGTTCTCTTCATCTGAAAATTCTTGTTGATTCGGTAGAGGTTGAGTATACCTATCTCTGGGTGTTTTTCTATTTCGATTTCGACTAATATTTTGAGATTGAGACGTTTAAAAAAATAATAATTAGAGAAACGGAATATGAAGAGTTTCTAGAGAAGATTGTAGAGAAAAATATTTTTGGTGTGAGTAGAAAAGAATGATTTTGAGTTGAATTTATAGGGGATGATGTTATAGCCATTGGATTAATACCGTTGGGATATGATCGTTATTGAGGCAACAAGAGCCGCTCGGCGCAACATAGGACGAGCGGCTCTTGTTGCCTCGGTCGATTCATATTGCGCCTTTTTGCTCTTTCTCCACTGCCCAAAACCGACTTTGCCCATCCATGACTTGGAATTTTTATAAATTTACCAATGTCCACTCGAATTGCTTTAAAGGACATCGCCACTTTGGTCTAGTTTTTTTTTTTTCTAGGCCAAATAGAAAGGGAGAAAGATAGTATATATATAATATAATAATATAATATATTTTTTTATATCAGTATTTGGTAAGAAAATTATATTGGTGATTGATTAAAAATTCATATTGGTGATATTTTTACTTTTTCATCTCGAAACGAGCTACCAATAGTTGTCGCCTGCTGGTGTAGCATTTTAGTAAAAGTTGGATAATTTTTCAACAATGGAACGGCGGGCGCATCTTGCATGCATCTAGACTAGTTGTTATTTAAAACTTGGGATAAATGTTACAACGCGTGCAATCTGTGACAGAGTTACTATCCACCAACTGATATTGAATTCGGAATGGGTAGTGAGCTCGATGATATGCTCCTTAAAAGCTCTTTCTTAATTTAAGACTGAGCATTTCACAGCCAAAGAAATAAAAAAAAAAGGCTGATTTTCTAGATGGCGCATTTCACAGTCTAAGGTCTGGCAGGGGCGCCTTGTAGATGAACATTGTGGAAGGTACAAGTTAAATCCTTAAACGATGGAAGTGAAAAGTCTGATTTTTTGATACTTTTTTCTTTTTTTATTATTTTTTTTTACGGGAAAACAAATCAAAAACAAAGAACTAAAGAAAAGAAAAACCTCTCGATCATAAAGAAAGGCAATACAAGAAAAAGGGATAGAAGATAACCACAAGTCATATTCATAACATTTAAAAACACAACTTGCTAAAGAGTCTACAACTGTATTTGCACTTTTCATAGTAAATTGGAACCGGACTCCGTTGAAGAGACACATCTTATTCTTAATTTGCATAATCAAAGGTCTGAGCCTCCAAGGGAAGGAATTTGATTCATTGTTAAGCACTTTAACCACACTTTCAGCATCACACTCAATGATAATGTCCTGCCAACTCATTTTCTCAGCAAGAGCCATGGCCAGAGAGATAGCTTTAGTTTCAGTTTCCATAGGAAAATGACAGTTATGCTCGCAAGTGCCCCCTCCTTCGAACTTAGCTGCATGATTTCTTGCCACCGTAGCACAAGCTCTAGTATTTGTGATACCTTCTCAGTGAATGTCCGTATGACATTCTAATCTCTGTTATTTGATTTAATCTATGCAATTATAATACGAGAGACAAATTTTTTAGTAATGGGACCAAACAATAACTACTTTTAGCCAATGCTATACCATCAAATGTGAATGTCAAATTGTCACTTTTTAAAGGAGTGTCAATAAAACAGGACCCGTATATGAACGTGGTGAAGGGCAAACCTAACATCCCAAAGTAGGGCTGCACAACAATCCGACCTAACCAAACAACCCAACCGACCCGTGCTAAAAATAACCAAACCAACCTGAACTCGATAAATCAAAAGACTTTGAACGGTATTTATTTTGCAAACCGGATCTAAAATATGTTATACTCGGGTGCAC
This sequence comes from Papaver californicum, assembly GCA_023531435.1. Taxonomy (NCBI): domain Eukaryota; kingdom Viridiplantae; phylum Streptophyta; class Magnoliopsida; order Ranunculales; family Papaveraceae; genus Papaver; species Papaver californicum. Next base: position 20,446,193 of record JAJJMC010030977.1, on the reverse strand, counting down.
CACCTTACCGATCGAATGAGTAAGTACCCAACCGATTAAAAATCATATCCATTGATCATGATAAAAGAAATCTATTTTTTTCACCCAGCCCTAACTCTTGATTATCTCTTCACTAGAGCAGCAGCTACAGCTCCATTATTCATCTTCTTCTCTTACTGTCTTATACCACCGCCCCCTATATCACCACCATCTTACAACACCATTCAATGAACTAATGAAATACAAACCCTTCCTAATCGATGTGGATGTTCAGACCTTCGTTTACCATGAAAGTGTGATTGTATTAGAAAATCTACTTGGTGTAGTAGCTGCAACAAATAAAGATAGTATACAAGGAGGACAAAAAACTGCTTTTAATGATAATAGATGTTTAGATTATTACTTTTGATTGTTAGTTAGCTGTATAACTTTGTCAATCTTGTTTTCTATGAATTTATGGCAAATAAATACACCTACAAAGTGAAAATGGCCGGATTCTGGCTTCAATCATACAATGAGTTTTAGATCCAAAATCTTTATAAGTATCCTTTTCCTCTTTATTTTTCGGTAAATACACAACCTGTGAATTTCTTCCCTCGACAACCCAACCACTGATAGAACCGGTTCAATAAAATATTGAGCGGTTTAAAATCGACCTAGACAAAAACCCTTACCATATTCGGTGCTTTCTCCAAATAAACCGATAAGTTCGGTGTTTTGGTCAGTAAGGCTATAAACCGACTCGACCCGATCGTTGTGCATCCTTAATCCCAAGAATGTGTAGCGACTATAGTCTGTTAAGAACAATTCCAGTGGACATTGAAAATTTTTCCAATAATCCAAGCCAGGTGGATAGACAAACTAAGTTTTGAGCAGAGGAAAAAAGGTTTAACGAGTCAATCTGAATCGATCGATCCAACCTGAGCCGCTCGGCCTAGGTTGAACCGAGGTTCAGTGCAACTCAACCTAGGCCGAGCGGCTCAGGTTGGCTTGACAACAGTCGGATCTAGGGCTGCACAAACCCGACCCAGATCCGCCACCCGCCCCGTACCCGCCAGTTTTGACCCGACCCCCACCCGACCCGCCAAAAAACGGGTCTGGTGCGGGTGACAATTTCCTTTACCCGCCTTCTGGCGGTTCGGGTGCGGGTGACATCTTCTCTCACCCGACCCACCCACCCAACCCGCCAAAAAAAAATCCTTATTTCCTAGCCCTTGGATTAGATAGCTTTGTTTAATCTGAGCCGTCGATTGGAGATGAAAACAAATCTCTCTTCTCCGTGTATCCGTCTGGTTTCTCTGATTCTCTCTCGACCTAACTCCTCTACATTTCTCTGCGCCTCCATCTCTTCCTTCTTCTGGTTTTTCTTTCTTATAAAACAGAGCGACAACAATCTTAAACAACAACAACACCAAAGGTATTCTTCTTCTTCTTCTTCTTCGTATCAATCAATTCTAGGTTTGGTTTTCATGATTGCTGTTACCATTATCGTATTCATGTACATACATAACTCTGATCTAATACTTATAGTCCTTCTTATAATTATGATTAGTTGTATCCTGAAACAGATTTCTGTGATTTTTTGTTTTTCAAAGTCATTGTTGAATTTACTTTCGTGGGTTTATTTTAAAATTCGCAGATTTTGATGAATTATATTATCTATTTGACCTGGAGGAGGAAGTTTTAAGTGAGTTTGTTCCAATGTCATTCTGCAGCAGTTGATTCTGGCGAGTTCTGAAACTTGAAACTCTTGCTTTTCTTTTTATGGATAGTTCGGAGTTACTTCATGTTAATTTTTCAGTTTTTACCTGTTTTCTTTTAAGTAATCCTAATTACTGTTCTGTATTTGGTTTTCAACAATGGCTTACTTATGGTTAATTTATAACAATTATGATTGGTATCATCAACCAATTTTGTCTTTGATTGCTTACAAGCCCCATGGTTACTCTTTTCTGATTTTGTTGATCTAGGTATTCTATTTTTATTTTTACTCAATTTCAGATATCTATATTCGTTTGTCAGATTATTTTTATCTGTCTATTATGTGGGTAGTTCCTTTGCTAGTGTAGTCATTTTAAGGATTTGATGGATTCTGCTGACGAAGGAATTTGGTATTGATAGTAATTAGCGTGAACATAAATATAGCTTATGTTTTAGTGGTAGTGGTCAATTTTGAATGCTACTTTAGGGATTCTACTAGGTAAGTTTCAACTGTAGACAACGTTAAGTTACAGAACTTTTATATGACTTCAGTTGAGAACATGAAATTGATTGATAGGAAATTATAACATTGTGTTGCTAGAATAATTTGGATATGAATGGAATTAAAGCCGAGAAGAACATAGAAGATGAAGAAGTCGATAGAATAAGAAGTACAAATGTTGTTGTTAGGTTTAATAAAGAAGATCGAATTGAGAGTTTGGTTGATTAATGAATGTGAAGTATATGGAAAGTGGGTTATGGTGGTTAGAGGATTTGAGATCGAGATGAATCTGTTAGAGCTTAACTTTGTGTTGAATCTGAGATTACAGGGAAAAAGGTTAGGTTGTTGTCGCTGAGATTTTGGTTAATTGAAGACAACAAATGGTTAATATAGCATATAAGTATGATTGAATGGATGAATGGTTTGAATTATATTGCATGGAAGGAGATATAGTGGTGTTAGAGCGACAACAAGTTCATGCCTGAGTTTCCTACAGAAATAAGCTAGAAGTGTTTATGAAAATGCCTCAGTGAAGTGTGGCCTGAGTTTAGAGGGAGTGTTGAAGGCTAAGAAGAGTATTCAGAGTTTATGGAATATCGGAACATTGGGTTTGAGCTAGATTTGAGTTTACAGCGATTGCGAGTTTGGTTCACTGAGTTTTAAGCCGAGAAACCAGCTGAAGAGAGGTGGATGTTGCGGCAGTCTGTTGCATCTTTGCCAAGGTTTGTGGTGCTAGTTTAGGTTATAGTTTTGGTGCAGAATCTGGGCGGGTGACCCGCACTCACCCACACCCGACCCGCCGAAGTGGCGGTTAGACCCGACCCGACCCGTCCTACGGCGGGTTGGGTGCGGGTGAATACTTCAGTCACCCACCAACTGGCGGGTCGGGTGCGGGTGGGGCCAAACACGACCCACCCGACCCGATGTGCAGCCCTAATCGGATCCTAACGGTCGAATCCAAAGTCTCTCACTTCTCTCCCTATAAATACAACCAATTTCAACTCCAAAATCACACCTTCTCCACTCAAAAATTCTTATACTTTCACTTAAAATCTTAATCTTTCCATCTCAAACTCTTGATCTCAACTTCTATTAAAAAATTAGAAAAAATAATGGCCAGCTTATCACAAACACAAAATACTGAATCAGGAAAGGGTTCAACAAAGCCTCGCGATCCAAGGTTTAATCTTATAGAAGATAAAACTATCTGCAAAGGATATGTATCATGTACGCTTGATGCTGTCAATGGTGTTAGTCAGCAGCAACAACGCTTTGGAAGAAATTTTTTAAATCATTTTACGAGGAAACTGGGAATCCAAATAAACATGACTTCTCCGGGTTGTCAGGTCGTTTTCATATAATCAACAAAGACATGAATGATTGGGTAGTAGAATGATGCAAGTGAATCGCCAAAGAGGAAGCGGTGATAATGAAGCAGATATAATGTGAAAAACTCGAGAGGCATGGAAACTCAAAGAAGGTTCAGTTTCAAATAAGAAGCATATCCTCAAAGTCTTGAACCGATTTAACCCCGCACTGTTGAATGGATATCAAGTACCAAAGCAATCCCTTTATGAGCGACAAATGTTTCTCAAGGGTCTCCGTCTACTTATTCTTCACCATAAACAACCTCAAACCTATAACCCAACGTAGGCTTATCCCAGCAGGCTAATACTAATCTTAATGTTAATGAAAATACAGAAAGATATGATGGATCAAGCAACAAAAAAGGTAAAAGGATCAGAAAGGCGGATCAAGAAGCCACTGAATCTTCAACTTTATATGTCAACTTCAAGAATTTTTTGAAAAATAAAGAAATATTGATATTGGTAAAATGGTAGAACGCAAGAAAATGGTTGCAGAAATTAGAAGAGGTCGCAAGGGACTTGAACAGAAACTTTTTAATGCTCATATGAGAGGAATCTTGGGAATGGACACGTCAAAGATGAATCAGACACAACTGCGAATTTGGCAAGAAGAATTAAATAAAATTGAAGCACATAAGGCACAATAATGCCTAAACTAAGTTGACGTTGATTCTGATGATGAGGAGAATGAGGATATCAACAATGCCATTGTTCCACTGAATTAGTTTTAGTTTTGGATATAATCCTTTGTTGTGCACTCAATTTAACCTTTAGTTTCAATTTCAATGTTTCAATTTTGATGTAATCCTTTAGTTTCAGTTTCAAGTTGTTTTTTCACCAATTTGATCCTTAGATTACACAAATCCAATTAAAATAAAAGAAATAAAATGATTGATAATAACTACAAGGTTCAAAAAATAAAAATAAATCCTGTGATGGTTTCTTCTTCCAAAATCATCCCACAAATGTGCAGTGAGATCCTCACATAGCCTAACATATAAGCCTCTGGTACACCGTGTTGAGGTTGAACATTGTCCAAATGTTATCCCGCCGGGTCTCCTCGATTACCATATTATGCAAAATGATGCAGGTGAGCATAACCCTACTCATTTCTATTGGGATTAACGAACGATATGGTCCATAAATTATATGGAACTTCCTCTTCAAAACTCCAAATGCTCGTTTGACATCCTTCCTAACCGCCATCTACTTCCCGTTAAAATGTTGTTTTGCATGCTCGCCTTGGGCTACCTGAGCGTAAACTTGAACTAAAGTTGACCATTGTGGATAATTTTCATCCGCCAGAAAATACCCACTCTGATAGTTATAGTTGTTGAAGGTGAAATTTGAAGCTGGAGCAGTTTCATACTTCAACTCTTCAAATAGAGGCGATTTATGCAAAATATTGATGTCGTTATTTGAACCCGGTAGTCCAAAAAAAGCATGCCATATACAACAATCATTAGAGGTCGCCGCTTCCAAAACAACAACTGGTTTGGTGAAGTGGCCCTTATATGACCCTGTCATGCATAAGGACATCCATGCCACACCCAATGCATGCAATCAAGGCTACCTAGCATTCCAGGAAATCCTCTTTTGGTGTTTCAGCTAGTAGTCGCTCGATATCATCTTGTGTTGATTGTCATAAAAAACATGGACCAAAATGGTTGACTACAGTTTCGAAAAATATTTTAGGATTTTCATATGATGTTGTTTTTTCCATATGACAGTACTCATCACAGGGATTTGCCGGCACACCATAACCTAGAATTCTTAGGGTGTTTAGTGCATCAAATTGATAGCTGAATTTAGGTTTTACCCGACAAAACTCTCTAATATATAACCCGCATGACCAAGTGTTGTGGCATGCGGAAGCGATGTTGAAAATCTTCCTTAGAATACACACTTCTATGAATAAAATAACCACGCATCATTTTTTGATTCCCTTCCTCTCGATATCTCCATGTCCACCTTCTTGTCACTTCGACTCTTGGTTCTCGATCTCACGGTATTTGTCCTGAGTATAATTGTATCATATGGTTGGTCATCCTTCTCTCATTATCTGAATCTTCATCCATTTGATCAATCTTTAGCATAATTCCTTGATCTTGTTGGAGCCATAGTTCCCCTATCATTTGTGCTTCTTCATTTTCCACTTCAGGATCCATAAGTTGAGATCAAGAGTTTGAGATTAAGATTGAGACTGAAGTGAAAATAAAAGAATTTTTTAGTGGAGAAGGTGTGATTTTGGAGTTGAAATTGTTTGAATTTATAGGGAGAGAAATGAGAGCCGTTGGATGAGAGCCGTTGACAGGGCCTTCTTTTGCATAGGGCCAAAGGGTCGACTTCCCTAGGACCAGAAATCATAGGTCCCCCAAAAAAATCTTATGATAGCTATATACAATGGATACTCTATATGTACTACTCTCGTTTTTAGCCTAATAATAAACGTGACATGAATAACTAAAAGAGGAAGATCAAGTGAGAAAACTATCTTTGTTTGGGCACAAACACAAACTTGAGATTTGTTTTCTTTCTATTCAATCGTTGATCGTTCTCTCTTTGTTAACATTATATAAGAAATAAATAAGAAAAACTAACAAAGAGTAAATATAAAGATCATATGCATGTACTGTGTAAAATCTTCTTAGACTAGATTGTGAACTGTTTATTAAATTCGTCTTCGTCTTTGGCATATTGAGTTGATTAGAGTTGCGGATGATCACATTGATTGAATTTCTTTATTTGACTCTTTTTAGTTTTGAAATTAGTGTTTGCGTTGTTAAAAATCGTGATCATGTAAAATACCTCAGTTATAGTCTTGTATCCTACCAACAACAATTGTTGGTAAGGAGTATCAAGTCAAATCGGGATGAACTTACTCTCAAGTGTTTGCTAGATTGGGTCATGACGAACATCGACTTTAGCAGATTAAATTTTTATCTTCCTTATAGGCGATTGGAGCTAATGGTTATTTGCTTAAGTCACTTGACAGTTGACAGATTCATGGGTAGAATCAAAATTGGATGTAATTGTTCTGATGTTGTTTGTTAAGTATTTGTCGATGCTCAAAAGATAAAAACTATAACTATATATTTTGCTTATTTTCAACTTTCTGTTAAATTTTTACTAAGATTGTTCCTGGCTTCCTAGTTACTAACTGCAAGTTTTGTAGTTGTTTAATCAGTGTAGGTTAAGAATTCGTCACTGGCAACAACTTCTTTTTCCCCATGTATATAAAAAAGGCTATTTTCTAAATATTCTCCCCGAGCCTCTAAAATGTTAGAGACGTCCCTGGCCGTTGAGATTTAGACGTTTTCGAATCAACATGAGCCTCTCGGCCCAGGCTAGGCCGAGCGGCTCAAGTTGATTAATTCTCTCATCTCAAGTTGAATCAATCGACACGATGGGAAAACTCCCCAAATACCAATTTTCCAAGCTATTTAAGGGATTTCCCATCCCAATGTGGGTGGATAATTGACAAATTATCCAATATACCCACCCCACTGGAATTGCTCTTAAACACAACTATATGAATCTACTTTTGAGGCATACATCAAACTTTTGAGGCATAAAAATGATTAGTCTATCTATTTTATGTTTATAAGGGATGACCTAGAAGTGACAGGTGTCCCTAGCCATGAGATTCATTTACCATGTTACCCTTATATAATTAAAATTATATAAATACCCTTCAATAAAATAAAAAACATAAACCTAAACAAATCAAACTCAAAATCAGTCAACCATTCTTCTTCCCATTCTCTTTTCAGCCAAACTTCTTCTTTTTCTTCGTTGATTTTTTTTTTCGTCATAAAAATTTGATCGTCGATCAAAATCACAACTACCAAATGCAACCACCAAATAGAACGAAGCGTTGTGTTAGAGATTTACTTCCGAATCCGAAAACTGGAATCCAATTCAATCAAGCAAGTACCCAATGGGTGGCATTGGAGAGTGAAAATAAAACGCCGATTGCTCGTAAATGTATATTATAAGGCATTTACGATAAACCCATCTTGTTTTTAATTGTTTTTGTTTTATTTGATCGATTGATTAGGATTTAATAGATGATTTTAGGGTTTTCAGAGGTAAGCTCGGCTAAAAATATCGTAAAAACCCTAGAATTTAATAGCCGAACCTACCCTAGTTCTTAGTTTTTTAGTTTCAGAAGAACAATTCAGCTTCTATTGAAATCAGAATTTATAGCCGAACCAAGGGTATAGTTCATAAATCATTGAGTTCGCATATTTCGATTTAGCAATAATTTTAGCCGAACTTTTGAATTGTTACATAAATTTGATACTTGTTAGTTCGGCTGACAATGGAGGTGTCCCATTAGTAACGGAACATTAAATTTTTGCTCAAAATTTTGAGGTTTAGAGAACATTCAAGTTCGGCTAATAATTGAGATGTACAATTAGTAGCCGAACATTACTCTACTGCTTAAATTTTTATGGCTTGGAGAACATTGAAGTTCGGCTAATAATTGAGATGTCATATTAGTAGACGAACATTACTCTGTGAATCAACATTGAAGTTCTGCTGTTTCGATTTTGCAATATTTTCAGCCGAACTTTTGACTCGATTTACGAAAATTTGATACTTGTTGGTTCGTCCAATAATTAGGTGTCCCATTAGTAGCCGAATATTACTCTGAGGCTCAACATTGAAGTTCAGATGTTTCGATTTTGCAATATTTTTAGTCAAATGTATAATTATGAGCCGAACCATGTTATTTGTAGCCAAACTTTTGTCATTGTTTAGATAAAATCTTTTATTATTAGCCGAACTTTATATATTTGATGTACTAATTACATCTTCTACTTTGTGTTAGGAACCAAACAAAAGATGGAGGTAAAACTGTAACTTCAAGGAGTAAGATGAAGAGGTCTATGAAAGTAACTCCTTCTAATACTAAAACTCCCCAACCTCGAGTAGGCCACAAGAAATTAAGGGAAGTCAATAGGGGCAGTATGACCTCTGACACAGTGAACATAGAGACAGAGATACAAAGAGAAAGAGAAGTACAAGTAAGGGAAGGTAACGAGGGAAACACTTCCGTTATCATTGAGTTTGTAAGCGGAGGAGTAGTACAAGGAAATTTAAATGGATATGAAGAAGAAAGAAGATGATGACCAAAGACAACCACGACGCCTTGGAAAAGCAGTCGTTCAAGGAGATGAATCTGAATCATCGAAAGATGAATATGAAGATGAAGATGATGAAGAAGAAGTACAAGCACAACAAAAAAAAAGGTAAAAAAGAGGAAACTTGTTGAACCACAGAAGACAAAGCTTTATCTTCTGGCTGAAGATAACATGCTACCTCCCCAACCTAACAACCTAGTTTATGATCTTCCGCTATATGGAGGAAAAACGTTGATCGGCTACAAGGAGTCATGGGAAAAGAGGATTTTTGAGACTCCGGATCATATGGATGCGACCCGAAAATTGAGACACTAAAAAGCTGCAAATTAGGATTTGTTGGGAGAGGTTCCTGAGGTTCAGGATATAGTCCAACAATCTGGTTTATGGGAAGCAATTCCGTACAAATAGAAGGAATATGATTCAGTGACTACCTATGACTTTTGTGAGAGATTCTTCCCCGAGACGTACACACTTTATCTCCCATTCGTCAAGATGACAATCACACCTGATGATGCTCAAAAGATTCTAGGTCTTAGAGCGCTTGGGTAAAGTGTAGATGTTGAATATTATGATTTAACTTGGGATGAGGTTTATAGGTTGTCCAAAGAAGTTCTTAGTTTTGATTACAGAACTGCCGAGCTGGAATTTTGTTGTGCGGCTAAATAGGTGCAAAGCATGCATAGTAATGGACCAGGTAGTAACAGACTACATATTGTTGAAATCGTTCAAGATGTCACGTTTGAAAGCTATAATCGAGAAAACTAAGGATAAAGTAGCTTATGGGAGAATGATGATGGACGCGAACAAAATGAACCATACTGCTGCTGCTTATTTGTTGTATACTCTCGGACGAATCATTTTCCCGACCATACTTGCAACAAGGTGACTTCTCAGTATCTCCAATTCTTAAAAGATCTCCCAACCTTTCATAACTGTGTTGCATACCTTCTCAATCAGCTTGTGCAATCCTCTAGGCAAGGCACTAAAAACATTGGAGGAAATTTCAGTCTCTTGCAGGTGATTCTCGAAAAACCTAGCGATTTGTTATTGATTTATTTTATTTGAACCTAGCTCTGTAAATGTTTTCAAACTATTAGTGCACCAACAGATAATTGTTCGGCTAGTAATTAAATCTAGGTTATCAGCCGAAAAACTAAACTTTTTTTTTTCCTGGAAAATGTCAGGTTCGGCCACTATTTAATCATTCAATTAGTATCCGAACCTGAAAAGACTTCTATTTGTTTTGCAATTGTCAGGTTCAGGCAATAATTAAATTATTATTAGTGGCCGAACTTTCGTCTGTACTCTTCTTTCTAGTTTGTGATTTTCCTATGTTGTTTATATAGGTGTGGGTATATGATCACTTTCGGAAGTTGGGACATATCAACACTATTGTCAACTGGGTGGATACGAATCCTACTTCGACCAAATATGAGTTGGTGGAGAATAAGAAGAGGTTTAAGGCTCATTTGTTGATCATGTCAAGAGAAAAGTTAGACACTTTGGATATGCAAGACATTGAATTTGAACCATATATCACGGAAGAAGAAGTATATGAAGTTGTTCAAGATGAAGATATGCCTTTGGAGATGTACTATGGACCGTTGTTTTATCCATACAGGTTTGTAATTTTCGATCCTCGTCGAGTACTTCGTCAATTTGGATATATCCAATAAATACCACTGGATGATAACAAAAAGTTCAAGTTGTTGCCAAAGGGTAGTAAAGGAACAAAGAGCACCACTGGTTCATAGAAGCCCAAATATGACCCCGAGTCTACGCTTGCTTATTGGAAATACTTGGAAGCCAACAAGTTGAGTTGGGAAGGGTTAGAAAGTATGCGTCAAGATCCTCGTGAAGTTGTAGAAGGTTACAATGATCGGTTTATTCAAATTTCTCATCTCTTTGTTATCAACAAAGAAATTCAAGATCGTGTCGTAGCTCAAATTGTAAGGGGAAGAACAAAGGAAGTTGGGGCGAAGAAGAATTCTGACAACATATTTCAAAGTGTATCTGAGGCAATGACGATCATGGTAAGTGATGTCTTTATTTATTCTCTTTAAAAGTGTTATATAATATGAAAGTGTATTTTTTCTTAATTTTTGGTTTTAAATGTAATTAAGTCTCGACGACTAAGAGTTTTTTGAAGAAAATGAAATCCAAATTATGTTAGTTACAAACAACCGACATCAGTGGTGGAGCAACAAAATTTCTGTGACGAATTGGAATCTATCATTAAAATAGCTGAAGGTGTAAGCTCCAAGCAAAGGGTGACAAAGAGAACCCGGCAAGAATCCGGAGGTCCAACTGGAGGTGGTAAAAAAGTGGGTGGAGGTGGTCGTGAATGAATATTTTTCGTTAACCTACTTTGATGTTTTGGATGTTAGTTTATTATAAGTCTTTAGTAGACTTTTCTTTGTATTTTCTAGATGACAGGCTAATGTTATCGCTTTATGGTTTGGATGTTTGATTATCATGGTATTTTGTAAAACTCCACTTGTTTTTTAAGATTTGTTGTTTTTATTATGAATGACAGAGTCAGGTTCGGCTACAAAATTTTAAACCAAATAACAACCAAGCCATACAACTTTATAGATTTATTCCAATATATGTCATGTTCTGCTACAAAACATAAACCAAATAATAGCAGAACTTGACTCTGTAGGCCTCAATAAATATTTCATAGAGGTTTGGCTGATTCGATAAATTAAAATAGTTTTGATACTTAAAAATTGATTCTAAGCAAAACAATGTATTGTAGAAGTTCTTTTATTTAGATTCAGAGATCAAAATCATATAGAGCCAGCCTAAACCACGATAGTAGCCGTTCCGCCTTGCTTCGGTCACGATGAGAGGAAATAGGTTGATCTTAGGGGAGGGAAGCAAAGAAAGTTGAAGGAATTTTATGTGTTGAATGATGTGTAGAGTTGCAAAACTATTGGGAGAAATCACAGAGCTTATGAGAATTGTATGCTTATTGTGATTTTGAAATGGGCTAAGGAGCCTATTTATAATAGTTTGGGAACAAACGTATCTTTCCTTGTAAAGTAGTGGAAATAGTAAAGAAATGGAGTGGTGGAAGTCATGGGAATAATGGTGTATCTGCCCATTATCCCTGGAAGTTTTGGAAAACCACGATTCCATTATCTCATTAACTGCTCCAGCTTTACTACTACTTTGTAACTTCCAGATCATGGGGTGTTAGCACGCCACATGTTGATGTAACCGCCAGACCAAAACCCCATGAATAATCCCCCCTGTAACATGAATTGATTTCTTGTATGAATTGGTGGAGTCATGGACTCAGGATAATGCTAGCACAAGCAAGAGAAAAATACTCGAAAATAGGGTGAGAAAACTAGCGCTAGTAGCGTTGCTAGGCTAGCAGCGCCGTTGGCACTGCAGCTACCGCTGCCAGGCCTTGCAGTGCTAGTATTCTTATGGCTTGTTTGGCGCGCACTTTGTTGGCTTGGTTCTTTTTGGCCTTTTGGGACATGTGTGTACTATTCGTTGGTGTTAGGAGCGTGACTGGGGTTTTCCAAGGCTAGCACTTGCTAGTGCTATGATTATTGCCTATGCACCACTATCTTTGATATTCATTAATGTCGTAACCATGTTTATGGCTTGTTTAGAGTTTCTAAGTCGTATGATATTTTTTGTTAGCATTTTATGCTTAATTTTTATGCAGTGCATACATAATATTTTCAAGAGATTTAGTCGTAGAAGTTTGTATCTTGAAATTATGCTTGACGTGACTCTGCAATTAGATGGTATGCATATAATTAACGTTTTTGTTCAGATATGACTTATCCTCTATTCTAAATGTTCGTAATTTTGTATAATCAGCGTATTCTGTCTTATAAAAATAGTTCGCATATATGCACATGAAATAACGAGAGTCTAATTAATTATAGCTCTGAAATTTATGTGGCGCATATATATATATATATATGCGAAAAGAGCTACATGGATAACTTTGCCAGGAGCTGAATATCCCTTCTCGATTTTCTTGCAGAATGTAGGATAAGAATAGTATTCATAATTCTGATGCTTTTCAGGAATTAATTTATATTTATTTCATGCTTTTTAGTAGCTTAGGAAAAGAAGAAATATTATAAAAGGGAGTATTACAGTTTTCTCATTTGTCAAAAACTCACCATCAACATTAAGTCACCTGATTAGCGCGAAACAATAATGTGTTTCGTGGTAAGCACTAGATTGTGATACCAATACTGAGGCGTTGATGATGGCTACGACTACAACTATTGATGTGATGGAGGCGCGGTTGAGCTGCATGTGTTGAACTAGTCACTGGGTGAAGCTTGTCACCTTTCTCTTGATAATGATCGGTCATGGGCCTTAGAGGCGTGGCTTGAGCCTTGGTCAGAAGTCGTTCTTGGATCCATTCTCCTCGGGATAAATTCCAAGAAATCCCACTTATTTGTATTTTAGGTTTTCCCACCTTTGCTTATTTAAACAAGTAGACGACTCTAACCACTTTCATTTTTATTCTTTTGGCTTTTCACCTTCATTCTTTCCAGAACTCAGAACAATCTCAAATCATTGCAACATGTATGATAACAATGGTAACTCAAACCAAGGTAGCTCTTATGTCATGCGTACTACGTGGATTGCAAGTCCTTTAATTTCTCTTTACTCCAAAGCTTTCGTATATGATGCTTACAGTGGAAGCCTGAACATGATTTGATTGTTGTTTTTCCTAGGTTTCTCGGGTTAAGAAGGTACCAAAGAGGCATATGAGCACTAGGAGATTCAAGGAAATGGTAAGCAACTTTTTTCCCTATTTTTCTGGAAACCGGCCACTTTTTTTTTGAATGTATTGTTACTTATTCGGTTGTAGCAGGAGATAGAGATTATACATACTGGGGTTAAAGAAAATGAGGAAGTCGTACCAGCAGATAATAAAGTGAATGTTGAAGCCGGCTTTAAGAGTTTCTCCAAAATCATGGATTCCCTTGCAAATATTGACTCGAGCCTTCCCTTTCATGATTATCCCAACGTCGGGCTCCCCTTTGGGTTAGAAATAGATTCATCATCTCGGAAGTACGAAGTAGTGAGAGGATTTGTTATGCCAAAATACTATGTAGATCTTATATATGGAAGAAGTACGGGCATATTGCTACAAAGAAGATGGTAAAGAGTCATATTCACATCCTTGTAACAGTCGTCGCAGAACTCCTCCCAATTATTTATGAAATATATGATGCACTTCTGTATACGATTAAAAACTTCAAAATCCAGGAATGAGATGAGATGTTGACTACTTGTGAGGGTCTTCGTTTCAATGTAGACTGGTTGCGTCAGCATTTGGAGAGTGTCAAAGAGGCTCATGCAGCATCTTTGGCAGAAGGGAAAACCTTGAAGGAAGAATCCTCTAAAATTGAAGAAATTGATCGATATCTTCAGACTCGTTCAGAGAAATATGATTATAGATAGGGAAAATTGCATCATCGCAGTTACCCTCTACTAAAAAATATGTTTTAGGCTATAAGATAGATAACAAAACATTCTTGTTATATATTTTTTTTGGGTTTTGATTAATTTAAAATAAAGGATGTTTCTGATGAATGTAATGGGTTTTGAATTTGAAAGTTTAAATATATGTTTTGAGTTATATTGTACTTGAGAAGGAGATGATAAGAGTGTTTTAGGTAAAATATGCCTTGATCCATTTACCGTTAATGACTGCCCCTACAACTTTTCCATTCATATTAACCAACCTGTAATACCCGCTTGGCATGGACTTGGAGATCACATAAGGCCCTTCCCACTTTGGAGCAAATTTCGGAGAGGACATATCTTGTCGAATATGCTTAGATGTCCTAAGCACCAGATCCCCTACTTGAAATACTAGTAGCTGTACTGTCTTGTTGTAATCCCTGGAGATCCTTTGTCGATTAGTCTCCGTATACTTTTCTACTTTGGCTTGTCTAGATTCGAGTATGTCTAAATCCGCTACTCGAGAACTGGGTATTTCGGATTCTGATGTGTGTGTAAGTGCGACAAAGATATTTCTCACTAATTAACTAGTAATATAGCGATAGTAAGGATCGATTCCATAGAGAGCTGTGTAATTGATAGTTTATTTAGATTAAAAACTTAGAATAAAAGTAAAGAACTAATGGGGGATTGCTTGATTAATTAACTAAAAATAATAATAATAATAATAATAATAATAATAATAATAATAATAATAATAATAATAATAAAGAGATTATTAGGGAGTCCTTCGCCGTTACCAAACGTTGACTGAATTAGTATACTTATCTATCTTTCGTTAGAATCACTCATCACCAATCGTAGAATAGCAGGTGCGCTTAGCTAACCCCAGAACTCCTTGTATCACCGGATAACAGGTATGCTTAGTCATCGGATTCTATCCAACTGAGCCGCCTTGAGGTACGCTTGCAAGGTGTAACTCGATCGAACGCTTTAAGATTTGTTAATTTAGGTTTGATCCTAGTAGTTAGACTCAGTACGCTCGGTCCACTTGCTCGTGTTGTCTTCCCACACGATTGCTCCACAGATTCCCTCTGCAACGTCTCACGTTCTCTAATTGTGTATGAGATGATCGAAAATTAAGGATCGCTCAACTCTCTACTAGCAGTAGAATGATCAATAGATTAATCTAATGTGTACTCCAAACAATCTAAAAAATAATTCATAAAACCTAGATATAGTGAAAACAAACGATGATGATAATAACTTGAAACAAACTTGTATTAACTAATAAAGCTTCACGCTTAGAACATTGAAATCATCCTTAATCAATAAGGGTTTAGCTACTCATATTACAAAGAAGAATGGTTTCCCCCTAAAGGGGTAAACCTTAGGTTTACATGTAGAAGTTGTGATATGAGAGGTAAAATAGATATGTATTGGATTGTAAACATCTAGATATTCAAGATGTCTAGATTGAGCCATAGATGTCTTCTTTTATAACCTTCAATGCTTGGCCCTTAAGTTTCCTCTCATTCTAGGGTTTAAAATACTATTGGAACTAAGTTTCCTTGCTTTAGAAGTCAAAAATGTGTCAAAATGGACCCCTTAGCTTTCCTACAGCCGGCATAGATATTTCCCCACCAACAATGCCGACAGTTGGTTTAACTTTCTACCTCTAAATTCTCTACAGTCGGCATAGATTGGTTCCTGATGAGCAATGCCGACTGATGGTGCAACTTTTTGCCACCAAACTTGCTACAGTCGGCACAGATTTGATGGTAATGAGCAATGCCGACTGTAGGTCCAATTCTCTACCCAATTTCGTGTCACAATCGGCATAGATGTGTTGCTAATGAGCAATTCCGACTGTTGAGCTGTAAATACCTTTTTTCATCTCGATTGTTTTGTCCATAACTTCTTCGTACGAATTCGGAATGACCTCATTCTTGGCCTTTCTTCACTTGTAAACTTTTAACACTTTGTAGCTCCTTTTTGGATGATTCACCTAATAAAAGACATAAAGTAAAAAACACGAGTAATGACAAGTAATATGCAATAATTATAGGTAAAACAAGTATGGATTTGACACTATAAACATGTGAATTATGCACTTATCAGATTCATCCCAATAAACTCAACTTCCTACTACGATTCTGGCTGATGGGACTTTAATCTCTGTAGGTAGAATTGCGTTGGATCCATATACAAGAGAATATGGTGAAGTCCCTGTAGAACCCTTCGAAGAAGTTCTGTATGCCCATAAAGCCATAGGCAATTGCCTATGCCATGTTCTTGGATGGTCGTAAACAGTACGACTTAAAATTCTGATGAGAGTTTTGTTGGTGCTTTCAGCTTGCCCGTTCCCTTGAGGTTAGTATGGTGTGGAGAATACCTGCTTTATGCCATAGATTTTGAGTAATTTTGGCACACATTTATTTGTAAATGGAGCACCGTTGTTTGTTATAATGTGCTTTGGTACCCCAAATCTGCATATGATGTGTTCCTTGATGAAGACTTCTATTGTTGCTCCAGTCATACTTTTGAGAGGCATAACTTCGACCCATTTGGTAAAATATTCCGTAGCATTGAGTATGTATTTGTGTTGATTTGACGAGGATGGATTGATTTTACCAATGAGATCCAGTCCCCAGCTATAGAATGATCAAGGGGTGTTTACCGAGTGAAGAGAAATGCAAGGTGTGTGGATGAGATTTTCGTGGATTTGACACTGGTGACATTTCTGAACAAATGAATCCACACCGTCTTTCATGATCGTCCAGTAGTATTGGAGAAATATTTTTCTCTTGGACTTGGAGAAATATTTTTCTCTTGCCTTGATATTCTCCTTCGTGCATTTCCTTCAGGATAATTTGGATATCTTCTTCTGCCAGACATCGCAACAAATCTCCACCAAAGCTTTTTCGGTAGAGTATTCCTTTGTGGAAGAAAAATCTTTTGGCCTTTTGGATCAAGCGTACCGCTTCCCTCCTTTCCTGAGGTAGATTATTATCTTGAGGGTGTTTTATATACGGCTCCCTCCAGTCTCCGGCACTGTGTATAGTTAATATTTCTGACCGTTGTTGAGGGATTTGACAATTAGGGAAAAATCTATGTACCAACCGTGATTGAGCCTCCATAGTGAGCTAATAATACCCAAGACGTTGGAGACGTCTATATAAGGTTATTACTAGTATGACCGCACATCTCACGGTGTACTTGACTAAGTCTCCCTCGTGCCTCATTGTCTCCCAGACATCTTGATAGAGATACTTCTGAATTTCTATGGTACAATATCCCATGTAATAAGAAGAAATGTTTCAAATCCTTAAGACTGACCTTCCCTTGGATATGCGAGTTACTGAGCTCTTGGATGATAGGCGTCTTCCAGTCATTGGTTTGTTCTTCATCAGGCTTGTCCATCCAGGTTGAGGGCATGATATGTTTATGTACGGTGAAAGTTGTTTCGTAGTCTTCGAATTGGAGTTTGGAAGCTAGGGTTGACAAGCATTCAACGTGTCTGTTGTTGGTGCGCCCCGTATGTATGATTGTTGCCTCTGAAAAGTGAGTTAAGAGCTTCTGTGCCTCGGATCTATACGGGGATAGTGTTGCTTCCTTGAGATAATATACGCCATTCATTTGATTTACTAGTAACTTCGAGTCTCCTCTTATTTCAAGACGTGCGGCTCCAGCTTGCTTGGCTAGCGATAATCCTAGTAGAAAGGCTTCATACTCGACAAAGTTATTGGTGCATTGATAGTCCAACTTGAATGAATGCGAGAATACTTCACCTGTTGGAGAAACTAACACAACACAGGATCCTCCAGTATTATTTTTAGGGGTAGAAGAGCCGTCAAAATATAAAATCCAGGCTTCTTCTTCGGTGAGTGAGATGTCTGGGAATTCTCCAGGTACATCTCCGTGTGATGTAGTATCGTCTTCTCTTGGAAATGCTGCAAGTAGATCTGCAACCGCTTTTCCCTTTATTGTTTTTGGTGATACACATGATATGTCAAACTTTGATATTTGTAGCAACCATTTTGCTGCTCATCCTATGAGAGCATGTTTTGATAGTAAAATTTTTATAGGGTCATCCTTGGCCATCAAAACTACTCTATTTTCTAGTAGATAATGTCGAAACTTCTCAACAGCATGCACCAAGGATAGGCAAGCTCTCTCAACCTTGTGGTATCTCATTTCTGCATCTCTTAATGTGCCACTGAGATAGCCAATGGGATATTCAGTCCCAATGTCGTCTTCTTGAGACAATAATGCTCCTATGGCAACTTCACTAAAGGATGTGTAGAGAAGTAATGGTTTCCACGAAGTTGGAGATTTCATATTGGCTGGTGATATCAATAATTGTTGAATTTGATGAAATACGTTTTGTTTTGTAGATGACCAGGCAAAACTCGCTTATTTCTTCAAAAGGAGTGTAAACGAAGAAACAAATTGAGATAATCCAGGGATAAAACGTCGAATATATGATACCTTTCCCATGAAGCTTTTAAGTTCCTTTATGGTGTGTGGTGGTGGCATAGTGGTGATAGCCTATGTTTTAGCCGGGTCTACCTCGATCCCTTTCGTGGTTACCAGAAATACTATAAACTTCCCAGAGGATACCCCAAAGACACACTTTAGAGGGTTCATCTTTAAATGGTATTCTCGGCATCTATCGAAGACTTGGCGTAAGACATCTGCATGTGATGTTCTGTTTTTGGATTTTACTACCACGTCGTCAGCATAATCTTCTACTTGCTTGTGCATCATGTCGTGAAACATTGTTGTCATGGCTCTTTGGTAAGTAGCACCGGCATTCTTCAATCCATTAGAAGTTCCCGATGGGAGTTCGGAATGCAGTCTTCTTAGCATCATACCCGTCCATCTTTATTTGATTGTAATCGCTATAGCCATCTATGAATAAAAACATGCCATGTCCACTGGTAGCATCCACGATCATGTCGATGTTTGGAAGAGGAGAGTCATCCTTGTGACATGATTTTTTCAGGTTCCTGAAGTCCACACATCATCTTATTTGTCTTTTTTTTCTTGACGGGGACAACGTTATCCAACCATATGGGGTGTTGGATAGGTTTGATAAAGCCTGCTGATAACAACTTCTGAATTTTGATCTTGATTTTCTCCCCGACTTCGTGTATGAACTGTCTGAGTTGTTGTTTGACCGGTTTGGCATCAGGAGCAACGCGTAGATGATGAGTGACTAGTTTGTAATCCAACCCTGGTATTTCTTCATAAGTTCAAGCAAAAACGTCTTGATATTCCTTGAGCATATTTACAAGCACCACTTTTTCTTCTGGTGACAAGTATGATTTGATCGAAACTGGTCATGGATTTTCTTCCGTTCCTAGATTGATGGTTTCAAGCATATCAGCCATAGAATCTGTACCATATTGTAATTGTTGCGTGCGTCCTGGACCTCTTCGTGATATTGTTCCTCACTGTCGCTGCATATCTGTGGGCGGAGAGATTCTTCACATGTCTCCCCTGTTAATTGATAACAACGATTACGAAGGTAGACTATTCTTTCCTTGTTGTCGCAGCTGGTTATAAAAATTTGGCCTCTTTTAGCAGGTTGAGGGTTTGTGAAACTGGATGTCCTTTAATGATACTCATAGGATCTGGCAGTTACTTCTTGTGGCCCGGCTCTTGCAGTAAATACTGATGGTTCGTCTTTTATCGATGCCCGGTCAGGTAACAACATGTTGTAGACCTTGTTGGATGGTTTGATAGCATCATCTTCTAGTTTGAACAACTCAACATCATATATTGGAGTGTAGGGTGATGGCGACACTACTATGCAGATGATTTTCCCGTCCAACACTATTTTCACGCATTGATGGTAAGTGGAAGGAACAACTTTGTTATCATGTAGCCATGGGCACCCCAGTATCATATGGTATTCGGTCTCTTTCGTAATGCGTGGAATTTAACGTTGGATACAATAGGACCAACTCGTAAATTTAAATAAATATGGCCATAGGAATTAGTACGATTACCTTCGAAATCCTTCATTACTATGGGATGTTGTATAATATGGCTCTCTGGAACATATGCAACCTTGAACATCCTGAGTGTAATGATATTGGCAGTTGCTTCTGTATCAATAAGGGCCCTCTTAAGTTCGGCCTCCTTGACATGAGCGCTGACGTAGATGGCTCGTTTGTGACCTTCTTCGGCCATCATTCCTCCTCGGTAAAAGTGACGTTATTTATAGTTTGGCTATCCGACATGGATATTTTTATTTCTATCAGTAACAGCATCAGGTGTGTGTCCACGGCTATATGGTTGAGAGCAGTAAAGGTGTCGACACGTTGATTCTTGGAAAAATGAAGAAGCTCGCACAAGTTTTCAATTGGAAATATGGCTTCTTGGTTTACTGGTTTTTCTATAGTGGTGAATCTCCCAATATTATGAGGCGGAAATCACCAGTTGAGAAATCAATCCTGGGCCTCGTTCGAAAGCGCTACGACATCCTAATTATTTTATTAATTTAACAAGAGAAGATAATAGAGCACCTACCACATCTTCCAGTCTTGCCAAAATTCTTTCTTGAGATTCTTGTCTTCGCATCAATTCAGCCAGAGTGATTGAGGCTTCGACTACTTCGGTAGCACCGTTGGTGAGACGTGGGTTGGTGGTGCCATTAACTGATGGAAAGGGATTGTGAGCATTATTATTGATGTTGACAGGGGAAATGTTTGAATTGGGGGTAATTGAATCTGAACTATGACCAACCATCTTTGAATATTTGAAGAATTGATTTTCAAATGGTTGAAGAATTGGATTCGTAAGTGAGAGATTAAGCTCCCACTATGGTCGCCAATTGTTGATACCTAAAAATTGATTCTAGGAAAAACAATGTACTGTAGAAGTGCTTTTATTTAGATTCAGAGATCAAAATCGTACAGACCCATCCTAAACCACGATAGTAGCCGTTCCGCCCTACTTCAGTCAGGAGTTGAATATCCCTTCTCGATTTTCTTGCAGAATATAAGATAAGAATAATATTCATAATTTTGATGCTTTTCAGGAATTAATGTATATTTATTTCATGATTTTTTGTAGCTTAGGAAAAGAAGCAATATTATAAATGGGAGTATTATAGTTTTCTCCCTTGTCAAAAACTCACCATCAACAAATAGAAGCCGAACCTGACATTCTACTTCGCATTTTTCGATCAACAAATTTTTTTTTCCAAAAAATATAGCCGTTACTAACCTCTATTATATATATACCCACTCCACATACATATTTTCATTCAATTTTCTAGGAAAATGACTACTAAATTTACTATAGAGGAAGATATATCACTATGCACAAACTATGTATCCTATTATCCAAAAAGGGGTGAAGAACGTCGCATGAATGGTATAATGAGTCAGAGTTATTGGGGTAAAATTCTTGAAACCTTCTGCTCTGACACAAGAAACCCTTACAGCCGAGATCGTGCCACGTTGTTTTGTCGATTGTGTGAAATAAGAAGACAAGTTGAAGATTTTATTGCTTTAGTTCGGATTATATGCCGATATCGACTTAATGGTGAAACCAATGCTGAAACTAAAGAGCGATCTCGAGCGGAATGGCGAAGATGGAAGGGTGAAAGTTTCAAATACGACGTTCAATACCGCATTTGTAAGGAGTTCCTCGAATTATGTATGAGATTCTAATAACCCATATGTGGGATTTTTTCATTATGTAACAACCTTTTAAGTTCATTCTATTTTGTAATGGGTCAATTTATGAATGAAATCCAATGGTATTACCAAAGACATCACTAGGTTCAGCTTCTTTTTTTAAGGTTCAACTTTAAAGTTAGTTCAGCCGAAAGTATAAACCAAATAGTATCCTAACCTAACAACTTTGATAAATTTTTCAGGTTCGGCTAGTAACACAAACCAATTAGTAGCCGAACCTGACATTTCTTTAAACAAATTTATAATGTTTTCAGTTTCGGATTAAAATGTTGCATTCAATAGTAGCCGAACTTGACTCTATAGGCTTCAAAAAAAAAAAAATTAAAGTGTGAACT
Organism: Papaver californicum; assembly: GCA_023531435.1. Lineage (NCBI taxonomy): Eukaryota > Viridiplantae > Streptophyta > Magnoliopsida > Ranunculales > Papaveraceae > Papaver > Papaver californicum. The sequence goes on along the minus strand of JAJJMC010030977.1, from coordinate 20,423,984 downwards.
TACAAACATACAAATAACAAAAAGACTTAATATTTCATTCATAGTGTGTGTTTGAGTGTACATTTAATGTCATTCATAATCTAATCTCATCCTCACAAACCGAAAAAATAAAAAAAAAACAATTGATCCTTTGCGGCGTTCCCAAAAAATCTTTCATATTATGTTTGAGGATAAATTTACCACATCTTCATTTACCTTTTCCATATCATCTTCATCATCATCATCCGTCGATAAAATTACTTGTTGGCTTGGGAGCGAGATATTTTGCATTCCAAAGTTCCCTTTTTGTCACGCACTTTGCACACCAATCCATCGAGTAATTTTGTTCGAATCTAAGCCAAAAGGTTAAAGTACATAACAGAGGTAAAATGCAACCGGGTCTAAGTTTGAGGCCGATAAAATGATAACTTTGGACAAATGAAATAACAAGTCTTATATCTTTTATATCCTCACGACAAGGTTTTGTTGGAGGTGCGTAAGAAAAACTCAAACCAACCCACCCAAAACAATAAACCATTCAATTGAAAGTCTCCGTTATTAAAAACCCACAAATAGGCATTTGCATCTAACGTTCCCTCGTGATGACGGAATCCCCATGTAAATGTTGTTCGAATCTAATATTCTCCTATAGCACCCCACAGTTTCCTCTTGGACCTGATCTCATTATTTTCTTGTAGAAGTCTTTGTTTCAACGTAATGTTTGAAACAATAGATGCCTTATATACATGATTTCGTCCCCATTGAACTCCGGATTCTTTGCTTCTTCAAAATGTCCTGGTTGTTCAGTCGTGACATGATAACCACAATTCACATCCCCTTCGACGTCCTCGATGGGCTCACGAATCATTTCGGGTAGATCCTCCAAGTAGTTATCGTATATCATATTTGTAGGCCGCAAATACTTACTAGACTTATCCTTTTTAGGTCCTTTCATAGAATCCATCGCATGTAAGGTCCTTTTTTCCTTTATCTTGATTTGTTTTTCCATTTCTTGCGAAGGATACATCTTACCCTTGAGTTTAACGTCTTTTTGACTATCATTTTAGTTATTTTTTTTCGCATTTATCCTCACTCGGCCGACCTAGTTTTCTAGGAACATTAACATCTCCTTTCTTTATCACCTTCTCTATTTCCTTCTTTTCCTCTTTGTACCTTGCATCATGATACTCCACTCCGGATGGATCCCATTGGGTAGTTGATAAGTGCATAATTCACATGTTTTTAGTGTCGAATCCATACTAATAATTGCTATAATTCTTGCATATTACTTGTTGTTATATTTTTTTTCTATCATATATCTTATATTATGTGAATCATCCCAACAAGAGTGAAAGTGGCTACAAAAGATCTAATAAAAGAAATACTCCAAGTATTCGAGCATTCCAAGGCCAAATAAGAAGAAAGGAGTTCATTGCGACATGAAATGAACAAGGAAATTGAGTTCTACAAGTGAAAAAAGCGCCAAAGACCAAATTTTACTTATTCAAATCCATAATATCTTAGTACCGTCTTTAGGAGAACAAGAATACAAAGTGAACGCAAAAAGAATGAAGTCATCCCGAGTTGGGACGAAAGAGTTATGGACAAAACAGCCAAGACGAAGAAAAGGTCGTCTACATCTCAAGAGTCGGCATTGCTTATAGGGACTCAAGCAATGCCGGCCGTGACACAAAAAAGGGCAGAAAACTTGTATTTTTAACACCAAGAGTCGGTATTGCTTAAGGAAAATCTCCTATGCAGGCCGTAACAAGTTTTGGGGCAGAGAATTTGAGCTATTTTGGACCAAAAGTCTGTATTGCTTGTAGGGAATCACCTATGCCGGCCGTGGCAAGTCTAAGAGGTCCGTTTTGACGCGTTTTTGACTTCTAAGAGGAGGAAACCCGGTCCCGGAAGGATTCTAATCCCTATCTATCATGAAGTATTATAAAAGGAAACTCCCAAGACATTAAAAATACATCTTTTAACACATTTACATAACTTTGCAAGTCTTGGAGGAGATCAACAACAAAAGAGGAGAAAGCTAGGGTTTCGGAGCGGTTCCATTATCGTAACGATTTCTTATCCACTTTCTTGTATGTATAACATGGATGCTTCTACATCCATGAGTAGCTAAAAACCTAAGTGATTGATGATGAATTCTAAGTTCTAATACATGACTCAATTTAGCATATAAATATATTCTTCTAATTATCACATGATTATCGTTTTTTTTTACTAATATGAATGTTTATGCTTGATTGATAGATTGTTTAGGTGGCCAACTAATTCAATTTGTTAATTAATGTAAATCTAAATATAGAGTTGTGAGATACGTGTAATATTCAAATACCTCCTACATAAGTAGAGTACGCGAGACCTTATAGAGGGATTTTGTGGAGCAATTGTGTGTAAAGAAAACACTAGGAAGCAGACCGAGCTTATGTCTTTGATGCTAGGATCAACCTAAATTGATAAGACCTAAAGCATTCGATTAAGTTACACATTGAGAGCTTATTCTTGGTGGCTTAGACGGATAAAATCTGTTTTAGTCGAGCGCTTCCGTATCTAGTGATATAAGGAATTTGGAGGATAACAGAGCTTATTTTTATTCTACGGTTGATGATAATTGGTGATTAATAATGAATAAATGAATATACCACTTTGATGAATTTTTAGTAACGAAGAAAGATTCCTCGATCATATCTTTCTCAATTGCTTACAACTTTACTTTTAAGTGTATTCTTATTTACTTCGTTTGAAACCTAAAACAAACCCCCCTTTGTGACATTTGGCAACTGAAACACCTCGCTCCTCGTGGGAACGAAATTGAATTCCATTATATTATTCTTTAATTGTAGAAATAAGATCACTAATTTGATTGCACCTACAACACGCATCAATAGCCTTCATCTTGGCGTCTTTTCTCTGTTGTTTTCTTGTTAATTTGGTACTTTGCCTACCTTTCGGCTTCCCTTTTTCCGGTTCCAATAAATCCTCCTCGGTGAAAGGATAGATGACTTTTCTCAAGTTGTGGTAAATGATTTTTATTTATCTCGGTATGCACCTCGATAGATCTCAGCTAGTTTTTTCCTTAACTTGTATCCCAAATCTTTTCGTTGGGATCTTCAGTGGGGAGAGGTACAAAACTCAATTGTTTCCAAAAAGGAACAATATCCTCAAAAGGTATAATACCATACACATGCCGATTTATTTGGTGCCGACAAGGAATTCCCATAGATTCATTCATTTTACAAACACACACTTCATGTGGTTGATTAGCGTCCCAATCTTTCATTAACTTTACTTCAACCATCAATTTGTCATTGCACAAATGGGAGAACTTATAAGTTAATCCCTTGGGCCATTTGTCATCCTTATAGGTTTTGAGTTTGAACAATAAACTTTCTTCGAATGTTGTTTTAATTCTTACTATATTAGTTTTGAAATACTCTTCCATCGAGTCAAATACCATCACAAACATGTCAAGTCATCCAAAAAGGTTTTTCTTCAATCGGTAGTGAGCCGACTCTACCGTACTTGTAGCTTGGTTATCGAAGTGTTTGTGTTCGTCTGTATAAACATACACAAACCTTTCTTTGTGAGGATCCAATAATTCTTTACACAAATAGGTAGTGACACTTGGGTATTCGGTGCCCCAATACGCAATAAGTTCCTCAAGTCTTTTCCGATACATATCTTTGGTATTCGGTGACACAAACCATGTCAAAGTGTCCCATTTGCGGAAGAAACACGCCTACAACCTTTTATTCTCATCATACTCCTTCATAAATTCCTCCTTTTTCTTTTCTCGTTCTTCATTCGCTAATGTCACAATATTCTCTAGGTCTTTCAACTTAAGCGGTTGAACTATCAGTTAATATTTTTTCTTAACGTTGTTACATATATGAAACGTACAAAGAAAATTATGTGCGTCCGGAAATACCTTACTAATAGCATACGTCAGTGCTTTCTCTTGTTCGGTTACTATCACTTTAGGAAGAGCATCCTCCCGGAAGATTAACTTACATTGTTCTAACGCCCATATGTAGCTTTATTTCGTTTTTTCTTTCACAAAAAAAGGCCATGGTGAATGGTGCTTTGGTTGAGGTATGCCAAACTATGTTTAACAACGACATCTCATATTTGTTGGTTTTATACGTGCAATCCATGATAAGAACTTTTGGAAAGCATAGAGCCAATTGAATGCAATTCGGGTGAGTAAGAAAAAAGTGCATGACTTATCCGAAGTCATCCAACTTCTTTTGTACCATGTAGTTGTGCTTCACCGCTAACCACATCACTTGTTGTATCACCTCCCTACCTTGAAAATATTTCCTTCTCAAAGTGCTTCTTGCATTGTAGATAGTTTTTATATTAGATCTGTTATTCTTGTCATCCGCCTTCAATTTGCTAAGAATTTTAATCGATCGCACACGTGCTTTCGACATCTTAGTTATCCATGTATTCATTTGGCTTGATCCTTGATACTTTTGCATGTACATGAAGATCAAGTGCACGTGGATGGTTATGACGATAATCCATGTTGTTATTCATGGTCCAATATAGTTCATTTTTGTTGTAATTGAAAACGATCTTGAAGGAGCACTCTCTTTTCTTCTTCGTAGTCTTTTTCTTTCTCCCGGTCTTCCCAATATACACATAACCCTTTTTATGTTTGTCTACGTCTTTCTCACTTCTCTCACATACCATTTCAAACTAGCCATCTCGGCTTTGTCGCCCGCACACCAGCACACAATTTATTTTCAATCCATGTTCCTCAACCCAAGAACTTGCTTCAGCTTTATTTTGCCATGTCTACATTAATATAATGTCAAAATATACTTAGTAAAGCATTTGGAATATAGTTAACGTATAAAGTAAAACATCATATAGTTTGTTACCTACCAAGTCATTACGGAAGTGATATCTATTATCTTCGTAGATGATGTTAACAGCCGAAGGTTGATCGTGCATATATACAGGTTCAAAAACTACAATCTACAAGAATACAGCAAGGTTAGATGACTCCAAAAAACAACATTGATTCATCAATTAAACTAGGTTCGGCTGATAAAATATATAAAATAAAAGCTGAACCACTTGTTTTGTGAGGTTCGGCTAATTCGATAAGAAAATTTAGTAGTCGAACTTATGACTTGTGTGTTTAATCAATTTACACAACAAGGTTCGGCTGATAATGAAAAATAAATTTGTAGTCAAACATTACGCTGGAGGTCGCCAATTATGAACCATACTATATCAGGTTCGACTAGTAATAGTTCTAGTCTAAATTTTTAGCCGAACCTATGACTTGTGTGTTAAATCAATTTACACTACAAGGTTCAGCTGATAATGAAAAACAAATTTCTAGTAGTACGAAATAGACGAACCTTAAGTTTTAAAAGTTCGGCTATTAACAGAAAAAGTACGAATTAGCTGAGCTTCATATTTTAAATTCATGCTTAGGTTCGACTTTATAATTACCGGTCGAACTGTTCTTCGCGCGTTAAGTTCGGCTGATAATTTTAAAACCGAACCCAAGACTGAAAATTGAAAAAATTCAAACTCTTGATGAATTCAACCTAAAAAAGGGTGATTAAACATCGTCTACAAGTATATCTGTGTATTGTTAGCATAAGGTTCCTCATCAGTGTATTCATCTTCTGGATTTGGCTCATAAAAATCATCATCTTGAGGTTTAGGTTGAGTTTGAGTTTGAGCAAAATTATTCTCATAATCCAAAAAGTAAGCCAAATCCGGATCGTTGTTGTAGTTGATGTGTATTATATTTCGTTTACGAGATGAAGATTCTCCTTCATCATTTGAATACCCATTTGTCACTTTAATCACAGAAGTCTCCAAAATCACAAAAATCTCAAAAACACTAAGTTTTTTTTCCACTTATTCTTTTTCCTCTCAAAACCCCAACTCTCTCACACAATTCTGATTTCTCTAGTAATTTAACACTAGTAATTTAACCAAACATTATCAATTAATCATTATTATTAACATATAATCATTAACATTAACATTAATTGAGTAAGGGTATAATTATCATTATAAAAAATGGTTGATAAGGGATGGTGGGGTTCTACAACCTAATGACCCTATTTTATCTTTATTATGTATGCCTCAAAAGTTTTATGTATATCGCAAAACAGGATTCAACTATATATACCTACAAAAACCTTCTCTTGCGAAAGAGAGATTTCCATCAGAATTAGGGTCCAAACAACGGCTAAAGAGCTTTTCTGCTAAGATCTGCTCAATTTCCCCCCTCGAACTGGCTATATATTCCCGCATTTGTAACTACACGAGCTATACCACCATGAAACGAACAAAGGATATTATCAAGATATACCTTCGTGCACCGAACGACCATAATAAAATAAATGGTATTAAGCGTTCATGGTGCGATATACTTCCTTCACTATGCAAAAATCTAGCAATATACCTAGTAACAGAGTCACCAGATTTCAGTAGTGATCACTAAAATGTTTCTGGATAAGGAGAAACCTTTGTAATTCAAATCTGGCTCTCGACTGCATCAGGCACAGACATAAACTGACAGTTCACATCTCCTACAAAACAAAAAACAAATACTGCCATGTCCACATAATACCGAACACAAGATAAAAATCATGGCGTTTTTTAGGGCGACCAAAAATCATTTAGGGGCGACTTTTTTAAACCCATCCCATAGATGTGGCTATGGGATAACCTATTGGTATTTAAAAATACTTAGATACCCTTTCACTAAATTGGTGCAACTATCATAATCGGTAGTTTTAAAAAAAAAAATTAAACTACCGATTATACATGTTCAGAATTTTCAAAAAATTTGTGATTTCCAATTGGTGCAACTATCATAATCGGTAGTTTTTAAAAAAAATAATTAAACTATCGATTTATGCATGTTCAGCATGTTGGAATTTTGAAAAAAAATACGTTTTACAATTTGGGGCAACTTTTATAATTGGTAGTTTAAAAAAAATTAAACTACCGATTATGCATGTTCAGCATGTTGGAAATTTGAAATTTTTTACGATTTCCAATTTGGGGCTATTTTCACAATCGGTAGTTTAAAAAAAATTAAACTACCGATTATGAGTGTTCAGAATGTTGGGAATTTGAAAAATTTCGTGATTTCCAATTTAAGGCTACTTTCATAATCGGTAGTTTAAAAAAAATTAAACTACCGATTATGAGTGTTCAGAATGTTGGAAATTTGAAATTTTTTGTGATTTCCAATTTGGGGCTACTTTCATAATCGGTAGTTTAAAAAAAAATTAAACTACCGATTATGAGTGTTCAGTATGTTGCAATTTGGGGAAACTTTTATAATCGGTATTTTAAAAAAAAATTAAACTACCGATTATGAGTGTTCAGTATGTTGCAATTTGGGGCAACTTTTATAATCGGTAGTTTAAAAAAAAATAAACTACCGATTACGGTGGAATCGGTTGATATATTACTCCATTATCTACCGATTATGATACGTCCATGAAATTAAATGCATGCAAAAAATGATTTTTTTTTTGTTAACGATCACAAAACATTGCATTAATATTTGTGTATACATTTATATTCAAAATCAACTATTCACCATCCTAGTTCAAATCAATTACGTCCTTTACTGAGCTTGTTAAACGATCCCAACGCTTCATGTTGGACTCATATTGCTTTAACCACTCCTTACAATGGTTAGTTGGGAAGTAATCCGACCACCTACTCAATGGAGGTAATGGAAAATCATTCGTTAAACTTAAACTGATAAAATGATTGCCATTAACAAAATCCATAATGATTCGTCTATCCTTGACCGACTCATCACACACCGTCCTTGTGGGTGTAAATGTGACACTAAATCCTGATGAAGGAGAAAAGAAAAAATGTACCACGCAGTTCAATACATCCGCTAAAAGATACCCACATATCGGCATTACCATCCAATACCTGGATCCGATTGTCTCCAATCCGTTTCGGCATTTTACACGAGTATATAACTCTTTGAACTCTTGTTCTCTGCCATGTCTATCTCCTTGTCTCATCATTTCAATATAAAATTATTTATCCTCCAATAATTGTGCGGTCATCTTATTTCTTAAATATTGTCATTGGGTGATATTCTCGGTAACCGCCTCACTAAAGTCTCTTATTTATTTCAAAGCAATGTGGAAACCACAATTGCCATCCCCATCGACATAGTCGGTGGATAAAACAAATGGTATAGAGGGAGTTGTTCCAAATACTCATCGTGTATAGGTTGGTTTTGACTTAGTTGGGAAGGAATCGTAGAGACCTTAGATTTGACTTTTCGTGAGCTTGGTCCACCTTGATCCTTCCTTGGATGACTCCTTTTCGCTGGAGCCGGCAAATCTTCATACTCAGCTTCAGTATGTTCATGCCTAGAAAGCTCACGATGACTAGATAACCATTTATTCAACTCTTTTCTTTGAATTGACCTTGGTTTTTCGGTATTCGGCCTACCCATCTCCTTTCCTTTCATTGGTTCCTGAAGAACCTTTTGACATGGGTGAAGGGCTTCCTCTAAATAATGCATCAATATTTGCTTTTGTGCGCCATTTGACGTAGAGTAACGCTCGAGTATTCGTGCAAATATTTCGTCTCCACGAGCGACGCACCATCAACCGCCTGGGTGCTTGGAGTGAAAGTTAATTGCTTTCAAAAGGGATGAATATCATTAATTTCAATCACTTCAATATACCTTCCAAGCATGTGACGACACGGGAGTCCAATACCTATCATCGTCTTGCAGTTGCAAACCGTAGTCTCATCATCGTGATCTCTATATAACTCCAATTGTTTTATCATGAAATTATTGCCCACCAAGAAACTTTGTAAACTATACCCCTTAGAAGATCTTTATGTTTTAAATGTGCCAAAGGAAATCTATGCCGACTTTTTTCCATTGAACCATAAATCTTAGTGAGGTCACGATCGGTGAACTCTTGGATTGCTTCTTGGACCGACACGACCCCATTTTGGCTACTGACTAGTATTTTCTTTAATCGGCCATGGGACCCCTCTGCAAATGCTTGTTGCCTCGTTCTTGAAGTTCTGATATTCATATGCAAACACAAACTTATCCTTATGCGGTGTCAACCATTGTGATTTGCAATACTTAACTGTTTTGGGATAGTTCTTGCCCCATTCATCCTCAAAGTTCTTCAAGTTGTATTCATAAACTTCCTCCGTCATCGACCAAACTATCTTATCCCATGCTTTTAGAAATAAAGACCACTTTATTCCATCCTCGACCCACTTTTCATCGGCCAACCTTTTCTCTTCTTCTCGTTCTTCCACGGTTAGTTTACTAAAACGTTCATCCTCTTCCTTCGACCTCTTGGTACCTTTGTTTCGTTTTTTAGCTTGGATATGATGTCTTCAATTGGATTTGATGTTGCATTGAATGTGCCAAGTACAAAGCAAATTCTGGGCTTCCGGAAACACTACCTTTATTGCATTCATCAAGGCTGTATCGTTATCCATTACAATAACCCTTGGAAAATGCTCGTCATTATAAATCGACCTTAATGTTTGCAACATCCAAATGAAACTCACATCGTTCTCAGCATCCATTAAACCCCAAGCCACCGTAAATGTGCATTTGTCCGAAGTGTGGCAAGCGATGTTCAACAACAGCATGTTGTACCTGTTTGTCTTGTAAGTAGCATCTATCAACAAAATTTGATGAAAGCATTGAGTCAATTGGATCATCTTCGGATGTGCCAAGAAAATAAGAATCACCTTACCATCCCTTTCTTCTTTTCTCAACGTGTAATTCTGTTTCTCGGCTAACCACACTGATTGTTGCGTAACCATTCGACCATCCTATTCCGTACTTCTGATCGTCGCTAGTGCCGAATAAATTGTAGACAACGAAGACAAGTTGTTGGGGTCGTCCGCCTTTATCTTAGATAGGATTGCACTTGCTTTCATTACGGTCCTCATAGACTTCATTGTCTCCATTTCCTTTGGTTTTAACTTGGCAACCATTACGTGACCAACAAGATTTTCCGGATCTTCGTGGTTGTGACGACCATTAGCAACTCTAAACATTTTTCATACTTTTCCTTTCTTACCTTCGAGCTTATGGAAGATAATCTTAAATGGGCATCCAATCTTCTTTGAATTACCTCGGTATATCCTCTCCGTCTTCTTTACGTATTTATAATTTTTTCCCATATGACTCTTTTGCTCGCCACCTCTTTCACAAATCATTTCAAATCGATCAATTTTCACGCAATTGTTCTGAATTACAACGCACATCTTCTCTTTTGCCTTGTTGAGAAGCCATTCATTTGCCTCCACCTTACTTCCAAATGTCTTAATGCGCATATAACAAAAAAAATATCATAAGCCTAACCATGTAACATACATTATTAGAACAAGTTAAGAGTGGGTAGGTAGCGTACCAAATTATTTGCATAGTGTAGGGAAGTATCAGGACCCTCGTATGAAACATGATTAGCCCATTCAATAATCTACGTAAAATAGCAATGAGTTAGACAATGATAATCAGTAGTTAATTACGTTAACTTACTACCGATTACCAACAATCGGTAGTTAATAATATTCTCGTGCTACCGATTATCAACAATCGGTAGATAATATATATTCCTAAACTACCGATTATAAGAAGAAATCAAGTCAAGTCCTGTACACATATAATCAGAGGTTTAGTGTGTTATACCACTACCGATTATAATACAATCGGTAGGCAACTACATGCCATTAACTACCGATTATAAAGTTTGCAAAATAAAAAATTTGTAGGTTTGGAGAAATTCAGTTTTGGGACGACTAACATAATCGGTAGATAATAAATTCTCTTAAACTACCGGTTATGCAAACAGAAATTCAAAAAAAATCAATTTGGGGCGACTAACATAATCGGTAGTCAATAAGTATTCATAAGCTACCGATTATGCAAAAAGAAATTCAAATAAAATTCAATTTGGAGATTTTGTATAATCAGTAGTAAGTAATATTCACGAGACTACCGATTATATAAATTTTTTGGAATATAAGTATAATCGGTAGTTTATGGTACTCCATAAACTACCGATTATGGGGGGACGTCCATGGCATTAAATGCATGTAAAAATGAATTTTCTTTGTTGTCGATCACATACAAACGCATACAAATTGGGTTTTGAGCTTCTTAACACAATACTTGACTGTTTGATGCATTATTATCTTCATTTTGATGTGATTCATCGTTTAGGTTTTCTTTCACACCAAAATTTGGAGCATCCAACAAATAACCCAAATCGTCGTATGTAAACGTATTTGAACCTTCAATATTATGTTCTTCATGTTCAATCTCACCTTCTTCCTCATACTCATCCATTTTTGTGATTGAATTTAGGTAAAATCTAATTTCCCAAAAATTCTTCTTCTTCTTCTTCCTTTCTAACACACTCTCTATTTTTATTCTAAAATTAAAACTCAAATTCATCATCTAACACTAACTTAAACCAACTTAATTAACTAATTAATCAAAATTAACACTAATTAAGTAAGGGTAGATTAGCCATTATGAAAAATATATGGATAAGAAACGTATTGAGATTACTTTAAAATGACCTTATTTTGTTTTATTAGTCGCCCCAAATTAATTTTTGGTCGCCCTAAAAAACGCCAGGATAAAAATGTGCAATCTGTAGATACAATTCAAATTGTCTCTTTCGGAAACACTACCAAAAACGAAAGGTTCATCAAAAGAAAACAATACAAAAACAAAGTCAGAACTCGATTTGTCAAGTCAACTGCCCAGCTTGGATCAAAGAACATCTCTCCTCAACTGCCCAGCTTGGATCAAAGAACTTCTCTCCCTGTCTGATTTATATACACTGAACCACCCTCATTACCAAAATCTTACTTGGATGTCAATCTAAAATCCTGATATGTCCTTGATATAATACTAGGTTCAAATTTTTATATATGTTTACCTTTATGTTATTCACAAGGCAGTTAGATGGTGTATCGTACTTTTCCTACTGACAAATTTCCTTCAAGAGCCTATATGAAGTGGAACCTCTTCCTCCTCTTGTGCATTAAGAGAGAAAATGTCTGACTGGGGCATTAGTGCAATCAACTGTATTATGTCCTCTAAATCTGTCACTTCGGGTTACCATGTTGTTGTTGGTGTCGATCGAGATAGATCACTACTACGCTTATGTCATCATGAAAATGAGAACGTGTACCCTTTTCAATCCTTTTTATGCCTTTGTATCTCATCTCTCTCTTCCTAGCAGCTTCCTGTTGGGAAGCACTCACTAATCTCTTTGCTATACCCTGCCAAATAAGTAACAACGTTCAATACCATAATACCTCATAGTACTAAATGTAGCTGGCAAAAAGAGCTCGGACGAGATGTGGGTCAAGAAGGTATCCTTACCCTCTGGATTTTTAAAAACAATGTCTACCGCTGCCTCATCAGTAAGCTGCTCCCACAGTCCATCTGAAGCAAATATCAAGAATAGATCTTGAGGTTTTATCTTTCTGATCTCAATTGAGGGTTCTGCTGTCATCATCACAGCTCGTTTTAGAGGAATAGGCGATCCAAAATGTTGGAACAGAGGATCCCTATTGAACTCGGGTTTCTTTAAATACATATCTCCAATAGATCTTGAGACCTGACATAAAAAGCAAGCTGACTGTTAAACAAATGATTTACACATCCTTTGCATCACAATTTATTAATCATAAATAGATTATGAATATATGTGGGCATTCTTTAGCGAATTATAATAGGAATGCATTTTAGTTAAAATTCATTGTATAAAAGTTAATGTGTTATGAAATATCATGTGATCCAGTGACAAGATTTGACTCTACATGTGACACTATTTCTAGCTCAAGAAGAGAGAAGGTTTCAGGCCCACATCCCATGTTAAAATTTAAAAGGGAAGGAACCACTAAGGTTATCAAGCAAATATGCGCATCATATAATGAGAAAGGGAGAAATCTAACAAGGTACAGAAATCCAACGGAAAGTTGATATTCAAAAGAAAGCTTATACAAATAGCTAGTTGCTCACAGAATTATGCCTTGCGAGTGTATCTCATGTAATTATTGAAAGTCCATTTGGTCCTTGCTGAATCAAAAGTGAGGCATAACATGTGACTCTTGAAAGAAGATGGATACAGAAAAGGGAACTAAATCAACACTTTAGTCCAGATAGATCTGACTCATGAGAATAATGAAAGATAGTGTACTTCCCTATTCGCACAAAAGAAAACTAAGATAAAAATAGAGACTAAGATAAGGTGAATAAGAATAAGAAGCCACAGACGATCAAAGAAAGGTAGAATGCTTCACCAGAATTTCCAAACAAAAAAGAAAAGGTCCAGCAACTATAAGATGGCTTCTTCACTTCAAGAATTATGCCATAAAGTTGATTGAAGTTTGCAAGTTAACTCTTCGAACCTTTGCTTTTAAAGACTTGGCCGGAATTTGTAACAATTAAGGTAAAGTAATGATTCATTAACACTAAGAATACTGCTTTTCAACTATGATAGGAATAAGTTCTTCTGTGATATTTTAATGAATGTGAATAACACGGTTTCTTTTGGTTGGAGTAGACACATGAAGCTAATAGACTAAGACTTTGTCGCCCACATTTTCTGCTGCGGAAATCATTTGAATAAGAAAAAGTAAATGGTTTCTTCTGTGGGGGGGCGGTGGGTAAGCAGGAAAGACAATGAAATTTAGATTCGGAATGAAGACTAAAATAGGTTAAAATGAAGGTATACAGTTCTTCCAGAAAAAGATGCATTACTAACATTCAGCTACCATGTTGCATCCATCATTTATCCGTCACGAACATCTCAGATAATTACCAGACTTCCTCTCAACTGGTACTAAATTGGACGATAAAGGTTTAAAATTTAACCATTGTGTATGATTTATCCTTTAGGAAAATCCTACACAATTATCACTTCCTCTCGATTGGGATTAACCTTGACCATAAAGGTTTAACAATTACCCATGGGGAAAAGAAAGGTATTCCCTCTACCTTCTGATAAAACCTACAGTCTGCATATCCAGAACACTGTACTTGTTCAGTTCCTTCAGAACATTTATAACACATGGTCTTTCTATTGCTATTAACCCTAATCTTTAGGGGGAAATGTGTAACAGCCAATACCCCAAATTTCCTTCTTTCGACAGTATACATATTTAACACTGAGTCACCAACTTGGCTCCAAAAAGAGATCACCACCCATTAGACAACATCAAATTTGAGACAGAACAAATTACACATGTTTTTAAATCTGTGAGGTGTCCATCTTATCATAATTGAGTTTAAAAGAACCTGTCAATGCTTATCAACCGTTCTACCACAGAAACGATATCTTGATTTTTTGTGTTTCATCTACTAAAACTAATGTACCAATGATTCCAGGCCAATTTTGCCGATAAATCCTAGAATTCTGACCAACATTCTAACAGATTCAAATTTAGTAAACTCAATTGTGGAATGAACTAACTTAAGATTCTGAAACAGAACAATTCGCTTCGTGCTAACATGATTCAACCACACAAATGAGCAATTTAACAAAGACAAAGAATTGCATAAAAAATTATACCTGAATTATGCCCTTAATTCGTCAAACTCCCCTAACATAAACCACAACATGAGAATCATCGGGATGAAGTGCTTCAACTTCTTTCCTAACCTCCTCAACACCAACATTATGATCAATCAATAACCTTTCCGCAACAACAGGTTTACTCCTCCTCCCTCCAGAACCTTTCTTACCAAGAACAGCTCTACAATCACCAGCATTCGCTACATACAATACATCATCAGAAATAGCTCCAACCAAACAACATGATCCAACTGAAGCCATTTGTGGTCTAGCAGGCCATGATCTCTTAACAATTCTCAAAAACTCCTCCTCGGTATTACCAAAGTTTTTTTAATCACATCTGTTGATAATCCACCTTGTTCTGAAGCTAATTCTACAGTAAACAATCAAAAATTAATTAGGGTTTTATTATACAAATAATAAAACGGGTTTCATTAAAAATGAGTAAAGGAAGAAACTTTACTGTGGAGATGACCAAAGAGATGGGTATTAATTAAACGAGAAGCTTCATGACCATCATAAACACCAATATAAGTAGCGGAAGGTGATGTGAACACTTGAGTTTGATCTTCAAGTGATGAATTAGCTTGTACTACTGCAACTGAGAAATCACCAGAAGCATGTTGTTTTAAATCCGTATGCCATAGTAATACATCATTCCTTATACTTCCAAAACATCTTGAACATAATCTCAACATTTTTCATGGTAAATATTTATTTCTCTGTTTTCGTGTAAATATTTATTTCTCTGTTTTGCTGAGAAATGGGTAAGTGAAGAATTTGGAGAGGGAGAGAAAGAGGGAGAAGAAGAGAGAATTGATTTTCAGAGAGAAATGGAATTTTTGGGAAGGTGGAAAAGAGGAAAAAGACTATAAGAAGCAGAACTCGTGTTGATACCGCGTCATTAATGAACAAGTAAAAGAGTGGAACTGTTGTATTATAGGGCTGCACATCGGGTGGGTCGGGTCGGGTTTGGCCTAACCCGCACCCGACCCGTCGTAAAGGTGGATGACCAATTTTTCACCCGCACCTAACCTGCCGTAGGACGGGTCAGGTCGGATTTGACCCGACTTTATGATGGGTCAGGTGTGGATCACCTGCGGGTCACCCGCCCAGTCTGCACAAATTCTAACTACCTCATAGTTCGACCAGATAAGTGAGATGACTGATTGGGCATACATAAGGAGCTCTTAAAGTTTACAATCCACCCCCCAACAAATCTAAAAGAACCATCTACCTCAAAACACAAATACATCAGATGATACAAAAACTTAGTTAATTTTGAATGTAGCACCAATAAGAAATTAACAAAAGAAATTACAAACCCAGTAAAAGCAAACCTCTGATAATGTCAGTCGTATACTCAATTGAACTGAAGCATTGTCACCAATTCAAAATAATGCAACATACAAGTTAAGATCCAAAGCCAACCCTCACTAAATAACTGTCACCACATAATTCTCAAACCTTAGATATCTTAAACCTAACAAATAACTACATCAGCCTACCAAGAAGACTCATCAGTCTAAAATTCTTACAGTCCGAAATAGCTAGGAGTACTAAATCCAATAAAGTATAATGTCGTCTGCACCAACTTACAGGAAAAAAACCTACAAATAGGCATTGAGATACCAACACTGTAAAACATTCTTTAGCTCAGAAAAAAAGTTACAGATGTTCAATTAGCCGAAGATTTTTCAATACTTACAACTTCGCTTGAAAGTTTAGGTAACATTAGCAAACTTCAGGTTGCTTTACTTTACTAATCCTTAAAAAGAAGATCTAGACAACAACAATAAAACCAAAAATTAGTGACTCAAATCTAAACATCCAGTACAAACATATATTAGAGCCAAAACACACATATTAGTTCTTCCCTATTCTACTGCAGTGAACAAACTTACCCATATCAACAGACCAGCGACATAGCTTGCCTGTTTTCTTAATTCAAATCTCGACAAAATTAACAAACCCAAAAATCGGTTCAAGACTCTACAACGAACCCATATCTTCTTTTCACTGTCTTGTTCCTCGGTGTTGCAAACACAGATTCACCACCATATCTCTATATTCTAGCCAACTCAGATTCATCTTCAACTCACAGCAACAAACCAGTTTCTGTTTCCCTGCCTGATTTCGAAATCATCGTCTAACAACGCCCACCATTACTAGACCCACAGAATAAAAACTAATGTAGATCTGAAACCCTAGATTTGTATTTTCTTTTTTTACAAAGAAGAATTGAAACCCTAGTTTTCTAATGAGGTGGAGGTAGAGTTGAAGAAGATGATGAGTACTGAGAGAAATTGTTATCTGAGATCAATTAGGTTAGGGTTCGAGAGAGAATGGAACGAGAGAGAGCGAGAAAAAAGAAGGGAGCGAGAGAGAAACTTCATCTGCTAATTGCTATTTTGTTCCAATTTTTTTTAAAAATATTTTCTAGCGGGTTGGGCGAGTCGGGTCGGGTTAGAGGAGTTATCACCCGCACTCGACCACCCAGAAGTCGGGTTTTTTAAAAATCACCCGCACCCGACCCGTTCATCAGCGAGCCGGGTACGGGTCGGGTAAAATTGGGCGGGTGCGGATCGGGTTGGCGGGTTGGGTCGACTTTGTGCATCCCTAGTTGTATACACGCGGAGTTCGATTTTTAACGTCAGCAATAGGGTATTGAGAGGTGTACGTAGGGTGTATGTATATTTGTGTTTTTTCTTAGGTTTGATATTTGTTTGATGCTGACCATCGGATTTAGGATAATGTAAACAACTTTGGAATTTCAATGGGAATCCAAAGTTTTCCATAGTCGAGACAAATTGAGAATGTGATATGGATCACATGGTTATCTCTATTTCTTTTTCACATTGAAATTTTTCTGATGATATTTAAGAATGATACACAAAGAAAAAATAATACAGGACAAATGAGATTCCTAAACATTTAGGTTAATATACCAAGCGTAATCGAAGGCCATCAAAACTAATCGGGAGTTGTTAAATTTATACCCAACTAATCTAGGATGATAAGGGGTGTCAAGAAGGTGTAAAATGTCAAAGTTACTATCATCCTAATACATAAAAACCTAAACTAATTATTGCTTTTTTATTTAATGAAACTAAAAACTAATTAGGGACTGCTTTTGTCGATTCCTTTTCATCTTCTCCATTATCTAGTTTTTTTTGTTGATTTAAAAACTATTTTATCGTTGATTCTTCGATATAACGATGAGACGTACTAAACAAATAAATAGGAAATCTAATGCAACTAATCCAGGAATTGCGTAATCGACAACTTCTAGCAAACCTACATTGAATGGGAAGTTGAAGAACACGAAGAAGAAGGATCGCCTACTAAACATATGGTAGAAATTATCCACCAACTCCAGGAAAACGAGAGATTGACCAAAATTAGGTAGGTAGCCTATCAAACTATATCCTCTATATGTTTTAGATTGGTTTGGTTCATTAAAACTACCTAATTTTTTAAAGGTTTTCGGTTATGAAGAAAAATCGACAGAATTTCGCATGATTTCTCCTCTTGTTCTTCATTCAAAAAGAATATGAAGAGCAATCGGCAGGTAAAAGACGAATCTACCGACGATTTTTCTTGATGTTCTTCATGATTGAAGAAATACATCAAGGGAAATTGACAGTTGTTTCATGTAACCCTAGCTAATTTTTCTCGTTCTATAAACCCAAAATTTATGTCTTAAAACATGCTTACAATCATCCATAGGTAATTCAAACTCTTGATGATTACTTTGAAAATGATAAGCATATATAATAGACCGGTGTTTGAATTTTTTCTGTTAATTACATGTCACTTCTACTTTCTATGTGTTGATATGTTTAATCGACAAAAATTTGTAAGCTGACTGTCAGTTATTCTTTATAGAGTCTATAATAGGTCTGTATTTGTAACTCTATCATCCGATTGTATCCTTAAAATTTTGAAGTTGAATTGATTAGTGTAGTGTTTAAGGATTTCACATATTTTAAACACTTGGGAAATTAGTTTTATGGAAATCTCTCACTATGATCAAAGTAAAGAAAGGAAGAAGATGGAATTATCATCATAATGCATTCTTTGTCAATGCCATTAAAGATCAACGACTGCTAAGAGGGTTGAGTATTAAACCTTTACCAAGATGTTGATGGTGGATTTTTGACAAATGCAAAAATTGTAAAATTATTTCTGTCCGTATCAGAAATATAAAATTTACAAATTTATTTCTGGTCCTATATCAGAAATATAGAGTATGTGTTTTTATTTCATATTCTGCAAGAGAATTGAGAATAAATATTATGTTAATAGCTACAAGCACTCTATACTGATCTTGTAACCCTTCTATAAATATATACATCCGCGCAGTATAAGAGCTTTGCCCGGCTGAATTTTTGATATTCTATGTACATACAGAAGATATATATATATAGGTGACTTCTTCATTTCTTCCACTTCTTACGAGATCGTGAGTGTGGGTTCAATAATATAAATAGGTGACTTCATTTATTCCAAAAATAATCGAAGTTATCGAAGTCACAACAAACTATCATAAACAATTCTACCATATATACTTGAACTCAACTACAGAGACTTATATTCTTCAACTAGAATTCATCACACTTTGATCCCATCTTTCTCTGCTTCCCTCCCTAAGATCAATCATTCTCCTTCTTTGTGACCGAAGCAAGGCTTGAACGACCATTTCTTGGTTTAGGCTAGCCTTGTACGATTTTTATCTCTCATAATAATTACGATTTACCCTTTAAACTTTTATATTTTTTTACCTTAAAACGTTTTGGCGATCACAGTGGGAGATCAATCTCTCAGTTGTAGAATAAATTTCTCAAAATGGTCGATCTTAGGTCAGGGTAAGTAATTATACTATTCCTAATCTCAATTTTGGCAACACTACTGGCAGTTCTCATGAGACCACTTCTCATAAATCCGCCACAGGTAACACCAACCCCCTCCTTCTGGCCAAGTCACAAAAGAGGTCAGAAACGTTCAAGCTCCTAGCATAGTTGACTTAATGCAGAGACAGGAGACTCTTGCCAATACTCAAGTGGATATGGCCACCACTCAGAAGGAGGTGCTCACCTTCCTTAAGACTCTTACAGAGAAGCTATCACCAGAACAACGTCAGAGCCAGGTGAAGCAATTCAAAAATACTACTAAGGCTACAGAAACTGGTTCCTCCAAAATCCATATCCAAGATGATGATGTATCTCCTCTACGTGCCAGATCTGAAAAGGGTAAGAGTCTGCAATCCAACTTTATTACTCTCGAAGATATGGAGGGACTCTTGCAAAGCATAAGGAAAGAGGAATCACGTTCACTCCATTAATATCAACCTCCTTATCATCTTAAGATCCAAAGGATACCTTTTCCAAGGGGATACACCTTTCCTCCCTTCTTATTTTATGATGGGAATGGGAATGCCCATGAACATGTCTCTCCCTTCTTAGAGTCATTGGGGAAACATGAACAAAATCATGTGGTATTCCTGAAAGATTTCTCAAAATATCTTATTGGAAAAGCTTTTACTTGGTACAACAACCTCGCTCCAAGCAGCATCACCAAATGGTGTGAGATGGTCATCACCTTCTACAAGAAATATTTATTCTTCTTTAAACAAGTCACTATGTGAGATCCGTGGAGATTATTCCAGAGATACATGGAACATCCTGGTGATTAAGTATGCTGATTTAGGACCTAAGTTCTTGATTGTCACGATCAAAACGTGACTCAACTATATCTAGTTGAACTCTGCATCAGTGGAATGATACCATTCTACCGCGCTCTGCTAGAGAGCTTGCGCTTCCAGATTTTCTCTGAACTTCATAAAGATGCCAAACAATCTGCTACAACTGCACTTGTCTTGCTATAGATTCAGAACTTTCATGAATAAGCAAATTCGTAGAGATACTTTGGGGATCAGACGTATTATCGATGAAAAATTCAGTTCCCAACTATCCATGAGTGCAAAGGAAATAGAAGGCCAGCCCCGTCACGGCTCAACATCCCAGACGCTATATGCCAACGTCAGCTTAAACTTCAATCCAAATGCTTGTTCCAGCCTAGTGTGTCAATAATAACAAAGGCGGCTCTAACCTTCCTGACTTCCTTTGCCCGGTCAATTGCTAGAAGCATGGACCCATGATGGCACCATCAAATTATCTCTTATCTGGTAACGAACCCAAGTGAGTTACACTTGGGGACTAAAGATTCATTCACCCTTGAAGACTCAACATAGTCATCACCTTCACCCAAGAGGTCCTAATCACCCATATCTCTCCACCTCTTCCAAAAGAGAGTCTCATCCCTTTTGGGAAAATATATGTTGGGACTGTTTTAGGGTAAAAAAGAGATAAATGTGTAAAGGGTAAGTCATAATGAATATGAGAGGTCAAAAGCATACAAGGTTAGCCTAAACCAAGAAATGGACGTTCAAGTCTTGTTTCAGTTACAAAGGAGGAGAACGGTTGATCTTAAGGAGAGAATCAAGGATTGCACGTTCATTTATTGGTTTAGGATAGCCTTGTAAGATTTTGATCTCTCGTATTCATTAAGATATACCCTTCACACTTTTTTTCTATTTTTTACCCTAAAACATTTTGGCGACCACAGTGGGAGATCAATCTCTCAGTTACAGAAAAATCAGTTTCTTAAAAAATGGTTGAACTTGGGCTGGTTTCAGATATTCAAATCTTCAATCCGTTCCTACCAACACCAACGCTAGTAGTACTACTATTGGTACTGATTCAATCACTTCTGGCGTCGACGCTATCGACTCTTTTCCTCTATGTACTTGTACGTAAAAGAAATCATGAATACTCAGCATCATCCCAACATAGCAGATATGATGAAAAGACAAGAAACTCTCACCAAGACTCAAGTCGATATGGTAGATACCCAGAAGGAGGTGCACACATTTCTCAAGACTCTGATAGAGTAGCTGTAACCAGAGACGCGGCGTCAACATCACTAGAAGAAGCCAACCAACGCTCTTAAGACTATCAACGTCAACACTTCCAGAATCAACATTAGAGACTGATGTAATTTTAAAATAGTGGTAAAAAGTTCGATACTCAGACTTGTAAAGATTCGATTTTCAAACCTAATTTTAATAACTAAAATTAAAACAAATTAAAATAAAATTGATTTCAAATTATGGGAAGGACTGGGACTAAGGATTCCACAATTCGCTAATTTTTCAAGTGATAAAAATCTTGTAACTCATATATTCAGTGTATTCAAAATATTGCCAAAATTAGGTTTTCAAAATAATAATTGTAAATCGAAAGCATGAGACATCAAAAGCTCTAAGCTCAGCACGACTCATCAAAAGAAAACACAACTAATTGATAAAAACCATTTTTCCAATTTTAATTCAAAGCAAATAATAGTAAAAGAATTACAAAAAATAAATAAAATAAGAATTACCACTTTATTATTGAAAAAATAGATTCCTCCGTCGCCCTATTGATGGTGATTAGCTGATCATGTTGGAAACACTCTCAAAATAGTTTTTCATAAATCAAAAAGTGTTTACAATAAAGAAATAAAAGTAACACAGAGAATTGATACACTTATAAACGTTACAAAAGGTGTTCTCTGTGTGGCTGAAGAGAACAGTAATAAAGAACGGACTTTGTCCGCTTCAGAAATTTAAAGGAATATGCAACAGAAACTGCGACTGTTCTCTGGAGCCTTATGTTCTTAGCCTTTTTCTTCACCAGCAGAATAGTTTTTTTCCAGGAATTTTTCGCACGTCTGTGGCTTGATTTTTCTTCGATCCTTTTGCTATTTATAGGCTTGGGGATCCCTAACACATCATCCTTAATCGGTAAGGACTCCAATCTTCATCCAAATCCAACTCAAATCACTTGTAAATCCTAAAGAGACTCCAATTCCTTTTTCCGACTGTGAGATGAATTTGCAGCAATTTTTCCGGCGTGAATCACTTTGGTTAATGTGTGTTGATCATATCCTGGTGGTTTCTTCACTTGGGTAACTGAGAATTACCCAAAATCCCTTAAGACTCGATTCATACCAAATTCAGAAACTTTCTTTTCACGTGTAATTACTTTCCCGCCATTTTCTTGAATTTGAATTTGAATGAAGGGTGCCCACAATCCAACTGGTGGGTGCCTTTATCAATTCTTCCGGGTGCTTTTAGTAATTTTTATGGGTGCCTTTAACAACTTTTTGAGCCGATTTTTTTAACAATTATTTATTTCTCAAAAATACCTACAAAGACATAAAAACCCATAAATAGTACAAAATCGAACACTATCAAAATAGATAATCGAGCACAATGTAGACACAAAAATGTGTCTATCAAATACCCCTAAACTTACTATTTGCTAGTCCTCGAGCAAATCTAATCTAGAAAATAAAATCCTAACTCACTTTAGCAGGAATCGTGACTACATTTAGCATATGTAATAAGCCTTTATCCCCTAGGTGTCCCTAATAGACGAGTTTTATCTCGTGAGGGTTTACAAGAGGTATACCGACAAAACCTTTACTCCAAGTTCTAACTACTGGTGAACGATTGAGGATAAACACTAAACAAGCTATTTAGTTGGCATACTAAATTCTTCGGCTTTGGGAATCATTACCCTATATGAGTTCAATTGGTGTACACGAGTTTTTACTCAGCGTACTAAAATCCATATATAAGAAAACAAAGCTCTACTTAGATAGTCGTTCAACCACAATACTCAGAATCTATCAAAATTCAATCATATGAAAAGATTTAGAAGATGGATGTGGACAAAATGAAGTTTGCGCGTGTTGACTAAGGTGAACGGTGTTTACCATATCTTTCTGAAGGTCAGTGCCAAGATGAATCCTAATGGATTGAGATACATGGTCTTAATCGTAATACTAATATCGATTCAACTGGTATATACAAGGGTCTCGGCGATCGATTTATTAAAAATAAAACAATTATAAATATACTGACAACATGATTGGATCAAATTGAATCCAAGCGCATGGTCCTTATCAGCATCATACATGATAGTTCACATGGATCCTGCGTTCCACGCTTGCTTAGGCGACGGAGACAGGGAGAACACACACATATTGCTATCAAAGTGTCAATACTCGATTTTTTTTTC
This sequence comes from Papaver californicum, assembly GCA_023531435.1. Lineage (NCBI taxonomy): Eukaryota > Viridiplantae > Streptophyta > Magnoliopsida > Ranunculales > Papaveraceae > Papaver > Papaver californicum. Next base: position 20,400,253 of record JAJJMC010030977.1, on the reverse strand, counting down.
TTTTTTCTTTTATAAAATAAGAATTATAAAAATGGGGCTTGATCTCAAACACTCTATTTCATCCTAGCGGTGATAACAATTCGATACTGGTGGCCCACCAAATCACTTAGAGAAACACAAAGTTTGCAAAAATAAAAACAGAAGGTGATATGGTTGAGATAGACTCCGAGATACGGGGACAACTATCATGTTATTTCTAACACCTGAACTTTGTCCTTTTATGAATAGTCCATTTAGTTGGGCACACCAATTCCTATCGAAAAAGAGCTAAGTTTCCATCTACCTAGAATGGTTAGTGTCATTCTGAATTGCTCACAAGTTTCTAGACTTTGGAGTTTCATATTTAATTAAAAGTTTCTCCCTTACCCCAAAACTTAAATATGACATTGTCCTCAATGTTCTAAAGATGAATGATTAAAAATATAAACAAGGAGAAATTGTTTACCACTTCAAGAAAAAAAGTTAAAGAAAGATATTACCGTGTCGCATGAGCATGGGTTGCCTCCCAAGAAGTGCTAATTTTAAAGTCTTCATCCAGACTAAGAAAAAATTAGTCACCTCATAAAATCATATATCAATAGTCGGAACAACTGTGGGTCATATGAATCAAATAGTGTTATCACAAATAAAAGGAAAATGCAGCAGGTCAAGAAAATGAACAAACCAAGCACACCCTTATCTAGTTTTCTATTTAAGACAACTACTTCTAGCCGTGGTTCAGGTTTAGGCTCTATAAAAGGGTCTAGATAAAATATCTTCATGGGCTAGATTTCCTCATAGGGAGGATCAACAAGATCAGGTTGTAGAGTCTGGAATAACTCAACTAAGAACTTAGAAGCACATAATAATAACCTGAATAATAGTGGATCCTCAAAGTCAATCGGATTTGACTCACACAATTGACTACTATGAAGGTGGTCATTCTTAAACAAATGTGTCGATTCTAATTCCGTAAATTAATTAAGCTTAGTCTCAAAACTTAATAACTGACACATTTGAAATTCTAACGTTCCCACATATGGAAGAAAATATTTTGGTGGGAAAAAAAATTCAATCTTGGTATTATCGCCTAGGTAAACCACATCGACCAGAGGATGGGTTTCTAACAACTGAACTTCTTTCTGGACATCACCAGGCTCAGGAAACAATTCTTGAAGATAGTCTCTTAATATGGTAGAGGCACAAACATCAAGTCCCAAGTGAGGGACTTTTAAAAGAGTCAAAGGTAAAGCACAGGGAGAATGATAATCACCCCCAAACTTAGAATTTTGGGTGTCTCTAGATAGACTAGTCACAATTTCCCTAATTTCTAGATCGTCAGATTCCTGAAAATGGTCAATTGCTTCTTCTGAGTTATAATCAAGTGGTGCATCCTCACGCACAGTTAAAATCTCTACGAGTCTATCTTTGTTATCTAAAGACTGTTGTTCTAAACTGTTGGACTCTAAAACAGTATTCTCAGGATAAACCTGTTCCTCTAAACCATTATCGTCTTCTAAACAAGAAAATTCGAATAGTCTAAAACAGTGGTATCTTTAGTCAAATCCTCTTCCTTTTGAATAGGTGAATAATCATTAAAATTATTTGGATCTGAACCAGAAATAACACTATCATCATGAAGCACAATTGGAGTGATAATTTCTTGATCACTCTGCATGTATATTTCAAGTTCTTCATCAACACTATCCTCATCATCATAATAATATGAAGATGTTTGAACCTCGTCTAAATAAGTAGTGTTACCAATTCTATCCCCGTCCTCTTGACTAGGTGAATAATTATCAAGGTTAGTACTATGTTGGAAATTAAAATTATTTTGAGCAATATTATTCTTTGCAGAAATTTTATTCACACTTAATACGAACCTATTTCTATCCTTAGTCATCTCCTTTATGATGATTCTTGTATCCTCAGTGCACTTCTTAATGTAATTATCTAGAGAAAAAACTAGATCATAAGTGCTAGATCGCAACTGCTCGTGAGATTCTTCTAGAGGCATAATAGGTTCATTATAAGGATTACTAGGTTGCATCTGTTTTAGGGCATCCTCCAAGACAAAGAACTCGAATCATCATAGGGAGTACTAGAGTGCATCTGCTTTAGGGCATCCCTCCAAGATAAAGAACTCGAATTTTGCTCACTTTCATGTTCATAAGGCGGGTGTATGTACGAATAGTAATTGGGATCACCCTGGTATGAGTAATAACCTCCAAAAGGTTGGTGGTGATCCCGACTATTATCCACACAATGTTGATAGTATGGATAATGTTTATTTTGAAATTCAGTCGGATATTCATTGTATTGGTCCTCATAATACCAGTTCGACATTTTCTAAAAACTTCCTAATATTTTAAAAAAATCTAAGAAAATAAATCCTAACAAGAAGGGGGTTCTAAACATGCACAAACAAGGCCGACTCAACCAAATCAAACTTATTGAATCTAACAAAAAAAAAACATGATGGCTTCACTTAGATTTTTTCTAGATCAGCTTTTATTCCTTCGAAAGGCAACTAGTTACAGTTCTAGAAAACCTCTTAGACCGATCCGAATTAGATTAAGTCGAAGAGAAACAGGATAAGCTCTAAGGAGTTTTGATAAACCTGTCTCTTTGGCTTCTTTTCCCTGGGTTACAAATCGGCTCTAATCAACTTAAAATAATCTTCCTGAACTTTGAGTGAGGCTAACAAAGTAACCAATACAGTCCTTAGGGACGAGTTTCCTATAAGATCGTTACCATATTGGTCTATTTCTAGTCAAATTTTATGGATTAGGTTCGCGTTTGGTAACGTGTTCCTAAAGCGGACAAGAAGGAAACGTTGATGAAATCCGAGTCCTTATCTTATATGGCCAGTTCTTGCCCTTTACTAGAAAAGTAAATCCGTGTTCAGGTCCTCATCATATATGCACACGAAAGAATACAGTAAACCCACTTGCATGGGATTCGTGGGTTAATCGAGTCTTACCTCCCGTATCAGACGGGGAATGAATCGGTTGTAGTCGACTCGGGCCACCGACTCCTGTGTTAGTGTACGAACCCGAGGGTCGAGATAATATCGTAATTGTCGTCCTTCCCTCTTGCAGTTTATATTTAAATTACCCTTCCATAGGGTTTAGAAAAAATAAAAATGTTGAAAGTCCAAAAATAAATTCCAAAAGTGTCCAAAAATAAAAGAAAAATTACAGAAATAATAAAAATTTCCTAATACAATTTTCTAAACAAATAAAATCTAAAAAATAAAATCTTATTTAAAATACAATTCTTTGTCTTCTTTTCTGTTCTTTTAGCTTTAACTTTAACTCCAAGTCTTTAATCACCAAACTATTTGGCTCAATTTCCTTTTAATATAAAATCCAAAACCTGTAGCAAAAAGAAAAATACCCAAATAAACTTAAAATAGAACAAAGTAAAAATAAAACTAAATACAAAAATAAAAACCTAAAAATAAATTTAAAATTATAAACCTAAAGATAAGTCCCCGGCAGCGGCGCCAAAAATTGATATAATTTTAAAATAGTGGTAAAAGTTTGATACTCAGACTTGTAAAGATTTGATTTTTAAACCTAATTTTTAATAACTAAAAATAAAACATATTAAAGTAAAATTGATTTCAAATTGTGGGAAGGACTGAGACTAAGGATTTCACCAATCGCCAATTTTTCAAGTGATAAAAATCTTGCAACTCATATATTCAGTTTATTCAAAATATTACCAAAGTTTGGTTTTCAAAATAATAGTTGTAAATCGAAAGCATGAGACATCAAAAGCTCTAAGCTCAGCATAACTCATCAAAAGAAAACACAACTAATTGATAAAAACCATTTTTCCCAATTTTAATTCAAAGCAAATAATAGTAAAAGAACTGCAATAAATAAATAAAATAAGAATTACCACTTTATTATTGAAAAAATAACTTTCTATGTCGCCCCATTGATGGTGTTTAGCTCATCATGTTGGAAACGCTCTTAAAATAGTTTTTCATATCTCAAAAAGTGTTTACAATGAAGAAATAAAAGTAACACAGAGAATTTGATACGCTTATAAACGTTACAGAAGGTGTTCTCTGTGTGGATGAAGAGAATAGTAATAAAGAACGGACTCTGTCCGCTTCAGAAATTTAAAGGAATATGCAATAGAAACTGCGACTGTTCTCTGGAGCCTTATGTTCTTAGCCTTCTTCTTCACCGGCAGAATAGTTTTTTTCCTGGAATTTTTCACACGTCTGTGGCTTGATTTTTCTTCGATCCTTTTGCTATTTATAGGCTTGGGGAACCCTAATACATCATCCTTAATCGATAAGGACTCCAATCTCCATCCAAATCCAACTCAAATCACTTGTAAATCCTAAACAGACTCTAATTCCTTTTTCCGACTGTGAGATGAATTTACAGCAATTTTTCCGGCGTGAATCACTCTGGTTAACGTGTGTTGATCATATCCTGGTGGTTTCTTCACTTGGGTAACTCAGAATTACCCAAAATCCCTTAAAACTCGATTAATACCAAATTCAGAAACTTTCTTTTCACGTGTAATAACTTTCCCGCCATTTTCTTGAATTTGAATTTGAATGAAGGGTTCCCCCAATCCAACTGGTGGGTGCCTTTATCAATTCTTCCGGGTGCCTTTAGTAATTTTTATGGGTGCCTTTAACAGCTTTTTGAGCCGATTTTTCCATAGTTATTTATTTCTCGAACATACCTACAAAGACATAAAAATCCATAAATAGTACAAAATCGAACACTATCAAAATAGATAATCGAGCACAATTTAGACAAACAAATGTGTCTATTAGAGATGAAGACGAGTTCCTCTTCCAACGTGAGCATTCAAAGAGCCATCTATCCAACTTCTCTACTCGTGAAGACCTGGAGAGAATATTACAATTTTGAGTCAAGAAGGGTCTAGTCTCACTTCCTCAGCACCAACCATATCAACTTTCCATCCAAAAGATCCCTTCCCAAGTGATATACCTCTCCTCTATTATCACTCTATGATTGGAGTCATGGGACTGGAAATACTCATGAGCATGACTCCCTCATCCTAAAGTCATTGAGGGAAAATAAGTATAACCATGTACTACGTCTCAGAGAATTCTCAAACTCTCTAGCCGAAAGAGCGTATATTTGGTACAGTAATATCGCACCGAATAGTATTGCTAACTGGGTGAGATGGTCAATATTTTCTACAAAAAGTATTTATTTGTCTATGAGAAAATCACCTTATCAGATCTGGGAAGATTGTTCCAGAGAGATGACGAATATCTTGATGACTACATACATCGATTCAGAATCCAGGCTCTTGATTGTCACGACCCAAATGAGACTCAGCTACAACTTGTGGAACTCTTCATCAATGGAATAATATTAGTCTATCGTTCTCTTCTGGAGAACTTGCGCTTCTAGGCGAACTTCATGAAGCCACTACAAAATCATCTATGACCGCACCCACCTTGCTAGATATCCAAAACTTTCAAAAATAAGTAAGGCATTGGAGATACTCATGAGAGAAGATGACTCATCAAATAACACACCATGTTGGACCATCCATGATTACAAAATGAGGTATAAGGACATCCCCGTCGCGGTTTAACATCTCAAAGACTAGACGCCAACGTCAACTTCAACTTCAATCTAAGTTTCTTCTCCTTCCCCAGCATGACAACAACAAAAGGCAGCCCGAACCTTCCTGAATTCCCTTGCCTGATCAAATCTTAGAGGCATGGAATCATAATGGCACCATTATCCCTTACCTAGTAACATATCTAAGTGAGATACACTTGGGGACTGAAGGCTCACTCACCCCTTGTAGACTCAACACAATTAATGTAATTTTAGAAGTGGTAAATAAAGGTTCGATTCTCGAACTTGTGTAGGTAATGATTTTAGAAAATATTAGACTTAATCTAATTAAATAAAAATCAGGAAAATAAACTAGAGATGATTTTTAGAAAATATGGGGAAAACCAGGAATCAAGAATCAGTTATTTCTAACAATTTATGTGATTAATCGGGTAATTCTTTTAAATAAATTAAGCTCAAATATTGCCAAAATAGGTTTTATGCAAACAAGTATAGGTAAATCATAAGCAAGGGACATCAGAGGTTGTCAACCCAGCATGACCCATCAAACAAAAACACCACTACTGAATGAAACCGTTTTTCTATTTCGAAACTATGCAATTTTAACAAGTAAAGAATTATAATTAATTAATTAAAAATAGACTTACCACATAAAATTGAGAGAAAAACCTCCTCCATCATCCCAGTAAATATACTTAGCTCATGGTGGAGAAAACTTGCTCAAAAGATCTCTTCATTGCTCAAAATATTGATTACAAGGTGAAATAATGGTGTAACAGCTGAACAGATACGTATATAATCGTTATAGAAGATGGTTCAGCCGTTACAAAAGAAAATGAGCAACAGGAAAGAA
>JAJJMC010030977.1:20225641-20393811 GCA_023531435.1 Papaver californicum | reverse complement strand
CAATCCAATATGCGGGTGCCTTAATCCATTTTCCCGGGTGCCTTTATCACTTTTTGAGCCAATTTTTCCACAAATCTTTATTCTTCTAATGTACCTACAAAAGCATAAAAACACGTAATATTTGCAAAATCGAATACTAACTTAATAGAAACTAAGGTGCAATTTAGACACTAAAATGTGTCTATCAACAGTCAACACCTTCAACCAGTGTCCTGGTCACCCACATCTCTTCACTTCCTCCAGAAAAGAGTCTCATCCCTTGTTTGGAGATAGATGTTGGTATGAATTCTCACAACGCCTAAGGGAGTAGAAATCCCTAATGGTCTTGAATCATATGCCCGAGGAAGACGCAGCATCACTCATCTATGGATACCGTGTTCATGAGAGCCTCGTTCAACATGTGTCTCTGTGTCTAGTGAATGAACACTTCATGGTTGTTCTACACTTTGAGATTTGACCTTGTTGAAAAGATCAATTCAACTTTATCCAACCAATATGATCCCCAGAGCCAAGTCATTGTAACCTAATCCCAATTCTAAGGATAGAAAAACATGGTCGACAGAATCTCTCTTACATTGAGGATCTTATCCGAATGGAAAAATTCTTCCTCTTGGTTGGTTTTGACGAACTATGGTTGTTCAATAATTAGTCTTAATCATGGCATTTCAAGTTCATATGGGAAATCATGGAAAAGTTTCTAATATACTAGGGGAAAATTTATATATATATCTTAAAAATCTGATATGGTTGCAGGGATGGACAATAGAACACATGTGGTTATTGTCATGAAAAAAAATTAATCCAACATTTAATATATCTAATTTAATTGTCAGACTAGAGAAAGGATGGTCACCCTTCAATATATTGAAAGAACTATAAGACTGATTGAGAACAAGCTGCATCTGTGCAGGATTGCGAACGTTGGCGCTTACCTGAAGTTTATCGATACATGGAATAAATTATTTTACGCTTCACTTAAAATTTAAGTAAAGAAACTGAGAATTTGTTGATTATAATTCCCAACATTTTTTTTATTCTTTCTCATCAAAAATTATACATTAGGTCTAGAGTTGCGGCACTGCTCTTGAAACCTCATCTTTCGAAAGTGCTCCAACTCTTTCGAAAAATAGGGTTCAATACACTTACGATATATATGTTGATTTATTTGATTTCAAATAGGTAACAAATTCTTCCAACTAGAATCAAAACCATTATTCAGTCTGACATTCAGTAGGAGTCAAATATTGCACAATTAATTTTCAGTAAGCTGAGGTTTTGTATGAGTCAACTAGTGCTGGGTATGTTAATTATTAATTGACTTATCTGATAAATTTTGGTCTCTTTTTTATTTTTGTTGGGCTACGCCCCATTGAAATTGTCTACCTGAGACAAAAAACTATCAATTTTTATCATCATTTTGTTAGGGTTATTTTTATTCATAAAACGACTATAATCTTCTCTCATATCCATCCAACGCCTATGCCCCATAGAAACTGTTTACCTGAAACGAGCAACTATCAAATTTCATCATCATTTTGTTAAGAAGAAAAAGAGTTTGGTTGGAAGGTATTACAAAAAGCAAGGGCAACTATCAATTTTTATCATCATTTTGTTTGATAGAAATTGTAATTGTTAGAAGAAATTAACTATGCCCGGTACATAACATAGAAACTATTTTAGTACATATAGGAGAGGATCCTCCCTACGATTACTCGGTGTAATTGTAATTAAAATGCAAGTACCTTATTGAGTAAGTTAGGTTTTATAGGTCAGAATTGTCCAAAATGTAGTTAATGTCTTGAAAAACATGGGTTGATTCATCAAACTTAATTTTTGTTTCTAGTTTTCCGTTGGATGATGTCACACTTACAAGAAACATAATGTCATAGCTAATTTTCTTAGAGTAATAGTCAAGCAGACTAGATGAACTAGTTGATAAATCTGGAAAATCTCCCTACCTGATGTCATGGAGGGGCCTACTCCTATTTAAATTATTATGCAGCCGCTTTGGGGATTTTTCTTATAGCTCGCCTTTATCCTCTTTTTCACAGTTATAGCTTACATAATGAATCTTGTTTCTTTGATAAGTATTGGAGCAATTCCAGTGGACATCGGTAAATTTACCAAAAACCCAAGCCAGGTGGATGGGCAAACTCGGTTTTGGGTAGTGGGGAATGGGCAAAAAGGAGCAATATGAATTGCACCGAGCCTCGGCGCAACATAGGACGAGCGACTCTTGTTGCCTCGATAACGGTCATATCCCAACGACATTAATACAACGTCTATAACATCATCCCCTATAAATTCAACTCAAAATCATTCTTTTCTACTCACACCAAAACCAATCTTCTCTACAATATTCTCTACAAACTCTTCATATTCTGCTTCTCTAAATATTTTTTTCAAAAAAAATAATATCTCAATCTCAAAATATTAGTCCAAATAGAAATAGAGAACCACAAATAAGTATACTCAACCTCTACCTCAACAAGAATTTTCGGATGAAGAGAATCTTAATGTAGTTTCTAGTTGAGAAACAGCCACGAGTCTAGGTCATGTATCTTCAGTAGCAGACCGAGATGCCAAAGGTCAAAAAGCAAGAGGTGGTTGGGGAGAAATTAAACCAGTTTATGATAAACTCCCCGAAAGTGCTAAAATTATTGTGAATAGATTTCCTTGGAGGACTTTGTACCATATCGAGACATTCGGTCAAATTCATTTCGATGATGCTGGAACGTTGGTGGAATATTACACACACGTTCCATTTTGATAACTTCGAAACCGGTGCGTCAGATATTTTGATTTATAATTTTTATGCGAAAAATATGATTCATATATGAAATTAACAATTTTAATGTTTTTTCAGGAATAACACCGCTAGATTTGTATTTCCTGCTTGGGATATCTTCCGGTCAGGGACATAATGTTCCATTTGACCAACATGGTTGGTTGGCAAATGAACGATATAAAAATGAATTTCCTTTGTATTTTCAAGTAACGACACCCAAGCATACCGAACTAAGATCTTTAGGGATTCCAGTTGCCGGTTTAAAGGCATTTATATCCAGTAAATTATATCAAGAGCTTGTAGGAGACAATCCAGACAAGAAATATGTTATAGAAATTGCTAAGATTTTTATTTTATGGATAATTGGTGTGTGTTTTTTTTTCCAACTCAAATAGTTGTATTTTAGTAGGATGGCTAGAGGTATTGCAAGATTTGGAAAAGGCTGTCAGTTATGATTGGGAGTCCGCTATATTGGTCGAGTTATATGTCAGTATCGATGTCGCCTTCTTGGGTGGGCTATGCATCAAAGGTTTTTTGGGAATCGTTGAGGTAAATATGATAAACTAATCGTACAAGTTTATATAACTTTTCAAATATTTATAGCAAGTTAAACTAATTGTACGTTGTTTACTTTATCTGTGGTGGTATACATATACCAATATTAATCTACCAAGACTAAAGTTGTTCGATAGAAACTTTTTCCCAATGTTGGTAAAGTTTGAAGCCAAGATCTGATAAAAGAAGAATCAAAACACCACTGAGCGAGATCATATACATAAGTGGAGAATCCAAATGGATCTTAGGAGGAGAGAAAATATTACTTGGAACCCATATGAGGATTTTGAGGATTTGAATTCTGATGTAGCCAATGAGGTCAAACAATATTTACTACGGCGCGTGTTGTTTTACAGTCAACTCCGAGATCTTGGTGTCTATTTTTTTTGGGAGAGATGCACTAGACAGTTGGTGGGTGCATATGGTATCCCTAAAAATCTTCCACCATCAACCGTCCTATGAACGGAATACTTAAGTCAAAGGGACAGGGATGGAGAAGGTATGATCGTTGTTGTGCACTTTGTGATGAAGATGTCTACGACTAATGGTACAAATCAATCGCGAAGCCGGTAATTAATGTAGATGTTATGAGCATCTATGGGATCGATATTGCCCCAATAGGAAGACGAAGCTTGGGCTTGCCTTTACCGACACAACCTGCACCATCGGTTCCAACTCTAGTCGTTTATTCTTCGGTAGAAGCTTCTACCTCATCATCCCCCCCACCCTAAGAGGATCTTCTGCACCTTGTTGTTTATCGGTTGGGTCCAATTTGCCAGAATTGAGTTGGGTGATAGAGACCATATAATCTACAAGGACAATCTGAGATAGTTTCAATTGTCTCGCAAGGTATGGAGAGAACTAATTCTTATACAGGCACAACGGAAACTGTTCAAAAATGTATAAAATATATGAATTAGATCAGTTGACTAGGTGTATGTACAACGAACGTTTGCGGGCATTGACGCAGACCATAGGTCTCAGTCCCTATCTTGCAGGACTTTTTGGAGCAACACCTTCTCATCAGGAGGAAATAGTGCGAGATACACAAAATCAATCTCCATATCATGTGCAACCTCCACAAACAAGGTATCATCGTGCCAGTCCACAAGATCGCAATCAAATATTACAGAAGACATATAGACTTTGGCGCATCTCCAGTTCATCCTTGTGAATTCATTGGATCTGAAGGATATCAACCAGGAGCAAGCCAAGGATTTAGGGATTTGCTTGCCCGGGGCCAGTACCAAGCCGATTATTATCCACCTAATTATCATAGGAATGAGTAGTTTCGTTTCATTTAATGTTTTTAATTTAAATTGAGATTTAGAAACTAACTATTTATGTAATCAGAATTAATTTATAAAAAAAACTATTAATTTTATTTCTTTTAACAACGTCTTTTCATAGAGAAAACTACATAATATTAAAAGGAAACTACATCATTATATAAAAGGATCGAATTTGTGAAGATCTCTAAGGATGTTGAAACAAGCTTCGTATAAAAAAGTTTTCCCGTGATTTTCCTGCCATACATCTAGAGCTAATTGGATCACTTCATCTTCAGTTACACCGTTAAATTTTTCTCGATCAATTACCCTTACTTGAACAAGGAATCGCGTGACTGGATGACTAATTGCTTGAAAACGACTCGACAACCCAAGAGCATAACGGTCTCTTGGGTTCCGTTTCTGCAACGAACATAGTGAAAACGTTCTGTCAAAAAGACGTGTGCGACATGAGTTGGCCAGTAGGAACATTTCCTCTGCTATTAAAAACATATGCTTTACAAAGAGCTAAATCCTCTTCTTGAGTATCTTTTTGAGCACGAACTCTGGGATTCATTTTCTTCTGAATTTTTGAACACAAGTTGAGAAGAAAAGTTTGAGTAGAAGATTTTTTGAGTGAAAAATGTGTGATTTTGGAGTTGAAAATGTTTGAGTTTATAGGGGAGAATTGAGAGTCGTTGAGATTTGACTGTTTTCAAATCTCATTGAGCCGTTCTGCCTAGCATGGGCCGAGCGGCTCAATATGATTCGATCGTCTCTAACATAGACGATCGACTTTCGCTGAGCCTCGATGGCAAACCCCCCAATATACATATTTTCCAACTCGTTTTTTGGGTTTTCCCATTCCACTGTGATGTGGTAATTAGCAAATTAGCCAATATACCAACCCCACTTTCTTTGCTCTTAGCACCCTACTTTTAAGAGTCACTTTGGCCCTTGAACAAAGAGACATTAAGAGAAACTTAGTGTATTCGTCAATGTTGCAATTGGGTTATATTATGTTAGCTCTAAGAAACCCAAAACTAATAATTGTTGGAGAAAATAAAGTTTTTAATAAATATTTTTTAGTCTCGGTATGATTCGACCTATGGGTCACTAAGGTTCACTAAATATTTTCATTTTTGTGAATGAAATGTAACCTTTAGCTCAACATAGGGAAAACTAAAGATGAAGGTCCTCTATATTACTAGGAGTCTTGAGATTCTAAGTATGACCCCTGGTTAACACACTTTTGTGTAAGAAAAAAGACTTAAGCAATGACTAGTATGACTTTCACATACGCGCGGTGCTTTGCACCGAAGTACGCAGGTATCGCTTCGCCGGGCCTGGCTAAGGCTTGGGAGTGGAAGGGGTGCAACCAAGATTTATCTTTTTGGACAAAATATTTTGGATTTTTTCTAAAGGAATTCAAAATCAAAATAAATTTTTCCTTAACGTTTTGGCTTAATTGGGGGCGTTTGATCCATGCAAAAAATATTTTCTTACAAAAAATAATTCTCAACATTATTATGTGCATGAATGACGATATTATTTCCGGCCGTTTTATGATTTTTTTATGACGACATTATGTAATATAATTTCACACTTAATTGTGCATTAACTTCACCTCCTCTTTTTCCCTATAAAAGAAAACAAAATTTTTATTTGCAAATCATCCCAGAGTAGGTTACTATCCCTCATTCTTTTCATGTCTTCTCGGTTTGTTTATTTATTCCTTTCTAATCTTTGTTACAGAGTAGAAAAATTGTATTGTGCTTATACATTTTATATCGGATAGTTCTATTTTAGACATATCTCTGTTATTGGGATATGACGTCCCTTATTCAGTTTCAATTCTTTTTTCAATTTTAATTAATCATTTTTTAATACTGTTAAATTCATTTAACTTTTATTATTTTACGGTTTCAACAATATTTTTACTAACTTTCACACGCAGTTTGTTGCATAACATGTGTTTTATGGTGGCATCAACTAACTCCCTACACAAGACACTACTAAAAAATATATTTGCTTATGTTTATCGGTGATGAATCACTCTGGTATGATATGAACGGTGTCCATATTCTATGTTGGTACCTAGTTAGTAATTCGAAGTACGATGGAAAGTTTGGGACAACAAAGGTATGAATATTATACAGATTCAGAGAGTTCGGATTCGGTTAAAAATCCGATCAACGGTTTATAATTCAGTACGGAGTGAATATACACCTATATAATTTGTTTAAGAAATAAAAATTCGGTTCCAAAAATTTAACGCACATTAAATAATAGAAAAATATATTGGGTTAGGATAATTTTATTGTTCAATTTCACGTTTTTAATAGGTTATATATAAAATATGTACATCATTTTATCAAAAGCAACGAGCTAGCATTATGGGTGGGGTTGGGGTGTTTACTAGTGACATTGAGGTTTCAGGTTCGAAACCCACGACCTACTTTTCTTAAAGTTATGAAAAGTAGTTAGGTGCTGGTAATCGTTTGCATGCATGACATGTCTTGCATGACATGTCTTATTTTGATTCCTAGCTTGAACTGCAATTTGAATATAGAGTAATTTTGTATTTGGGTCGTAAGTTTTGGTATGATAGAGTGTTTGAGTCGTAAATTTGTCCAGTGCTGTGTTTGGGTCGTAAGACCGTCAGTCAACGTGGTCAAGATAACCGGCCGTTAGACCCAAATTTTACAAGTTTGCCATTCCGTTAACATACATCACTACTCGCCGATTTTTTGAAAAATCACCGATTAATCGCCGATTAATCTCAGAAATCGTCAATTAATCTCTGAAGCTCTTTCGGACGCTCAAGCTACAATTCTAAACTTATCTGATTCTATTCTTCATCGCGAGACTGATATTCTCCGGTTGCACAAAGAAGTGGCCAAATACACATCTAAGTTAAACCATTTGCGGGATAATGAAACAGAATTATCTCAGTGTCAACATCATCTTGAACAACTCAAAGCCAATTACAGCAAGCTTTCAGAAGAATATGATTTCCTTGATATTACGAAAGATGCAATGGGCCGTGAGCTAGTAGAGTTTGAATCCCTCGCAAGAGGTATCTTGCTTGATCGCAAACTTTCAAATTTAATATTATTCGCTTATTAATTAATTTTTTACTTTAATTTCAGGTTTTGAAGAAAAGTTTAAGGACGCGACAGCAAGAGCTGCTAAGGCTGAGGGAGAGCTTGGTGCCGCAACCACTAGGATTGAAGAACTCAATAAACAACTTAAGCTATCTTCTGCTAAGGTAAAAGAAGCACAATCTCAGCTTGAGCTTGCCTCCACGAAAACCAATAAAGCGCAAGCTCAACTTGAGCTTTCTTCTTCCAGAGTTAAGAATGTTGAAGAGACTCTAAAGCATGAGGCTATGAAGAACGAAAGCCTTGTTCGGGATTTAGCTACCGAGAGAGGGAAAATAAACTTTTTGAAAAATAGAATCCAGGCATGTGAAACTATAATAACTCAATTCAAGGTGGAGATAGCAAATAGAAAAACTTACATTGAATGGTTAAGAGTCGAGGCTAAAGCTAAAATTGCAAAAACAGTTAATAACACTCTTGATAGAGTAGAAGCTGATGGATTTATAACAGTTTATAAGCGCCGAGATGTTCCAAACAATCCTCCTTTCAAAGGCACTATTCCTGCTTCTTAGCTTTCTTTTTGTTGTTTTGTTCTTCTTCATTCCTTTATTGCAGTTGCTTTTTCATTCTTCCTTGTAACTTCGTTCCTACAAAACAAATTTTGAATATACATTAATTATTAATTTATTGTATGAGTGTAATTTACTTTGGTCGCAAGGATATTTTTATACCTTGTGTTATATTATGGGTGTAACACATGTCTAACTCCACTCGGGCCAGGAGGAAGTTAGGATGCGGTCCCGAAAGTCTCCTAAAATGGAGAAAGATATAACAATTAGATTCACATTAGGCACCCCTGTTGGTGAAAGACCCAATAGTCACACTCACAGATATTCATATGGACTTTCTTAGAGAGGTTACATTTGTAGCTTTACCTAATATGAACTCGGATTGTCGTATAATCATATTGCTACCTGTGAGAAATTCCCTAAGTGGAGAGTACCTGATATAAAAACCAATATGATGTTAGATATCTCTGTTGTGATAAATCTCAGTCATAAATACTTATCTGGATCTTTTAAGAAGATTACATTTAATATGCATTACCTATTTCAAAAAAAAATTTCTCAATTGCATTATGGATCAAGGATAGTAGGGTTTGAGATATTGGGCGTTACAAGGATGTTGTGAAATTCCTCCATCCATATTTTGCAAGTGGTACGATCCTTGCCCTGCAATTCCTTGTATAATATAAGGTCCTCCCCATGTAGGTGCAAATTTTCCCGCTGGTTTATCTCTTTGGTATTCCGGGATTTGCCACAAAACATATTGTCCTTCTATAAAATTCCGCATCTTTACTTTTTTACTGTATTCTCTTGCCAGTCTCCTTTGATAATTCTCCATTTTTTTGAAGTGTAACTTCGTTTCTTTCTTCTAGATCATCCAACTTTTCCAACATTAAATTTGAATTTAAATTTTTCTCTCATGCCTCTGTTCTTGTAGTGGGTAGAATGACTTTCGTTGGAATAACTGCTTATGTCCCGCAAGTAAGAAGAAATGGTGATTCTCCAGTGGATTCTCTTCTAGTTGTACGGTATGCCCATAATGTATTATGAAGCTGTTCATACCACCGTTTATGATGACCATCAAGAGTTTTCTTTAGATTCATGGCAATTGTCTTATTTGTTGCTTTAGCTTGCCCATTGCTTTATGGATAAAGCGGAGTAGACTTATTCTTTTGAATATTAAATGCTTCAAAAAGCATATCAATATTTTTTCCTTGTAATTGTTGTCCATTATCCGAGACTATGGCCACCAGAATTCCAAATCTACAGATAATATTCTCAAATATAAATTTAAAAACATCGTCTAATATGTGCAAGAGCTTTGGCCTCAACCCATTTACTGAAATAATTTATGGCTAGAATCAAATATTTTCTCTTTTTAGTTCCTTCTACCAATGGTCCAACAATGTATATCCCCGATTTTACAAATGGCCAAGGGCTAAGTACCGAATTAAGTTCTGTTGCGGGAGCTTTTATCTTTTTTGCATATCGATGGCATTTTCACACCTTTTTACCATGTTTTCCGCATCTTTATACATAAATGGACAATAATAACCTTGCATTTTTTCCTTTAAAGCCAGTGATCGTCTTCCATTATGATTTCCAACATCACCATAATGTATATCTTTGAGAATTCGCAGCCCTTCCTCTCGTGAAAAACATCGAAGTAACGGTCCTAAAAAAGACTTTCGGTAAAGAATTCTATCCCGTAACTGATAATTTACAGATCTTGATTGCACCTTCCATGCTTCTTTAGAATTTGCTGGTAATTTTCCATTTTGTAAATATTGATGGACTGAAACTCTCCAATCTTCTTCGGTTTGGTGATCTGCTAACTTGTATGGGAAATTTCCTTTATTTTGGATAGCTGCATCTTCAACATCTTTCTCCATTTGTTCTTGCATATTTTCAACTTTCCACAACTTGATTGATGGTTCAAAAATACGCCCAATTTTTACCGCTGTTGTATTTCGATCCTTTATCATTGAAGAAGTATATGCTAATGCATCATCATGTCGATTCTTATCTCTGGATAGATGCTGAAAGGTTATATTTGGAATCTGAAGCGCCAGTTTTTGCACAAGATTTTTATATTCTATCAAGTCTTCATCATACGCTTGATATCTTAATTCAACTTTTCGAATTATTAATTGTGAATCACTTGTGAGTCGGACATCGCTTATCCCTAATTCAATGATAAGTCTGAGGGCGTGAATCACAGCTTCATATTCCACTACATTATTTGTATGTTCATCGAACTCGAGGCGGAATGAATGTACCATTTTATCCCCCGTAGGAGTTGTAACTATGATTCCAATTCTAGCACCTTCTTTATTCCTGGCTCCGTCAACAAATACTTCCCATCTTTTGGGATTTACAGAATTCAAGATATCTTGAGGGTTACCATCTTCAATTCCGGGTAAACCTTGAAATTTTGCATCATAAAAAAATAAGTAACCAATGTTAATAAGAATTAGGAAATGAAAAATGAAACATGTTCTTTCTGAAATCCGGGCAAACCTTGAATTTCAAAGTTATCATCCAGTGGAAATTCCGCAAGGAAATCAGCCAAAATTTGCGACTTTTGTGCAGTTTGTTATTCAAATAATATGTTGAATTGCTCGAGTTGTGCATTCCATTTTGCTATTCTTCCGACTTTTCCTGCACTCTTTAATACTGACTCCAATGGTGCTTTGCTTGGTACTCGCACATAATGCGTCAGAAAATATGTGCGTAGTTTTTGGGTAGCAAACACCAGTGCTAAGATCAACTGTTCAATTTTCGTATAATTTCTTTCTGCATAATTCAAAGTTTTACTAATGTAATACACTGGCTTTTCAATCTTTTCATTGGTCCGGACTAACACCGCACTTACTGCGTCTTCGGTTGCCGCAATATATAAGGCTATAATTTCTTCAGGCTTTGGCTTTTGCAGTGTAGGTAATGTTGCGAGGTAAACCTTGATATTTTGAAAAGCCTGCTCACATTTCTCATTCCATTCGAATTTATTTTTCTTTTTTAAAATATCAAAAAAGGGTTTGCATCTCTCTGATGATCTTGCGATAAATCTGCTAAGTGCAGCTAAACATCCATTTAACTTCTGAACTTATTTAACATTCCTTGGAGATGGCATGTCCTGTTGCTTGAAATTTTACAGGATCAACTTCGATTCCTCTTTTAGTAACTAAATATCCCAGAAACTTCCCTGAAGTGACCCCAAAAATGCACTTGTCAGGATTGACCTTCATTCTATATTTCCGCAAGGCTTGAAATATCTCTTTCAAATCTTGTAAATGGTTTGTTGCAAGTTTTCTTTTCACTAACATGTCATCCACATAAACTTCCAGAGTATGTCATATCCATGGTTTAAAAATTGCGTCAACCAGTCGTTGATATGTTGCTCCTGCATTTCTTAATCCAAATGGCATCCTGATGTAACAATATAAACCGCGTGGAGTAAAGAATGCAGTATGCTCTTGATCTTCTTCAGCTAGTGCGATCTGGTTATACTCTGATTGTCCATCCATAAAGGATAAGGCTTCATGACCTTCAACAGCGTCTACCAACTGATCTATGATGGGGAGTGGATATCTGTCTTTCGGGCATGCTTTATTCAAATTGGTGAAGTCTATGCAAATTCTAACACCTCCATTCTTCTTTGGTACAATGACCATGTTAGAGATCCAAGTTGGGTATTGCACTTCTCGGATAAATCCCGCATCCATGAGCTTTTTTAATTCATTCTCTACTTACTCATGGTATTCGGGCGCAACTTTACGTATACGTTGCCGAAAAGGTGTGGCATCGGGATGTATATGCAATTCATGATGTACAATATTTGGGTCGATACCTATCATGTCCTCCATTCTCCATTCAAATATATCTTCAAAATCTCGAAGTAATAAGATCAAATTTCGCTCCCTTTCCGTTTCCATCAACGTCCCAATCCTTATTAGCTTAGGAAACTCTTATGTTCCTATATTAACATTTTTGGTTTCCTCTAACGGGGTAAATGTGGGTTTGGGAGCTCCTAAAAATGTGGGAGCCCCCTTTGGTTTCTATGCTGGAGGATTCCCATGATCTGCTTTTGATGTGATTCCTTTTCTTCAACATCTTCACGTGTTTCATTTATCGCTTTTTCTATATCAGTATGACTCATATACTGGTCTAGGGCATCTTCTTTTGCCTTCATTTTGCGTTCCTTTTTCTTGTTTTGTTCTTGCTGTTGTCGTTCTTCATTCATACGAACTTCAGCTAGGATGCAAGATTTTGCTTCACTTTGGTCGCCTCTTATCTCCATTTCTCCTTGCGGTGTTGGAAACCGCAAGTATTTGTGATACGTTGAGGTTACTTCTTTTAACTGATGAACCCAGTGCCTACCAACGATGGCATTGTATGGAGACGGAGCTTCCACTATACTGAATTTCGTCAAAATACTTACTGGACCTGCCGCAACATCAAGCAAGATCTCTCCTTTTGGTTTCAGAGCTAATCCGTTAAACCCATAAATTGTATAGCAAGAAGGAGTTAACTGATCATATTTTAATACCATTTTTCGAAAGGTATCATAAAACAGCACATTAAGGGAACTGCCCCCATCCATAAGAATTTTCCTTACGTTCCATCCCGACACAGGCAGTGTAAGTACCAATGGATCGTTGTGGATTTCAACCTATTGATCAACCTCATTTGCAGAAAAAGTTAATGGGGACGCCATCCAACCTTCCCATGACTCAGTAACTCTTCCCGCTACCTTGAAGATTTCATGATTGTGGACTCTTTTATTCCATTTCATATTGATCGCTGCACTCATGGATGATTGGCCTGACTCAGAATATATGATCATGTTTATAGTTTGATTGTTTTGAATAATATTTACTTCTTTTCCCTTATTAAGCCTTGGTAGTGGATCATTTGTTTGAATGAATTCTTCTAATTCCCCCGCGTTAATTAACCTTTGCACCTGCATTATTAAATTTCTGCATCGGTTTGTGGAATGGCCTCGATAACAATGGTATTCGCAGTACTCTTTTGAATTTTGTGTATGTTCAGGTTGTTGTTCTTTTGTTCCTGGCCAATGAAATTCTGGTCTATTTTTTATTGCATTTAAAATTTCAGAATAAGGAATGTTGAGTTTAGTAAAGATTTTCTCCTCAAATTGTTGGATGAACTTTCTTCTTTCGTCCATCTTTGTTCGCTTTGATTCATTATTCGGATATTTTCCCGCAAACCTCTTTCTGGTTCCGGTCGATGATTCTATTGAATTGGCTCTTTTTGCATTCCCTTCTGGCGGTGATATTATTCTCGGATGTTGCCTCTGAATGTCTTGCAATCTTGCGCATTTTCAACGATATCTCTGAGATCTCCTTTGGTTTTTGGATTCGTATTATGGATATCTACAAAGAGTTGGATTTCCCGATTGGCTATCCCCCACTTATAACTGTTGATCGCCACCTCTGGAGTCCCCAATTTATTGGCAGATCGTTTGCCAACGATCTGTATAATCTCGAATGGTTTCTTCTGATGTTGAAGCAAGTGAGTACATCTTATCCATCCCTGCATCTGCGGGCCGATTGTACATGTATGCTTCTAAGAACTTGCGAGTTAACTGCGTATAAGAATTTACTTACCCTTCTGGTAAATTTTTATACCACGCCAAAGCTATTCCTTTGAAACTCGAAGGAAAAAACCGGCACATAACAACGTCATCTTGTTCCCAACGTGTCATACAACGATTGTAATATTTCAAATGAGTCGTTGGGTCTTTCGTTCCGTCATAGCATTCGAAAAGGGGAACACTACATTCGTGCGGTATTGATGTATATGCCAGGTGTGGTGCCAATGGTGTCCTTCGGGCTTCTTTTAGCACTTCCTCTAATCTTCCACCTTCTTTATTCTTTAAATTTTTAATTTTCTTCCCGCATTTGTTCCATATCCTCATATTATTTCTGCCACCTGTCGTTATACAACCTTGATGCATCAAAATTTAATCCGTCTGGTTCATTTTGTTGATTCAAGGGTTGTACCACCATTACTCTTTGATCTCTATTAACCTTTGTTCTTCTTCGTGCAGGTCTGCTGGAGCTTGCTTGTTGTCCCTGTGTTTTAGTTATTGACGGTTTCACACCTTGTTGTACTTTTTCTTTTAAGTGCTTGATTTTCTCTGGTCAACAGTGCAATTTGTTCCGCACAAACTCGTTGTTCCTTACGCATTGTATTCATTTTTTCCATTAGCTGTTGAACATGATCAATACTGTTTTGAGAATTTTCTTGAGATGAACGACTAGTTGTGTGGCTTTCAGAATCATTTAAGTGGTCATTACTGGGTTCTTGCTCTTGTGATCTTCTCGGTGTTTCTTTTTGTTGAAGAACTCCTATAGCATTACTATCCTGATTGCCTGAATTGGCATCTTGATCATGCACATCTCTTTGTGACATTGTCCTCATTTGTATGTACTTTTGTAGTGATGAAATTGCTTCTGAACTCAAACTCGTGTTGGTGTAAGAATTTCTTGTCCGGTATTCTAGGAGAGCTCAAATAATGAATTATGTATTTCAAAAAATTTTATCCTACTTAATAGATTTGCAACAAAAATTGGATAAAGCCAAATGGTATATATTATCACAGTATCAAAAATTTGGTTGGAAACAAAAATCAAGGACCTAATAAATATAACATGTTGCTAAGTGAACATTTCTTGAATTTGAAAAATATGAAAAAGATTTTAAATAAAATATAACTCAATATTTCAACAACAAACTTTTGTTAGGTAGAATAAATTCTTTACTCACCCATCCTTTCAGAGATAAACAAATTTCTGGTATCATGGGGATCACAACCAAAAGTATATAAACTCCAACAAAATACATTTTCTTATCATGAATCGCTTCACCATAACATTTTGAAAGTAAAATCGAGAAGACATAAGATTTCATGTGATTCATTTCATATGATTCAATCAACGAAACTATTTCAATATAAAAATAAATAGTCTGGATCCATTGGAAAGATCAAATTTACATTTATACAGAAGAAAAGAAAAGAGAAAATAATCTATATTAATAAGATGACTTCGTGTTTATCATAATCATGCTAATCCTGAATCAAATGAACTAGAATAATTACATAATTTCATACCTAAGCCCTTTGTTATTACTCCAATGACTTCAGTCTAATTTTCCTCTTCCGATCTTTTTCTCTCTTTTTTTTTCCAACCCCTTTTCCCTGTTAATGAGCTTGGTATTTATAGCTTAGTTGATGGAGCCCACCAATCTATCTTTCCACATATTTATTCTTATCCATTCTCGGACAATGTGTAATTCCGCAAAGCCTTTTTGCAATTCCCGCACGGTCTGATTGTTCCTTCCGTAAATCTTAGCCTGCGTACTACCTGTTTCCCGTAGTTTCTTACGGATTATCCCGCACTTCTTATGCGGTCTTGTAGTTAAGTTATTATTTTAGACTGGAATGACTATTGCGATCTTATTTGAATCATGACATGTTGGACATGTAGCTATTTAAAGTGATTCTTCATGCTTTAATTCTTTGCATTCCGCTGCTTAGAGAGTTGATACGTGTCAGTCATGCATCGATACTTATTATTACTCTTTTGTTGTGTCAGGCTTTCCCGCAATCTGTTGTCAGTCGAGCAATTAAAGCTGTCTGTCTTGATCAGTGCACCTTACTTTCCCGCAACCCACGTGTAAGTCAAGCAACGAGGCTATCTGTTTTGTGCAGTGTGCCTTACTTTCCCGCAACCCACGTGTAAGTCAAGCAGCGAGGCTATATGTTTTGTGCAGTGTGCCTTACTTTCCCGCAACCCACGTGTCGGTTATGCATAAATGCTGTCAATATCACTTTAAATATTTTATAACTGTCAATTTAGCGCTTTCAAAAGACTTTGTTCCAGTGTTTCTCGTCTCATCATAGCTCGTTATTTCTCCAATAGTTTTCAAACACGTTTCCCTCAGATTTTATTCTCTCACACTAAGATTTGATCCAAAGTGTTTTTCATTTACGACTTGGCGTGGATTGTTTTTCATTTTAAGTCTACTGCCAACAGTTTTTAGAAAGATTCGTGGTTCAATTCCTATGAAGAAGAACTAATTTCCAAGAATATATACGGAAGAAAATAAAAAGTGGTTTGGGTTACAGTACAAATTTGTTTAAAAATTTCTAAAAAAACCCACGAGTCGAAAGGATTCGGATACGGACGACATGTTATTGAAGCAAAAATCATAACTGATAAAAAAAGTTGGTGAAATAGTTTTATCATAAGAATAACTTTTTAGCCGTCACCTTCAAAGATAAAGGTACAAATGGAAAGACGACAATTTTCTATATGTGTGGCATTTGCGATAACAATTAATAAATCACAGGGACAGTCGGTAAAATATGTGGGCATCGATTTATGCATTCCAAATTTAGCCATGGCTAGCTCTATATGGTATTATCTAGGTACACCGCAGTAAGGAGAATAACTTTATTGTTGCCAAATGAATCGAATGCGTATTTAGATTTAGTAACAAAGAAGATTGTATATACTAAGGTTTTATTGTAGTTTAAACTCAATTTTTATTTTTGTGGAATTTCACATTACATTTAATTTTTGTTGGAAAAATAAATTTTTTATTTTTTTTTAGTATTTACTGATAAAAAGGATTACATCAATAAAAATATCTCATGAGACGAAAACCATCAATTATGCAAATACGCGATCAAATCCTAAATTCCACTGCATCAAAGGCATACGGGCGATTGAGCCCAGGCCGAAGACCTGGGTGATATCCTAGTTGCTACTACGACAACAACTTCCATTATAGTTCTCAGCATTCATGATCTTCGAATGTAAAACATTTTGGTCACCGATATATAGTAGAATGGTCGATTTATATAGTCAGTATAATTTTCTTAGTCATTGTTCATATCCGACAAAACAATTGTATTCAATCTGTTAAGATAATTACAAAGAAAGTTGTATTAATATTGTTGCAATTTTTGAGCTAAATTTCATATGCAATAGAAACATGTACCAGTAACAGATACTGAAATAAATTTTTATTTCAAACTAACCACACAAGTAACATTTAAAACTAACCACTCCCATGCAGTTCAGATACATTTCAAACTAACCACACAAGTAACTTTAGCGCTTTGGTGAAGTTAATCAACATCCAGAAAATTCAGGTTGCTAACATATGCACTGGTTTTATTGATGTTGGATTTGCAACAATAAAAATGCTAAACAGAAGAAGATGTTAAGATTAATGAAATCACTAAATTGATATACACACAATGGACAAAGCCACCTGCTCAGTAAATTGTCCTTAACACAATAGTCTGCGGGTACTCCTCAAGAATGAGAGATTCTATACCTCCACAACGGAGATGTGTCCTGGATAGAACTTCCCGTTATGACTTGTATAAGCACAATACAAATCACCCTCAAGAACTTAACAACAAGATAGATGTGGAAGGGAAATAAACAAGCAGTGCGCAAAATAAAGCAGGAAGAGGGGAAAAGAAGTCAGGATAGTAGCTGCTTCTGGTGTAAGTTGAAATGAAGAAATTCGTTTTTCTTTTATAGGCAAAAGAAGAGAATAGCTTTAAATGCAATTGAATGAGAATCAATTCTGTGCATGAAGCAGAAACATAAATTTCGAAACGGAATTAAAACGGTCAATTTATTCTCTCTTTAATTCAGTTCAAATCTCGCTGGATCACACGCCCCCCACATTAAAATAAAATTTAATTTAGTTTTAAATTCTTTTAAGGAAATATATTCTGTTCAAAAAAAGATAAGTCTTGGTTGACCCGCAGCCGCAGCCACGCCCGCACCCGCAACCACACCCAAGCCAGCAGCCGCAACCACAGCCACATCCGCACCCGCAACCGCAAACGCAAACACGAACCAGAGCCCGACCCGACCGAACGACCGGACGGACGGCGTGCGTGCTTCGGTGGGAAGCACCGCGCGTGTGTGGAAAGTATGGTTGCACAAACTAGCCCATAGCCTTAGTCCTCTACCTATCACAAAATAGTCTAAACCCCTAAGGGCCCTCCCTTAGATGCAACTTTCTTGGTAATAAGGAGAGGAATCATCTTTAGTTTCGCCAATGTGGGACTAAAGGTTCATTCACATAAGTGAAAATGAGCTAGTTGACTTAGTGACCTCTTGGTCCTAAAATCTATTCCCACCAAGACCAAAAAACAAAACATAATAAATTCATTTTCTCCAACAATCCCCCACATGAATGAAAACCCAATGAAAATCAGAAATCAGAAAGCGAGAAATACCACTATAGGCAATAGGTGTCCATAAGGTATTGAACCTTTGCTTAGTGAGAAATTACCGGAACTACTTGATGGACAGTGAACGCTATGTCTTGAACTGCCATCGTTTGGTGTAGTTCATCAATAACTTTCACGCGTGATATCACTCTAGGTGATGTCAAGTTCGTGTCGTTGTGTCCATTTTGGCCCTTGACGTATCCCGTTTCTTAGAATTCTCTAGAGAATCAACTCAATTCTCATAGGAAGCGGCCCACTTCCTCATTCAAATAGGTGAGTTCTATCAAGAGTGTTTACTGCTACACCCCACTTCAATCTTAAATTGAAACTATAAAACTCATTAAGACTTGATGAAAATTCATCCTTCACATGCAGTCACACTATCACGTCTACACCATAGGGAAGGGAAAGAGAATGAAATTCTCTGATAGTGTTTCCTTTAACCCACCACAAATTAGTTGTCTCATTCAAAACCTTGATCTTGGGATCTCCAGTCAGCAAGGTTGAGTATCCTTCATGGCAAGTTTATTTTATGAGCTTAAGCCTCATCCCCCTCGATACATTACTAACTATCTCCTTGGACAAAACTTTCGTCAAAGGGTCCGCGATATTCTCCTTAGACCTCACAAAGTCAACAGAAATAACGCCAGTTGAGATTAGTTGTTTTAGGGAATTATGTCTTCTACGAATGTGTATAGACTTCCCATTATAGTTGGTATTTTTAGCATTAGCTATTGCAGCTTGACTATCACAATGTATAGATATAGCTGACACAGGCCTATGCCAAAGAGGAATGTCTAAAAAACATCTTATCCAGGCGGCTTCTTTTCCTGCTTTATCTAAAGCAATAAACTCCGATTCCATAGTGGATCGAGCTATACATGTCTTTTTAGAACTCTTCCAAGATACAGACCCACATGCTAGAGTGAAAACATATCCACTCGTAGACTTAGACTCCTCTGAGTCTGATATTCAGTTTGCATCATAAAATCCTTCAAGGAATGCAAGGTATCTTTCATAATTTAAACAAAAGTTCGAAGTGTACTTCAAGTACCTTAACACTCTAATAAGTGCATCCCAATGCTCCTGCCATGGATTACAGGTATACCTACTCAACCTACTCACAACATAAGCAATGTCTGGTCTCGTACAATTCATCAAATACATTGGACTTCCTATAACACGTGAATATTCAAGTTGTGAAACTCCATTACCCTTATTCTTTTTGAGTCTACAACAAGGATCATACGGAGTACAAACAGGTTTACAATCAAACTGATTATATTTTTTAATCACAGATTCAACATAATGAGATTAACTAAGACTATATCCATTAGAATTTCTTCTTATCTTCATCCATGAAATCACATCAGCGGGGCCTAAGTCTTTCATGTCGAAATTCTCATTTAGCATATTCTTTGTGGAACTAATTACATCTATGTTTGTACCAAGTATAAGCATATCATCAACATACATACAATCACACAGGCATCATTCACAAGTTTAGTATAAACACACTTGTCAGATTCATTGATTTTAAAACCACTAGAAATTATTACATGATCAAATTTTTCATGCCACTGTTTAGGTGCTTGTTTCAAACCATACAAAGATTTTTTCAGTTTACAACTTTGTTTTCACAACCTTTCACTACAAATCCCTCAGGTTGGTCCATATAAATTTCTTCATCTAATTCACCATTTAGAAAATTTGTTTTTACATCCATTTGATGTATCTCTAATTTATGAATGGCAGCAATAGCAGTTAACATCCTAATGGAAGTAATTCTCGTAACAGGTGAATAAGTATCAAAGAAATCTACACCTTCTATCTGTTTATAGCCCTTAGCTACTAATCTAGCTTTGTATTTTTCCACAGTTCCATCTACCTTACGTTTCCTTTTGAAGATCCATTTATAACCTATGGGTTTACACCCTAGAGGTAAATCTACAATCTCCCAAGTACCATTCTGTATAATGGAATCCATTTCACTAATGGCGGATTTTTTCTACCATGAAGCTTCAGAAGAAGTCATGGCTTCTCTATAAGTCTGTGGATCAGTCTCAGCTATGTTATAAAGTCTGGCCCAAAAGATTTTTCAGTTCTAAGTCTTTTACCTCTTCTAGGCTCAAATTCAAATTCATCTTCCTCTAAAGGTAATGTCTGACTAGTGGAAGGAACATCTAGGGGATCAACACATATCATGCGAGAATCAGATTTCAATGGAAAAATATTTTCAAAGAACACAACATCCCTAGATTCCATAATTGTATTCACACCAATTTCAGAAATTTCAGAACTTACAACCATAAATCTATATGCAGTAGTATGTTCAGGATACCCTATGAAGACACGGTCAACAATTATGGGTCATATCTTGGTTCTCTTAGGTGGAGGAATGGAAACTTAGCCAAACAACCCCACACTTCAAAGTATGCATAAGAAGGTTGTCTACCTTTCCATAACTCATATGGAGTTTTGTCTGACCCTTTAAAGGGTACTCTGTTCAAGAAATAGCAAGATGAGAAGGTTGTCTCCCCCCACAAGTTTGCAGGTAATCTTGAACTAATTAACATGGCATTCATCATCTCCTTAAGGGTTCAGTTCTTCCGTTCAGCCATACCATTAGATTGTGGTGAATAAGGAGGGGTTACTGCATGTATAGTGCCATGTTCTATGCAAAAATCTCCTATAGTAATTACATGCTCACCACCACGGGCATACCTAACAGTTTTAATGGTAGCACTCATTTGGTTTTTAACTTCTAGTTTATACATCTTAAAGACTTCTAAGGCATCATCCTTTCTTTTAAGTAAATATATGTGACAGTACCTCGTACAATCATCTATAAAAGTAACAAACCATTTCTTACCACCTCTAGTTTGAACTGATTTCATGTCAACTAGGTCTGAATGAATTAATTCTAAGGGTTTAGAATTTCTCTGAATATTTTTTCTAAAATGTTTTTTTAACATATTTTGATTCTACACATACTTCACATTTATGTTCACTATCCAAACTAAATTTGGGTATGCAGCCTACGCTAGCCAGTTTATGCATTGACTTATAGTTTCACATGTCCAAGTCTACCATGCCAAACATTCAATGACACACAGACATAAGCAGAAGAATCAATTTTGTTCATTTCAACAGAGGTTACATTAAGTTTGTAGAGACCCTCAGTCTTATAACCCTTTCCTACATAATCCTTACCCTTAGTGACAATGACTTTCCCAAATTAAAAAAAAAGTTTAAAACCCTTATCATCTAAAACACCACAAGATACAAGATTTTTGCAGATGTCCGGAACATGAGGAACTTCATTCAATGTGATAGTTTTTTCAGAAGTGAGCTTTAGCCTGACTTTGCCTTTTCCCGCAACTTGAGCTGCGGATGAGTTACCCATGTAGAGTTTCTCCCCTTCCCCTACCTTCTGATAGGAGGTGAACATATCTCTGTTTCCACAGACATGCTTGGTAGCACCAGAGTCTACCCACCAGTCTCTCACATTGGTTACCAAATTGAGTTCAGACATCGTGCCAGAAAGTCCACGAGTTCCACAAACATAACAGACACCTGTAATTTTACAATGCCATATTTGGGTTTCTGAAACATACCTTTCTTGTGATGACCATGCTTAGGGTTGCGTTTGCTGTTGTCGCCCTTTTCAGTATTGGAAGACTTGTGTTCAATTACATGAGCCTTGTTGGACATGTCCCTTGCAGAAGATACGTTCTTGTCTTTGGAGCATAGTAATTCTTCTACTTGAATCTTCTTACCCAAATCAACCATACTGACTTCACCGGTTTCATGTCTCAATCTTCGTTTGTATTCAGACCAGGAAGACGATAATTTCTCAATCACAGCAGACACTTGAACCGTTTCATCTATCATCATACCTTCAGCAAGAATTTCATTGATAATACGCTGAAGTTCAAGGAATTGATCATCCATAGATTTGTCATTTGACATTTTATATTCCAGGAACCTGGCTACCAAAAAATTCTTACTTCCAGCAGTTTCAGCTTCGTATTTTGCTTCTAAAGCATCCCATAAATCAAAGTAGAAAAGTTTTCTTTTGCATTATAAAAATCATACAGTGCATCTTCTAAACAGTTCAGGATATGATTTTTTTCCATATAGTTATTTCTAACCCAACTTTCCAACTCCCTTTCATTTCCAGCATCATTCAAAGTCTCATCAAAGGATTTCAGAACTAATTCATCTAGCATATGGAAACTCAGAAAGAACAACATCTTGGATTGCCATCTTTTGAAATCTTTGCCACTGAATTTTTGTGGTCTATCAACATCACTTTTACCCATTGTTACAGAAGAAATGAATATTGTGTTAAGATTGTTGGATCTGCAACAATAAAAATGCTAAACATAAGAAGATGTTAAGGTTAATGAAACCACTGAATTGATATAAACACAATGGACAGAGCCACCTGCTCAATAATTTTCCTTAACACAATAGTCCGCGGGTACTCCTCAAGAATGAGAGATGCTATACCCCCACAGCGGAGATGTGTCCAAGATAGAACTGCCTGTTATGACTTGTATAAGCACAATACAAATCACCCTCAAGAACTTAACAACAAGATAGATGTGGAAGGGAAATAAACAAGCAGTGCGCAAAACAAAGCAGGAAGAGGGGAAAAGAAGTCAGGATAGTAGCTGCTTCTGGTGTAAGTTGAAATGAAGAAATTCGTTTTTCTTTTATAGGAAAAGAAGAGAATAGCTTTAAATGCAATTGAATGAGAATCAATTCAGTGCATGAAGCACGGACATAATTTTGAAACGGAATCAAAACGGTCAATTTATTCTCTCTTTAATTCAGCTCAAATCTCACCGTGTCAGACGCCCCCCACATTAAAATAAAATTTAATTTAGTTTTAAATTCTTTTAAGGAAATATATTATGTTCAAAAAAAAAAAGATAAGTCTTGGTTGACCCGCAGCCACGCCCGCTCCCGCAACCACACCCAAGCCCGTAGCCGCAAACCCGAACCCGAGCCCGACTCGACGGACGGCGTGCGTGCTTCAGTGCGAAGCACCGCGCGTGTGTAAAAAGTATGGTTGCACCAACTAGCCCATAGCCTTAGTCCTCTCCCAACCACAAAATAGTTTAAACCCCTAAGGGCCCTCCCTTAGATGTAACTTTCTTGGTAATAAGGATAGGAATCATCTTTAGTTTCTCCAATGTGGGACTAAAGGTTCATTCACAAAAGTGAAAATGAGCTAGTTTCCTTAGTGACCTCTTGGTCCTAATATCCATTCCCACCAAGACCAAAAAACAAAGCATAATAAGTTCATTTTATCCAACAATTGCTAACCAAGTAAAATTCAGTCATATAAAAATTGACAGAACTGGACAATTACATTGAAAGTCTTTTCTCAATTGAAGTTGGACTCCTAATTAGAAACATTATATGTTGCAGAAATTAGTCTTCCGAAAATCTCTTATCATCAAGTCTATTCATGGCCCTTCTCTTTCACCCTTGGTTTTTTTTCAAATATCGTTATACAATCTTTATCTCCATTATTGGATCTTCGAGAGTTATATGAAACTAAGTTTTTCAGTCGTTATATATCTGTTGATTTAGGGAAGATATGGTAGAGATAATAAAAAATAAAAACATAAGAAGGTGCAACGAAACCAGTTTGATCTCCTATTTTAAAGGTAATTTTAAGGAAAAAAAATAAAAGAATTGAAAATTAGTTAAAATATTTAGGTCAATAGGAATGGTCTAAACATGCACCTCGGTATATAAGGGGTGCACAAGTTTAGACTTTAACCTATATTATTTTCTAATATTTTAAGATCCATCTAAACTATAATTGGTTGACTATTAAGCGATCAGTTACCAACTCATGGAGAGGTATTTTGAAACATTAACCCATCAGTGGACCATTAACCGATCGTTGAGGCATTACATGACCGTTATTACGGCTTATGTCGGTGTTTCTGAAAGGTACAAAAAAAAACATAAATAGAGTTACAAGTATAACTGATGCTAAAAACCTTTAATAAAGTTTGGTATAAAATTTTCGTTCACGCGGGCGTTTTCTGGAGAAATACTAAGTTGAACGCTCTGCAATTCAGTAATCATTTTTTCCTAATAATTCTTCAGCAACCGTCTTCATCACTTTCTATCAGAAAAACTTAATTCTCTTTAAATAAATCTTGTGTTGTCAAATCTATTTTGATTCTTTTGATTCATGATAGGTTTGACAAAAGTAGTATTAGGATTTATTATCTAAATAAAACTTAATTGCTGATCTACAACAAGTTTGGGTTTAATTCCTTTTTTTTTCTAATGGCTTGTTATTGCCATTATGATCTCTTATTTATATGTTTTTTAGCAGATTTCAATAGCCTTCGTGGCGATTTATTCACTTGTAGAGATATACACAGGTATATCAATGAAGTGCTTTACCCCGGTGTGACGTAGATCCAATCATTTATGTGCAGGATCCATGGCTAAGATGATGATGGTGATTATAATGTTCGAGGCACTTTATTCCTATTTCAATGGAGATTTCAGGATTTGAAGACCAAGGAATCTAAATAAAAAATTTAAAAATTAAAATGGTTCAACATAAAATTAGAAACCATTAGGAAACATCGATATCCTCCTGGAAATATATTATTTTGTACCTTAAATGTTCTTTATTGGTTCTTCTATTTTAGGAGATCTTATCATTAATCGTACTTCTTACTATAATTTCTTCATCGATGTACTCAAGTTATATGTAAAACTCTGTAAAAAAATTAATGAAATTTATTTTTTCCTTCAAAAAAAAATATATAAAATAACAAGACAATAACATGTAGCAGTTTATTACAATCCTACGGAAAAAAAAGTTACAAACGAGATCGGTCAATCATTCACTGATAGGGTGATGGTTCGACGATCGATGAACTATTAAGTTGTCCCCGTAAGCCGTTTTTCTATCGGGTTTAACTTTTGATTGGACATGGTCTTTCCTTATTATTTTACACCCTAGTTAGTAATTTGGCGAATTATTCGCAAATGATTAGCGCGTGAGATTCGAATCCTAAACCTATTGCTTTTTACACAAAACTTACACCACTGCACTAGCTGTGTGTTTGATGTTAGAAATTAGACATACATTAAAGATATATTCACTTACATCACAAATTATACTCCCAACCCAACTAAACATATTTTCTTATTAGTTAATACATAGCGGATTTTCAATATCGAATTCAAATTAGTAAACCAAATTATACATATACGTATGTCGTACCAAATTACTCCTGAATCACGAACTGTTGACTGAATTTTTAACCGTATTTGACTTTTACGAATCAATATAATACTCGTACGTTTTCCGTTCCATACATTTATAGAATTAGGAATCGCTAACTAGGCTTTATACGCCAAATAAAATTATAATCACGTAGGTTTTGGGTATCTCTTTTTCCTCACAAGACATGGTCTAAGTGTTTATATAAAAAACATAGTATTTAATTCAGGTTTTGATATTTCTTTGATACACAATTACACACATTCCTGGGATGACGTATACTTCGGAATAACGATAAGAGAACCAAAGTTTTTTCTTAGTGGAGATACAAGAAAGAGTGGGATATAGACCAAATGATAATTCCCAGGGCCAGATGGATTCTAACCTGGATTTTTTTTAAAACTCATTGGGATACAGGTAAACAGATCTTATTAATCTTGTGCAAGATCTCTTCAAGAAAAAACTAATACTAAAAGTAAGAAATCACATTTTCATAACTCTTATACCAAAAGTCCAAACCCTTCCCCACCACCTAATGACTTTAAACCTATTTGTCTAGTAATACTATCTTTTTTTCTGGAAAAGAGTTACTATCATTTTTTTCAGAAACGGAGGGAGTACTACTTATAAATTAAACTCTAATAGCTTGTTTGGACACCAGAAGTAGAAGTCAGAAGAAAAATATTTTTGCTTCACAAAAAGTTAATATTTTTACTTCTGGAAGTCATTCTGAAATTATATACCCAAATTAATTTTTGACTTTTCTGCTTCCAGAAGTCAAAAAACAACTTCTGGAGTGACATCCAAACAAATTATAAGCTTGTTGCTAACAAACTAAAACCATGGTTAGGAAAAATGATATCACAAAATCAATTATCTTTCATTTTTGGAAGACAAATAACATATAACATTATTATAGCTCATGAAATTCTACATACCACGAAAATATCTGAAAATAAAGATGATAATATGGATTTGAAATTGATTTATTCCTTTGACCGTATTGAATGAAATTTTTCACAAAAAATTCTTTTGGCCTTTGGCTTCAACAAAAAAAGGTGATAACTGATTGTGCAATACACAACCACCACATCTTTTTTTGTGCTTCTACATGGCTCTCATGGTGATTCCTTTAAGGTTGAAAAATGGATTCAGCAAGGAGATTCTCTTTCACCATACCTTTTCATAATTTGTACGAAAGTTCTTTCCAGGCTTGATTTTAAAGTTAAGTTAACATATAACATTTCAGGTACATAAGTGGCTAAAGATGTTCCTCTTGTGTCTCATCTATTATTTGCTAACAATTGCTTCCTCTTCTCTAGAGAAGGTAATTCTGTAGGAAAATGGGATTTGGATGTCAATTCAAGCTCATATCCAATTGAATGAAAATTGTGTTATGTTGAACATAAGGGAAATCTTTAGTCCCACATTGATCAAAACTTGAAGGCTTTTCTTGTATATAAGCTATATGTGTATCATTAGCTTATACAAGGTTAAGGTGTATCATTGCCTTAGTTCTTCGCAGCGAAGCACCACATCCTACCACACGTAGCATGGCATGGGTACAACTGAGCACTTCTAAGGGCGCATGCAAGAACTTCGCAAGTTTGTAGCGAGGAAAACTTGGAACCTTTGGTTTTATACAATGAGACTCAAATTGGACTGACAGGATTACATCTGAATGGATAGGTTAATATCTGATGGTTTAGATAAATCTAACAGTTATGATCTAAAGGAAACGATTAATCTCTTTCGGCGAGATATATTCTGCCGATCAAGAATGTACCGTTTGTGAAAAGGAAAGGGTACCTGAAATGACAAGGGTACCAAGTACACCACAATATTTTCGATATCAACCTTTGCAGAAATCACCTTGTATAATCTTATCGAAACAATAACGACCAAAAGATTATTTAAACAAGATGAATCTTGGTAATAGTCAAAGTTCTATTCGAACTAACTGTGAGATCTTTACCGAGAGATGATTAACATACACGTGTATTTTATTTTAATTACAAAGCTAAAAAATATAATACGAAAGTAAATTAAATCGTACGACACACAAGATTTGTTTGATGAGGAAAACTGCTTAACAGAAAAACTCAGGGCCTAGTCCAGTTTTGAATACTCTCATAATTAAGCCGTTATATAAATTGACTACTGCAACTTCGTATAGTTGGGACCAAGTAAACTACCCGAATTTACCAGTTCAATTATTATCCATGCGCTTACAACCAATCTGGCCAACACACGTGAATACCAAGATAAAGCCACTATCTCGAGTCGCTTCACCACTGTTTAGAATTCTGCACCTGACGACTTTGGATCATAAATCGAAATAATATATGACTAACTTGTTTTAGTAACCAACTCATTTATCAATCTCAATCAATCTTTAGATCAGAGATAAAGTAAAGTCAAGGATCTTCCGTTTTATCAATAAAACTCTTTTGGTCAAAAGATCAAACCAAGAAAATGATTATCGAAATAATCAATCTTGATGAACAAGCTCTGACCAAGCAACTTAATACATCTACATAATTTGTTCGATATTTTATAAGTATGATATTTATCAAGATAAACTGCTTGTGTAATCCCAGAGAATCAAGTTTGCATAGAGTCACATACAAAGATCAGAACCAAAAAGAAAATCCTTCGAATCTTTAATCTTCAGTTATAATCTTCAAAGTAACCACTGTAAAACAACTTGATTCCACTATTGATCAACCGTATAAAACACAGTCTGTTAACATTGACTGATTAATAGTTCAACCTTACAGATCCAGAATCACTTAGATCTTTACAAGTCAAATATTCAAACAAATTTGAGTGGCCTTATAATAGAAGAGAATCACCTTGGAATAAACAATTTTGATCTATTGAAGAAGACAACATCGTTAGTTCAAACACAAGTAATCAACCAAAACTAAATAACAATCTATCCTTCCACCAACGATAAAACTAGAGGGGCTTCTTGATCCTAAAGAAGACTTTAACAAAAGGCAATGTAAGATGTTTCACCTAATGAAATTACTCTTATCTCTTTAACAAGTTGGCTTTTCAACACTCACATAAGGTGTGCTCTGGGATGAGTTTGTAAGAATACAAGACTCCCTATTTATATTGTTATGATCAAGGCATTGATTGGAAATACTTTATTTACCAATTTCGAAAATTCTCAAGTTTTACAATAATAATATATTTCTGAAATTAGAAAAAACAAAGTAATATTCAATTCATAATCGATTTCACTCTTACTCAAAACTAGGATTAGCTGACACATAACCTTTACTAATATAGTTTGTTAGAGATATGCAAACCTACGGGAATGGAAAATATATAATTCGATACCAAATATGATATTAAAAAATCGATTCTTGGGATCTTGCCTTGAGTATGAAAGGTGTATTCTTGAACATTAAAAAATTAGAGTTTAACACATGTTCAAATCATTATGTCGACACTAATGAATTTTCCAATCTAACTTATTAAATTCAAATATCTGCACAAATCCGTGAAGATCCACAAGATTGGTCCTGGGATCGATCATTCTTACCAGGGATCGGTCCTGGGCCGAACCTTATTATTAGGGATCGGTCCTTCACCAGGGATCGGTCCTGAATCCTATTTCGACTTTGAAAAAAAGTTTCGTAAGTCTACTTCCTTATACTATGTTTCTGAAATTTCTTACAAATATATTTATTAAGGTTTAGATTCTCTCTGAAGTTCAACACACTAAACAATAACAAGTTACCAATTAGTGCAATGTCTTAATCAAAGAAGTCTATAGATAAACTATCTTTCGTAACTCTATATACTTTAAGTTGTCGAAACAACTATGTATATCATAAATTTTGATACTTTGATTACATGTATATGAACAAGTGATCAATACTAAAGTCATTATAACAAACATAACTTCGTTTTTATGTTTTCAATGATAAAGACTTGCATGAAAAATAAATATAAATGAAATAAGTCAAGTCTTGTAGTTACTAACCTTGAACTGAAAGATGGTGACTTCGTTTTGTCTTCATTATATCTTCAGGACTTCAAGAGTAACTAGAGCAAGTCTCAACACTCTATGTTCTTAGTCTAACATAACAAAGTTGACTTTAGTAATCTACTCAAACGACTTTGAGTTTACAAATTAAACTTGACAACCAAACTTGACACACCAACACTTGATGAGTTCAACCGGGCAGCTCTCTAAGTACCTAGTACACCATAAACTTTTTTGTTTGTGAACCTGTATGAACAACCTTTTCCAATCTATACGTTCGGATACATGATCCCTATTCAAGATTGTAAAAAAGGATTTCTTTGAATGATCAAATCTGATTCACATCCACAAGATTAACCTAGTATATTGATAGACACATTTTTATGTCTATTTTTTCCTTAATTATCTATTTTGTTAATGCTGAATTTGGTACTTATTGTATTATTTTATGTGTTTGTAGGTATTTTTGGGAAATAAACATTTGTGGAAAAATTGGATCAAAAAGTTGTTAAAGGCACCCATGCTAATTGATAAAGGTACCCAACTTATGGATAGAGGACACCCCCTTTCAATTTTATAATTTTGAAAAAGGCGGGAAAATATTTTCTTTACGTGAGAAGTTAATTGTGATTTTCAAAACCGATTGTTGGGGGATTTTAAAAAGTTTAAACCTTATCAACATGAAACAACAATCATTAGAGGATGAAACACGTAAATTACAAGAATTTAAAGCCGGGAAAATGGGTGGAAATCCATGTTTTTATCGGAAAAGGGTTTACTCCCTGATTTTGATTTACACAAGTTTAATTCGGTTTTGGAGAGTTATTTGAGCCATAATATATTAAGGAATAATAAGAATAATATCTAAGACCTATAAATAGCAAAAATGAGGAAGAAAAATCAGGAGAGGAGGCTCGGAAAAAAACAGAAGAAAAAAAAGAAAGTTCTGCTGCTAGTGAAGAACAGGGATACGACGACGATTCCTTCAACCCATCTGCAACGGATATCTTCGTCTTTGCAACGTTTATCTTCAGCTGCAACGATTTCTTCAGTCCATCAGCAATGCTTATCTTCGCTTTGCAACATTTATCTTCAAGCTCCATTGCAATAGTTAATCTGTAACGCCCAGAAAACGTTGTAGATTTCCTGTTCTATTATTTTTAGTTTCTTTTCTTCTTCTCAAGCACTTTTGATCCATGTACTAATCTTTTGAGAGTGTTTTGAGCATGATGAGCTAAACCCAACCACTGGAACAATGGAGGAAGCCATATTTCATGAATGAATGATAACTATTTTTGATTCTTAATGACTTTTGCATTGATTTTTAATTGATTTATGAGTTTTCTTAATTAGTTGTGATTTTGTTTGATGGTGTATGCTGGGACTTAAGAACTTTTGATGCGCCATGCTTGCAATTTACAATTAATGTTTTAGAAATCTACTTTTGGCAAAGAAACAAAGTCAATAAAAGAGCTATAATTGTTAAAGAATCATTGTAGAAATCATTCAGAAGTGATTTTGGTGGAATCCTGAGTTCCAGTTCTTCCCAATATTATCAAAGCTTTTACTTATTTTCTAGTTTAAATCAAAAATAGTTCTAAAACGAATCTTCACAAGTCTCAGCGAACGAACTATTTTTACCACTTTTTTAAAACGATCATATATACCCGATCCTTTCAAGCTCCTAATTTTTTAATAAGACGAAGTCTTGTATGATTTATTTCTCAATATCTGAATTTTAAGAAGAATGAGTCTTGTTAAATCTTTATTATTTGAATTAGAAAAACTATTTATGTTGATTAACATACTACTTGTGATATTTTAATTATACATATAAAACAATATAATATGGAAAAAAAAATAACACAAGACACCAAAATTTTGTTAAAGATGATACCTGCAATTTAGCAATAAAACCTCGAGACCTCGTCTAGTTTAAACATCGCATTGTATTAAGTCTCTTCAAACACTAGCCTACTATCAGACTTCGGATTGGAATGTAGCTGAGACCGAATCAACCCTCCGAGAAATTCAGCTTCAGTCGTGCTCCTTACGTTCTTAGATATCGCAAGACCCTACACACTTGATTTACCTAACTGACGTCCTTTACAGGCCTGCGAGTTGCTTTAGCGTAAGTGAAGACTTGAGATATGATAAGTTTACATAATTTTAGTTTCAAATCCATAGTATTATTTTCTATCATTCTTGAGTATTACTTGTTATTACTTTTGTTTTGTTTTATTTGTTTCTATTAGGTTAATCATCCCAATAAGAGTGAAAATGACTACAAAAGAGCTAAGAAGCGAAGTATTCCAAGTTCAACTCATCCAAAATCAGGATTTATTGATACCATCTTGAAGAGAATTGAATTACGAAGAGAACGCAAAAATAATAAGGTCATTCCGACATCGGACGAAAAAGTTATGAGCAAAACAGGATAATGTGAAAACCTTTGTTCAAAGACCAAAGAGGTTTGCAAACCATACACTTCTGGAACCATAATTGGAAAGGGGTGCCAATGGAATACTGCTATAGGCACCATCTGTTCCACTAAGGGGCTTCAGTTGGCACCCGACCAGTTGTTATGGGGCACCACCTTCTTCATCACCTTCACGAGAAAGATAATGGTGATAACTGCCATTGATGGCAGTTGAGCTGTGATGATGGATGGGATGCTCGAGTTCACAATGATGGTGGTGATTGAGCTTAGAAGGGAGGAAATCGAAATTAAGGAAGAGCTGGTGATGGTTCATGGTGGCAGTTATTCTGTGATTGAAGCATAGAGACCTTGATGGCGATTAATGGAGCTGTTCATGGAAGTGAGCTTGATAATGGAGTGTGTGATCATCATGATCGAGAATGAATAAGTGAGGATGGTGGTTGATCGAGTAGCAGCAGTTTGAGATCGAGGAAGAGTTAGCTGTTGGTTAATGGGTTTTGATCAAGTGGTTTAGTCGAGAGAAAGAGTTAATGGTTTGGCAGGGAAGCATTGAAATGGAACTCGAATGATGATGATGGAGCTGATCATGGGAAGTGATGGTGGTTGGAAGCGATGATGCTGATCGAGAAGTGAGAAGAAGAAGAATTGACGCTGGAATGGTTGGTATCTGCTGCCATCGATGAATGTTGGAGTTAAGAAGTGAATGGAGTTGGGTCACTGCCATGGTTCTGTTGATGGAGTTCGAAGTTGGAGAATAAAGGCCGAGGAAGAAGAAGTAGTGAATGGGCTGGGTTGTTACCCCAGGTGAGCCCATTATCACTAACGTGAGTGGGATGGGTTCAGTTTCGTGAGCCCATTAGCTTCTTTAGCTAATTTACACGGCCAAGCTTGATTCTAGACCTATATTTGGTATATTTTGATGTTTTGCAAACCAATTTCGACCGGGATTCGAGCATGGGTACTTTTATAACTTTGGACACCTATTTAAGAGATTTTTCTAATTATTTTATGGGGGGGCTAATCAATTGATATATCACAACCTAAGAAGAAAAGAGGGGGAGCTTGGGAGTTGAAAACTTTTCTACAACCTAGGGTTTGCTTTTATTTTCTTCTTTATTATTTTTCATGGATTTTGAGAAACCCATGATGAAATAAACCTTTCTTATTAGTTAGGGATGTAGTCCTAAGTTGGAAAACATGTTTATTAATTGAAGTATCATTCTCATATGTTCTTAATCTCTTCAATATCGCTTATGTTCTACCGTTTAATAACTCTATGAATGATTGATTGCTAGTCTATTTAAGTCACGAATTAGATGAGCATGCATTGGTATCTATAGATAAACTAGGGTTTTAGATCCAAAATTATCGAATAATCCTTGTTACAAGTAGCATAACATAGTTGTTAATGACGGGATGTTACCATGCAACTATATGTAGAAGCGTGACCTAGGTTAAATCTGTATGGCTCTTGCGCCGGATTGCTTAGAGTAACCTCAACTCAAAAAGACCATTGATTTCATTGGGTTAAACTTGAGTGACTCTTGCGCCAAGTTATTCGTTGAAAAGGATTCAAAGAGTGGCTCTTGCGCCTTTGATAATAAAAGGAGTTTTGCCAGAGGAGACCTGTGATAGGATGCTTTAGGGTTATTTATATTGAGAGAGAATGAATGCTGAGTTTGATTCGGTTGATAACATGTTGGAAGATGGAAGATGAAACCTCTAACCATTATTCTTTACCTTTGATATTCTTATTAATTTGCTTATTTAGTATAATTTTGTTATAATCACAATCAAAACCCCCCTATTTACATAAGAAATCAAAAATACTTAACAACCCATATCTCCCTGAGGAACGAACTTGTTCTTACTGTTATATTCTAATCCATATTTGTGAAGTAGAAAACTTGAAAATAATTTTTCTTGGCTGACAACCGACCAAGATATCATACCTATAATAGGATACCTATTGATTTCCTTTATATATGTTTCAATCAAGGTAATGAAAATCTATTTGTTTCGATGGATCTTTAGGATAGCTTACATTCTTCAAATTATAGAGATGCCTAATCGATTCTCCCTCACAAGACCAATCTAAATCAAGTTTAGATGTTAATCTTGCGGAACTACAAAGTCAGAGACAAATAACTCTTTGTGGTTTCTATCAATCTTATTTCTCAGAAATAGTTCTTGAGTGTCCGTATACCAGAAAAGACTGAGCTTTAGAATAGACTAGAAATATGATGATCAAGATAAGATTCTGGATATCAAGAATCCATCAGGTAAAAGATAATCTGACTGGGCTTTACGAATCCCTTAGTGAAGACTTCAAAGTCGTAACCTAATTATGTTTCTCCAGGAAACCTAGGTCTTTAGAGGACGAATCTAGTAGCAATAGGGGCAAAGCGTGTCAGGATTGAAATTCTTAGTTACAGAGAATCATGTATTTATAATGATGAAACATGATAGATTTATTAAAGTTCAAACAATTATTTCTGAGTGAATCTAACTTTCGTTTTTACATTTCGTCTGGTCTGTATATCTTCACGGATTTTTTCAGATATTGAGATGTATATGAGTTAGATTGGAAAGCTCATTAAAATGTCGACATAATAATTTGAACATGTGCTAAACTCTAATTTCTTAATATTCAAGTATATACGATACTCAAGGCAAGATCCCAAGATATTGATTTTCTATATCATATTTGGTATCGAATTATATGCTTTCTGATGCGATTCGATTAAACAACAAATTAATTACTTATGTTCCATACAATTAAACGGTAATATAATGGTAATAATTTTGCTCCCACAAAGAGCAGGGAGTTTTTAGTGTTATAAATATCAAACAGGGGATATTTGGGATGTAAAAATAAATAAATAAAAGAAAATAACAAAAACAAATTTTAAACAATGAAAAAAAAAGACGATTAAGGAATCTTTCGTAGTCACTGAAAAGAAACTTAATAAAATACTCATTTATTTCTTGTTAAATTTATATTTTCATCAACCGTGGAATAGCAATAAACTTTGTTTTTCCCGGAATTCGTGATGTCACTGGATACAGAAGTACTCGACTATCAGTTTTTATCCAACTAACCCACCAAGAATAGGCTCTCAAGGTATAAATTATTCGGACGCTTTACGCTTTATGAATTAGGTTGATCCTAGCATCAGACACATAGGCTCGGTATGCTTACTAGCGTCATCTCTATACACAATCACTTAACAGAATCCCTTTGTCAGATTTTGTGATGTACTACTTACTTAAAGAATTGGATGACAACTACACGTATCACACAACCTTATACTAGTAGAAGAATTATTATTATGTTGATTTAAATGGCCGATTAAATAACCCAATAATAATTAAATAATCAAAACATTAGAGGTAATCGACAATTGAAAGTAAAACTTAAAATAAACTTATAAAAATAATTAAGATTTCATTATTCAGGATTTTGAAATCATTCTAATAAAATAAAAATTAGCTAGACATAGCTATGGGGATTTTACAATAAATAAAAAATGAAAAAAAAAAGTGAAAATCTCACAGTAAAAGCCAGGAAAAAGCTCTCTTCCAAAAGTTTGAAATTGTAGAGAAAATCGTGTGTGAAAGTTGTATCTAGGCTCCTATCAATATAGGCTTTTGTAACCTCCTCTTGATGTCTATCCGACTAGGAAACCTGATAACCATCAAATATTTTCACCTCCTTTTGATCCCTATGCAAGTAAAAAACTTAACCTCCTCAGATACTAACACCTCCTCTTAATCCTTATCCAATTAAAACAATTAACCTCCTCAAAATCAAACAAAAACCCTTCGTCGAAAGCAAGCCCAAAACGCATCTATTCTTCCTATTCCCGTGCAAGCCCAAAACATGCCCAATAGAAACCAAATCCAAGTTGGTTTTACCGTTTTGCTCCTAACTTCTTCATACAAACTCGGAATGACCTCATTCTTTTTGCATTCGCTTCGTATTTTCGTTATCTACAAGGTGATGTGATGAAATCCTGGATTTTAACGAGTTCATGTGGGTATTTTGTCCTTCTTCCTTTGTAGCACTTCTTTTCTTGTACAATCTAACACTTTGTAGCTCCTTTTTGGATGATTCACCTAATAAAAGACATAAAATAGAAAACAAGTATAATACAAGGTAATATGAAAGAATTATAGCAAATATAAACATGGATTTGATATTAAGAATATGTTATTTATACACCTATCAAATTCCCCTACGCTTACCTTTTGCTAGTCCTCGAACAAACTACATACCTAAACTAACCTAACTCACTTTAGGAGGAAACAAGCCTTTAAACCGCTAGGTTTTCCTAGCGGATGAGTTATAATATCGTGAGGGTTTACAAGAGATATAAACACAAAACCTACTCCAACTTCTATATATTTCAAAATCACAAGCATCCAAAGAGCTATGAGGACTTAAAGTTTCTACACACTAATAATAAGAAGTTCGAAATACCAAAGAATATTATTCTCATGCTTAATTTTTGAGCAAGTTGGTGTAATGTGTTAAACCAACTCCATATGAAAGAATTTATCCTCGAGATTAATCAAGAAGCATTTTTCCTCGACTTTTGCCTCACCAAAAGAATAATAAATGATTGACACTCGTA
This sequence comes from Papaver californicum, assembly GCA_023531435.1. Classification (NCBI taxonomy): domain Eukaryota; kingdom Viridiplantae; phylum Streptophyta; class Magnoliopsida; order Ranunculales; family Papaveraceae; genus Papaver; species Papaver californicum. The sequence continues at coordinate 20,356,883 of JAJJMC010030977.1, read as the reverse complement.
AGACGGTAGAATTGGGTCTCACGAGTGTGTAAGCAGGAATAAAGAAAGAACACTTACACACGGAAAGGTAATGCTTAAAACTTTTTTTTTTTAAATAAAAAATTTGTGATGATATCTAAGAAAGAAACTCAAATTATATGCAAGGATGAGAATGCTCACTCACCTTCTTATCCGATCTACATTCAATACCGTTCTCCAGCGTCCAATAGAAACAACTTCGTCTTCAGCTTCAATTGTCGATGATAAACTCCTGAACTTCGTAGAACTTTGACAATTTGTAACTCTTTTGCTCAATTTCATGTTGCTTGAAACTCTTTATAAATTTATTCCCTCCCACAACATTATTGAATGAATGCAAAAAGATATATACACTAAAACAATATATATATATATATATATATATTTATTTATTTTTGAATACCAAGAAAAATACAATGAAGCTAATATGGTCACGGGAAAAGGACTTTATCATTTGATTCTTCACAATTTGTATTGTCTCGGTAACATAAACTTCATGAAAATTCACTTCTTTTGATTTTTTTTTCATTTTTGTACTTAGTCTTCAACTTAGATATTAAATTTTTCTCCTTGTATTGTTGCTTGTAAACCTTGAATTTCTTCAACTTTCTTCAAATTTGTGATTCTATGTTTTTTGATGATGATGATGTTTCTATGAACCTGTTGTTGTCGAGATAGAAAATGGAGCCAACCGAAAATCAAACTACAATATTTCACAATTCTGATGTCACCCTCATGATTGATAGAACTAGCACTCAAGTTCACAAAGTGTTGAAATGGTGCAAGGTTGAGTAGCTCATCATTCTACCCGGAGTTTGTGCATATGAAACACGCTAAACGGAAAAAATACGTTGAAGGTTTGGTGCCTCACTCTTATTTTTTATAGGTAGTCTCCACTAATGAAAGATTAGATCTCAGATACTGCCTTCCTTCTGCACCTAATTTTCCATCGACATGGTTAAGTTCATCATGATATATCTCTTAATGATATCCCGAATATCGTTCTGCAGAACTTCTAAGTTCAGTTATTCGGTACGAACTCCTATGTAAAGTTAGATAAAATATACTATGTAACTCTAAAAATCTCTGAAAGTTAGAGGTTCAAGCAAATATATACAAAAATTCAAAAAAAAATTACCTATAAAAGTAAAAACTAAAAAATTTATATGCTAAATACTCCCCCACACTTAAACTTCATATTGTCCTCAATGTTAAAAACCGAAATTTATGAATTTTAATGCAACATCATATTAACCCTGTAAACTGTACATATTGGTAAGGAATTTGGCAAAACTTCCTTGACGAAAGTTGTTCGCCTTCGTCTTTTATATAACGTATCAAAAAGTTACAGGGTTTCAATAAACAGTTTGACATTTATGGCCTCTGGATTGACTGACATGCCATCTGGAAAAAATTTAGAAAAATCCGGAACTCAACTTACCAGGCCAATCGCTCCATCCTAACAGACTCCAAATTCAGATTTTCTTTTTACAAAAAAAAGAGTCTTTACCCTTCAAAAGTTGGGGTAAACCACTCAAATCGGACTCCGAACGAAGTCTCTTGAGATGTTTCATCAAACGGTCTCATGGTCAGAATTTTTCTGACGAAAAATTTCTCGTCAAAATTTTCTTTATTATAGATATAAGACTCTATGAATTTGAACATGGGAATGCAAAATGATATAAAATCTAAAAAAAACTAAAAAAAAAAAGATTAATATACAGAACCTATGGGTTGCCTCCCATTTAACGCTTCATTTAAAGTCGTCAGCCCGACTTTCTGGACGCTCGTATACCAACAATATGAAAATTTGAGAGTCCTCCCAAATAATGATCTGCATGCTAATAACAACTACATGCAAATGTTATCATAAGATAAAAATATCGAAATTATTATTTTATGTAAGTTACCCCCACACTTATAGCATGTTTGGTTCAAGGAATTGAAGGCTAGGTAATCCAATTCCTAAAGAATGTAACCAATTACTTGAACTAAACAAGATAAATCAACTTTGTGTAATTAAGTTTTTTGATTCCTATGAATCCAAATTCCTCCAAAATAATAGATTTTCATTGCACTAGTCCAACAATGCAATGTAATTGGATTCCGAGGCAAAAATTGAATAACCTCAACCAAACGCTAATTTTTTGGATTTGAATTCAATTCCAATAATTGGATTACCCCATAATTGAATTCCTAGGATTCCAATTCTTCCAACCAAACGAAGTGTTAGTCCTTTCCACACTTGAAAGTGTATTGAGAACATAAAAAAAGGGAACTTTTATGGTTTCCTGTCGGTGAACTTGCACAATGTTTGAATCAAACACATCTAGTGGTGGATACTTGGAAACAAAGTAATCCTTAAGAATTTTAGAAGCACATAAATCCAAACCTATGTGAAGTAGGGGAGGGTGATAATCACATAACAATTTAGATGTAGAGTCAGATAAACCTTGAAATTGCAAACCTGAGGAATGATCAATCACTCCGTTAGCAAGGTTTGTCGTTGCTTCTATGTTATCAATTCGTTTGGTTTCATTCTCAATCAAAACTTCTTCAACACTCTCATCATCAGAGTCTTTGTCAAACTCATAATCTTCAATATCCCAACAATGTTGGAGTTCCATTTGTATGACCCTATTAATTTCTTAAAGAGTCTCTCCTGATGCTCTGGCTTCTTCCAGTTGATCATATTGTTTAAAGAGTTTTCTGATGTTAATACGTTTTCCACCATTACTCACAATAGAGTCTCTAGACCACATATATTCCCTTTGAACAAGTGAATGATCATAAATATGATCAATAGGAGTAGGTATAGATGTACTATCATAAGTTCTGAGTTCAAAACTCTCTGACATCTGCACATTAATAGAAAACAACTAATTAAAAGTATAACTATCCTCCAGTCATCGTGATTGTTCATTTACATACCCGCTATAAGGTTGTTGGTATGTATGAGAATAACCATAAGGTTCCATTGGATATTGATTATAACCAAGAGATTGGTTACTTATGTTCCATACAATTAACTGGTAATATAATGGTAATAAGTTTGTTCCCACGAAGAGCAGGGAGTTTTTAGTTGTTAAAAATATCAAACGGGGGATTTTTGGGTTGTAAAATAAAATAAATAAATAAAAGGAAGTAATAAAAACTTATTTTAAACAATGAGAAGAAATAGACTAAAAAATCCTTCATCGTCATTGAAAAGAAACTTAATAAAATACTCGTAATTTCTCGTTAAATTTATATTGTCACTAATCGTGGAATAGCAATAAGCTCTGTTATCCCTGGAATTGTTGTTATCACTGGATATGGAAGTGCTCGACTACCAAATTCTATCCAACAAACTCACCAAGAATAGGCTCTCAAGGTGTAAATTAACCGGAAGCTTTACACTTTGTGAATTAGGTTGATCCAGCATCATACAAATAGGCTCAGTTTGCTTACTAGTGTCATCTCTATACACAATCACTTAACATAATCCCTCTATCGGATTTTACAATGTACTACTTGCATATAGAATTGGATGACAATTACACACAACCCTATACTAATAGAAGAATTATTATTAGGTTGATTTAAATGGCCAATTAAATAACCCAATAATAATTCTTAAATAATAGAAGCATTAGAGATAAACGACAATTGAAAGTAAAACTTAAAATACAAATAATTAAGATTTCATTATTCGGGATTTTGAAATCGTCCCTAATCAAAGAAGAATTAGTTAGACATAATTGTGGAGATTTTAACAATTAAAAAAAAAAGTTACAGTAAAAGCCAGGAAAAAACTCTCCTCTAAAAGCTTGAAATTGTAGAGAAAATCATGTGTGAAAGTTGTATCTAGGCTCCCCTTAATATAGGCTTTTGTAACCTCCTCTTGGTGTCTATCCAACTAGGAAACCTGATAACCATCAAATATTTTCACCTCCTTTTGATCCCTATCCAAGTAGAAAACTTAACCTCCTCGAATACTAACACCTCCTCTTAATCCTTTTTCAATTAGGACACTTAACCTCCTCAAAATCCAACAAAAATACTTATTTTCTTGTCCAAGGCAATCCCTAAACGCATCCCTTCTTTTTCTTCCCGCACAGGCCGAAAACAGGCTCAGTAGAAACAAATCCAAGTTGGTTTTACTGTTTTGCTCATAACTTTTTCATATAAACTCGGAATGACCTCAATCTTTTAGTGTTGGCTTCGTCTTTTTGTTCTCTACAACATGATATGAAGAAATAGTGAATTTAATTGAGTTCCTATTGGTATTTGTACCTTCTTTCTTTGTAGCACTTCTTTCCTTATACAATCTAACACTTTGTAGCTCATTTTTGGATGATTTACCTAATAAAAAACATAAACTAGAAAACAAGCATAATACAAGGTAATATACAAGAATTATTGCAAATATAAACATGGATTTGATACTTAGAATATGTAATTATGCACTTATCACTTTCTATTCCCAGAGGTTTGCATATCTCTAGTAAGCTATATTAGTAAAGTACATATTATGTGTTAGCTGATCTTAGTTGTCATACTATGAGAGAAATTGATTATGAGTTGAATATTATTTGGTATTTGCTAATTTCGGAAATATATTATTATTGCATATCTTGAGAATTTTCGAAATTGGTAAATTGAGGTTAGACTCCTAATGACCATGAAAACGTCCTCTATGGTCACGTGATCGAGACCATGAATGACTCTACTCTACTTTCTGGATACTTTTCCATTTAATGCACCTTACTTTTATAAGCAAGTAGCTTTGATTTAGGAATAAGCCAATCAATACCTTGGTCATAACACTATAAATAGTGAGTCTTGTATTCTTACAAACTCATCCAGAATACACATTCTGTAGAGCATGGAACATACAACTTGTTAAAGAGATAAGAGTAATCTAATTAGGTGAGATATCTTACGTTGCCTTTTGTTAAAGTGTTCTTTGGGATCAAGAAGCCTCTAATTTTACTGTTGGTGGAAGGCTAGATTGTTATTTAGTTTTAATTGATTACTTGTGATTTGAACTAACGTTGTAGTCATCTTCGATTGATCAAACTAATTTATTCCAATATCTTTCTCTTCTACTATAAGGCCACTCAAGTTTAAGGATTACTCTCTGTGTATGTTGGGTAGAATTGTAGGATGTCCAGTTTCTATTTCTACTAGCAAAGTTAGGAAGTTGGTTAAATATTTTTGGCCAGTGTTTAAAGAAGTTAGTATCAAGAAGTGTGGAGCCAGAATCAATATGCATATGTATAAATTTGGATCTGAAATAGACATGATAAGGATTAAAGAATGGGTTGTGGGATCTGGATAGGAGTTTGGTAGTCTTAATTGATATATCTAGTCACGGATTTCAGTTTGGTGATGCTATAAACATGGACTATGAACTGTTCATAGTATTCTTATGTAGGATGCCAAAGCAATTCCTCACCGTTGATGCTTTCAGAGCCATGACAACGGTTATTGGAGAATTATATCGGTTTACTGAGCCAATGGGATTGTCTCCAGATCACAACACGGTTAAAATATTGATAAAGATTAATGTTATTGGTGCTCTGCCTCGGAGAATCCTAGTTAAAGCACAAGATGATTCTGCCTGGTTCTCGGTTAACTACAATGTTTTGCCCTTGGAGAATTTATGAGATTTGTAGGGTTCTAAACCGCAAAATACAACCATGTGTAGAAAGATATTTAGTAGTCATAGAGGATCAAGATAATTGGGGCTGAAAGAAATGAGAATGATGTGGAGGAGGGTAGACTCATCATTGGTCCTGTCGGACATAATGGTCATGAAGATATGGGCCAACAAAAAGTAAGTAAGGCAAGAATTATAAAAATGGAAATTTAAGCTGCTCAGGCCTCAATTGAGGGTGAACTTATTTCAGGGAGAAAAATAGTTGGTGGCTCAGGTGAAGGAAATGTGGAGGTAAGAAATGAATTGAGTCATGTAGTTGATCAAATTATTCAAGAAACTCAAAGGATAAATGAAGATAAAAGAATGGTGGAGGAAAGGAATATGATCAAAGGCAAGAAGAAAATTATTCTCCCTGAATCATTAGGTATCTCAGATAGGCCTTCTGTTGTAGAGTTGAGAACTGGTGCATGGATCTTTGGTGATAAAAGGAGGTCAAGCAGTTGGCACTGAAGAGGAAGTTCGAAGATTAGAGGCAACTAATGAGCACCAAATTAAAGCAAGAACGCTTCTGAATTTGTCAGTTACTATCAAAGAGCCCGAGAGGAGAAATAAATACAAGAAAAAAGTTCTGGTAACTGAAGATGAAAATGTTAATAAGTTTAAGGTGGTTCAAGGAGGAGATATCACGTCATTTTAGCATGGACAAAATGGTGAGAATGCAGTAGTATATTGTAGGAAAGAAATAAGAAACTCTTTTTTCTGTCTATTCGGAAACCAGTATAGTTAATATATCTGATACTATGTTGAACTTTTGTTTCCGGTTCCTTCTTGCATTTCCCATGGTCAAGGGGGTAACAATATCATTCTCGTTAATCCTCATATGATTAATAATTCTGTCCAGTCCAATGATGACCCATATGATATGTTCAATGATTACAATTACTACATTCCAACTGATTCATCACCAGTCTCTTCTACAGAACCTGGGAATGAGATGGTGATCGCTGCCTCCAACAGCAATCAGTTACTCTATAATACAAATTTCCACCTTGATTTAGATTTGTGCATTGACAACATCAAGTATATTTTAAGAATTTACTTAATAAATAATGAATGCAAGTATGAAGTCAATTGGTATGAAAGCATGTCTGTATGCGTAGGAAATAGAAGTAGAACTCATGTGTGCTTTGTTGGTTGCTTTTTTGAATATTATATTGAATATGCATAAGTATGTTTGGTATAAAGAGTGCATTCAATTTCGAAACTTGAAAATTTTGTCTTGGTGGCAATAAATTTCCTAGGGAACACTTCGTAGATTTAGTTAAGTCAGTCCAACCAGATATTGTTTTCCTCAATGAAACTAAACAAGCAAGTGATAATGTTTTAAGTCCCTTCAAATCTGTTAAGTATAGCAATATTTAAATAGTGGATCCTATTGGGAAAAAAGGGAATATCTTCAGCTTGGTTGGAAACAGATAGATTGAAAATAACTCATCACTCTGATTTCTTCATAAATACTTGCGTAACTGATCAGGTCACTAAAAAAGACTGGGTTAATAACGGTTTGTATGGGAATTATTACAATAAGAGTATTACTTGGTTATTTCTTACGTACATGGCTTCAATAACTATACTTTCATGGATGGTAATAAGGGATTCAAATTTTACTTTAAATCAAGAAGAAACAGGTGGAGTAGGAAGGATGAATAAACATGAAATAGATAGGTCTGTTCAGGCAGTTAATCAAGCAAGCCTGATTGATTTAGGGTTCTCTGGTTACTCGTTTACATGGTCTAATTGTAGAAAGGACAATGAACTGATTGAGAAGAGGTTAGATAGGAGTATGGATAATAATGATTGGATTTCAATGTTTCCTAATGCTAGAGTTTCTCATTTAGGTCTTATAGCTTCATATCATAGTCCAATTATTCTGCATACTAATCATGACACTAATAACGAAGCTAAGCCTTTTAAATGTTTGGGTACTTTGCTTAAAATTGGAACTTGTATTAATGCCATAGACAATTCCTTGTTAACTCCTCCTAATGGTTCACCTGTGTTTCAGTTTGTTAAAAAACTGCATTTAACTAAGGGAAACATCAAGATTTGGAACAAGAATAAATTTGGTAACATTCATATTGATAGACACATTTTTGTGTCTAATTTGTCTCAATTTTTTATATTGATAGTGGTCGATTATGTACTAATTGTGTTATTTTACGTGTTTGAAGGTATTTTTGGGAAATAAATTTTTACGAAAAATTGGGTTTAAAAAGTTATAAAGGAACCCAAGAAATTAATAAAGGCACCCGTTGGATTGATAAAGACACCCAGTCCTTTGAATTTCAAAGCAAAAGTGGCGGGAAACTACAATCCTCTTCTGCGTGAAATCATTAGCGTGATTTGGAGAGAATTTTTAGGTTTCAAGACAAAGGATATTTTTGCCTTAATAGGATGAGAGTTTATACACGGTGGGAGACTTAAAAATCAAAGCAAAATCAAATCTAATAAATCTCGTAAAAGAAAATGGGTTGTCTGCCGTTAAAAATAGGAAAAATAAAAATCTCGAGTTGGAAAATATTCTAGGATATTTTATTCTTGATTCTGAAAGAAAGAAACAACATCTTAGTCCCAAGTTTTATGGAAATAACATCACATGATGATCGTGACTTGTTGATTCGAGAGAAATAAAAATCACAGAGAATAATCTTCTTTGAATGAAGGACCTGAACGAGATATGATGATGTGGGGGTTATAGTATAAAGAGAAGTCGAGATTAAGCATATGAGGGAGGTTGGCTTGGCCAGATCAAGAGAAAAATAAAAATTAGAAAAAATCAGAAAATTAGGGTTCTTCACGGCCGGAAGAGAGGAAAAAGAAGAAGAAATTACGTACTGGAACTGTCGGTGATAGTATGGTCTATACTTTCATAGTGTTAGCGACAGTTCGTGGTTTAAGTGCTAGAAAGAACCGTGCTTTTCAAAAAGCTTTAACGATCAGTCCTTTATCAACTACACAAGTAGTTGTCAATTAAATTAATCAGTCTTTTTTGTTTTAAGACACAATTGATTAATTCTTTTTCTTATAAGCATAATTTTTAATCAATAAAATGGTTTCTTCCGTTCTTTTTGCCATGAATAGCTAGGACCCTCACATAGGATTAGAGAAGAAGTCCTATTATGTTTGCTAGTATGTTATGAGTATTTTCTGTGATAATTTCTCTTGGTCCTATTTCTTGTTTAATATTGATAATAATTTCTTCATGTGTCCTATGATGCTTAATTAATTGTTTTAAATATTCTTTTTAGAGAGTAGTATTTTATGGTGAAGCAATTACTAATCTTTTCAGAAAAAATTATTAAATAAAAATGATTTATTTTCCGAGACGCAAATAATTGTCCGCAGTCATCTTGAGTTATTAATTTGAGAAATTATAGAAAATTGTTACAATCATCTAGTTTCATAGTTGTGATGAAATCTTGAGTCCTAGGTTTTCTTTCACTTGTAAATCAATTTTAGTACATTAAGTTTTTTAAAATTTTAGAATAACATCACCAAACCATATTTGTTATTAGCACAATAATTGACTGAAAACTAGAAATTACAATTCTGAAATCCCTGTAGAACAAACTGTGCTTGCATACTGTCTCATCGACAGCCGTGCTCTTGCGGTGTAATTTTTACACCAATTGAGCTTCATGATGTTTCTAGTTACAATCATAATAATGTTAATGATTATTTACCTATTCAAGAGGAAAAGGATTTAACTAGAGATATCATTGTTATAGATGGTGAGATATTTCCCTGTTATTACGAAGACGATGATGGTTTAGAGGAACGTGTTTATCCTGAGCCTAGTATTTTAGAGTCTAACGATTCAAAAACAATAGTCTCAAACGAATATGATAGACTCGTAGAGAATTTGAATAAGAGTGAAGGTACTCCACCTGATGATTATAATCTAGATGAAATAGTTGACCATTTTCCAAAATCTGATAATTTAGAAATTAAGGAAATTGTGAGTAGTTTGTCCAAGGACATTGACCACTCTAGGTTTGGGGGTGAATATTATTCTCCACGCGGTAATCCTTTGACTCTTTTAAAGGTCCCTCACTTGGGACTTGAGGTCTGTGCCTCTACTATATTAAGAGATTATCTTCAAGAACTGTCCCCGGACCTAATCATGTCCAGAAAGAAGTTCAGTTGTTAGAAACCCATCCTCTGGTTGATGTGGTTTACCCAGGCGATAATACCACAATTGACTTTGTTGTCCCACCAATATTTTATTTACCAAATGTGGGAATGTTTCAACTTCAAATGTGTCAGTTCTTAAATTTTGGAACTAAACCCGAATATTTTAGGAAATTAGAATCAATACATTTTTCTAAGAATGACCACCAATTTCATATATTCCGTTGTTGTCAACTCTATGGGTCAAATATGATTGACTTCAAGGATCTGCAATTATTCAGATTATTATTGTGTAATTCGTAAATTGTGATGCTTTTGGTACACAATGCTGGTAGTGTCTTTCCCTATCTATTTACTATGATCATTTTTAATCTTTGTTCATGCTCTCATTCATTTATCTTTAGAACCCTGAGGACTATGTTCATTTTAAGTTTGGAGGTAAGGGAGAAAATTTAAAAAATTTAGTTGTACCAAAAACTCCAAAATTTAGAAACCTTTGAACAATTCAGGATGACACTAACCATTCTAGGTATATGGAAACAAACTTCTTGGCTGCAGGAGTTTAGGGACCCATCTAAATGGTCTGTTCATAAAAGGACATAGCTCAGGTGTTAGAAATAACATGATAGTCGTCACCATATCACGTTCTTTTTTTATTTTTGCATCTTTTTGTGTTTCTCTAAGTGGTTTGGTGGGGCACTAGTATTGCCTTGTTGTCGCCAGGATAAAGTAGAGTGATTGAGATCGAACCCCATTATTTAATTGAACTTAACCAAAAAAATAAATAAATAAAAAGACACTTGGATAGCAGTATGTGTGTGTTCTCCCTAACTACGTCGCCTAAGCAAATGTGGAACGCAGGATCCATGAGAACTATCATGTAATCTGCTGACAAGGAGCATGCAGTTAGATTCAAAAGATCTAATCATGTTACCGAATAAAATTAATAAAATAAATAATAATTGTATATATTCAATAAATCGACCGTTGGGGCCTTTGTATAGTGTTTTGGTTGTTTTTAAAATCTTGATATTACTTTCAATTGAGTTTTCTTTATTTTACTTTTAGAAATTAAGTATAAAATCTAATCTTCACAAGTCTTGAACGATCCTTTCTTACCACTTCTACAAAATCACATCAATTTTTATCGAAGCCGACGCGGATTTGTCTTTAGGTGTAGAGTTTTAGATTTATTTTTAGGTTTTTATTTTGTTTTTAGTATTATTTTTATTTTGTTTTATTTTACGTTTTTTTGGGTATTTATCTTTTTGCTACAGGTTTGGATTTTGAGACGAAAAGAAATTGAGCCAAAGATTTTGGTGATTATAGACTCGGAGTTAAATTTAAAGCTAAAAGAACGGGAAAGAAGACAAAGAATTTTATTTTAGATTTTTTTTTTTTTTAGGTTTTGTTTGTTTCTCTTCTTTAGAAAATTTGTATTAGGAAATCTACTATTATTTTTGTAATTTTTCTTTATTTTTGGACTTTGTGACTTTGGACATTATTAGGATATTATTATTATTTTTATTTTAAACCCTAAGGAAGGGTGTTAAATATAAACTGCAACAGAGAAGGACGACAATTACGATATTGTCTCGGACCCTCGGGTTCGTACACTGACACATGAGTCAGTGGTACGAGTCGACTTTAACGGTTCATCCCCCGTCTGGAACGGGAGGTAAGACTCGATCAACCCACGAATCCCCTACAAGTGGGTTTACTGTATTCCTTCGTATGCATATATGTTGAGGAATTGAATACGGATTTATTTTCTAGTAAAGGGCAAGAACTGTCCATATAAGATAACGACTCGGATTTAATCACCATTTCCTTCTTGCCCGCCTTAAGAACACGTTACTTAACGCGAAAGTAAGCCTTAAAATTTGACTAGAAAGAGACCGATAGGGTAACGAGCTCAAGTCAAGGATCGGGATGATTAATTTAAGTTGATTCGATCCACCTTGTAGCCCAAGGAAACGTTTGCCTAAGAAGTAGGGTTATTCAAGCTCCATAGAACTTATCCTGCTTCTTTTTGATCAAATTAATCTAATTCAGATCGTTCCAAGAGGTTTGCTAAAACTGTAACTAGTTTCCTTTTGGAAGAATAGAAGCTGGTCTAGAAACAATCTAAGTGGAGCCATCATGCTTTTTGTTTGCTAGATTCAATAAGTTTGCTTGGTCGAGTCAGCCTTGCTTGTGTTTGTTAGAATTCCCTTCATATTGGAAGTTATTTATTGTATGCCGAGGCCGCCTAAATCCTTTAATGAGCATGCCTGGAGAATAGATTTTATTGGTCGTTTGATCAGTGACGAGAATAGAAACTCTGTTTTTGAAACCGAGAATTTAGGAAACCTTTTTTTTGAGGGCCCTATTTTTGGAAACTTTAGTTTTGAGAATTTGTCTCTTAGTGAGGAAGTTATTCCTAGTATTCCAGTTGTGCCAGAAATGCCAACTTTAAAAGATTTGTTGAATCTCACTAGGACTTCTCGTCCATTATGTATCAAATTAACTGTAACTCAAGCAAAGTATGATTTGAAACATGGGAACATACAGATACTCCCAGTCTTCTTAGGAAAAGAAAATGAAAAACCCTACTTTCACATTAGCGAATTTGAAGAAATATGTAGTACCCTAAGAATTCACAACCTGACTGATGCAGTTTTGAAACTTAGGTTGTTTCTTTTTCCCCTGAGAGACAAGGCCAAGTCTTGGTTATATAGTTTGCCTTCTGAGTCCATCGAAACATATGAACAGCTACCGCTGCCTTTTTCTCGAAATTTTTCCCTAAGCATAAAACATCATCTATTAGGCAAGAAATTTCCACATTTGTACAACAAGAGGGTGAATCTTTGTATAGGTATTTGGATAGGTTCAACGATTTATTGATACAATATCCTCATCACGGTTTCCAAAAGGTTAGACTAGTCCAGATCCTCTATGAAGAGCTAGATTATCCAGCGACGACCATGGTCGAGTCGTTGTGTACAAGGAGTTTTGATAGTAAAACTGTTGATGAGGCAATGACATTTTTGAATGAAAATACTGAAAAAACCCAGCAATGGGAATGTAGTAGGGAACCCTAGAGAAAATTTTTACTGAGCAGAGGTAATGTCGATAGGGTATATGGAACTTTTGAATCGGATGCCAAAATTGCAGCAAAAAGGTTAGAAGCCTTAGAACTGAGTCAATCTAGTTGTGAAATTGAGCCCAAGTCAATTTGGGAATGACAAACTGTTAAAGAGCAAGCTCATGGTCTTTATAATAACACTAGATTTGATAACCATCAGAAGTTTGACACATATTCAGAAACCTATAACCTTGGTAGGAGAAACCATCCAAACCTTTCTTGCTCTAAGGGCCAGAGTCAGGGTCAGTCTAGTAACTCTCAGTTTCCCCTAGGTTTTGGTTATACTAAGAATCCATCTGGACCATCACAGTTTCAGAGCCCTTCATATAAGAAGATCATGAGTTTATAAGAGTTTATCATCATGTTAGCTTAGAACACTACAAAGTTTCAACAATCGGTTGAACAAAGTTTACATGATAATAATAAGATTGCACAGGAAAAAAAACAGGTTATTTTCGATCTACGAATTGAGGTTTGTCATGTAAATGAGTCTTTGAGAGAAAAAGTTAAGTTTCCTAGTCAGACAAACCCATCTTTAGAGGAGTTAATGAATTATTTTCTGGTGAGAAACCATCCAATCATGTGAATTCTATTACAACTCTTATAAGTGGCAAGTTAGTTGACAATAAGGTGACAATGCCCCTGAATACAAATCCGATTATAGACCCACCTTCATCTGATCCATCTGAGTCGAAAGTTGAAGAGACCAGCAAAGTATGTAAGGATACTTCTAAGGGTCCTGACCAAACCAGGTCTTATAAACCCAAAGCCCTTTATCCGCAGTTATTAGGTCCTCGTAGGAAGCATCACACTTCAACGAACTAATGGAAATGTTTTAAAACATCAACATTAATATTCCGTTGTTAGAGGCAATTAGGCAAATTCCTGCGTATGCCAAGTTCCTTAAAGATCTTTGTACACAAAAGCGTAAGCTTAATTTACATAAGAAAGCCTTTTTAGATGGTCAAGTAAGTTCAATCCTTCTGAACCAAACACCCCCTAAGTATAAAGACCCTGGATGCCCCACAATATCTTGTGTGATCGGTAATCATGTGGTTGATAAGGCATTGCTTTACTTAGAATCTAGTGTTAACTTACTTCCGTATCATGTGTACACCTAGCTAGGTCTTGGAAAGCTGAAACCGACTAAAATAACACTGCAATTAGCTGATAGGTCTGTCAAAGTCCCTCGTGGTATCATAGAGGATTCTCTTATTGAGGTTGATAGGTTCATTTATCCATTGGTTTTTTTTTATAGATACCCAGCCTGTTCAGGACCAAAATGCTCAAGTACCGGTGATTCTAGGCCGCCCATTTTTAGCCAAATCTAATGCTGCCATCAAATGTAGAACATGACTTATGAACATATCTTTTGGTAATATGACCACTGAGATGAATTTCTTTAATGTTAGTAGACAATCTTCTAAGATAGATGATTTAGAAGAGGTGAACATGATTAGCACTTTAGTTCGTGATCCATTAGCCTGCACTGTGTTTGACAATCTATTATTTGATGAACCTTTTAGTAAATTGGAGGAAGTAACTATGATTAACACCTTAGTTGATGATCCTTTGTTAGAGACCTTCTTTAATAATCCCTTATATGATTTTTATGAAGGTGTTCGTTTAGATGACCAGTTTACAAAAGAAATCGGGCATTGTGCTGACTTATGGACCCCAGAATCCATCCAATAGGTTGTGGTCCATTTGAGAGTATTATTTACCCTAAGTTTGGGGGTAGTCATGATTCTTGTGATCGTCAAGTATCCCTATTTGAATTCCCTAGTTAGGGACTCGAACTTTGTGCGTCTAAGGCATTACTCAAGTTTCTTCAAACTCCGTAATTCGATCCTCCTGATATTGTCCATGAGGAAATATAGCTATTAGAGACCTGTCATTTGACTGAACCTGTTTTTCTAGACACTCATATAGAGCCCAAATGGATACCTCAGATAAATCTAGTTGTCTTGAAAGAAACCTTAGACAAGGTCGTGCTCAGTCTATTTATTGTTCTGATCCAGTACAATAGTCTCATATTTGTGTCAACTCTATTTGGTTTTAATGACCCGCAATTGTTTCGGATATTGGTATATGATTTTGAAATGTGACTAGCCATTTTGTGGTATTTAATGTCTGGATGAAGACTTTAAACTTAGCACTTCTTGGAAGGTAACCCACATGTGACATGGTAATATCCTTCCTTAACTCTTTTCTTTAATTGGTAACAGTTTCTCCTTGTTCGTGCTTTTAATCATTCATTTTTAGAACATTGAGGATATTGTTAGATTTAAGTTTGGGGGTAAGGGAGAAAATTTTAGTCCTATAATGAAACTCCAAAATTTAGAGACTTGTGAACAATTCAGGATGACATTAACCATTCTAGGTAGATGGAAACAAAATTCTTGTTTATAGGAGTTGGGGGACCCAGCTAAATGGTTTATTCATAAAAGGACAAAGCTCATATGTTAAAAATAACATGATAGTCGTCAACATATCTCGGAGTTGTCACCATATCACGTTCTGTTTTATTTTTGCAATTTTATGTGTTTCTCTAAGTGACTTGGTGGGGCACCATCATCAGCTTGTTATCGATGTTGGGATGAAGTAGAGTGATTGAGATCAAGCCCCAATACTATATATTATTTAGACCAATTTTTTTTTGAAAAAAATAAAATAAATTATTGTTTTATTTTTTAATAAATCGACCGTTAGGGCCATTGTATATACCAGTTGAGTCGATATTAATATAAGAATTAAGACCAGTGGGAGCGTATCTCAATCCATTAGGATTCATCCTGACATTGACCTTCATACAAATATGGGAAATACCGTTCACCTTAGTCAATATTTGCAAACTTCATCATCTTCATATCCATCTTTTTAATCTATTCATGTGATTGTGGTTTGTTAGATTCCGAGTATCGTGGTCCATTGTACGACTATCTAAGTAGAGCTTTGTTTTCTTATATATGAACTTTAGTACGCTTGAGTGTAAACTCGTGGACATCAATTGGATCCAAAACAGGGTAATTCCTCTCATACCAAAGAGTTTAGTAGCAAACTAAATAGCATGTTTAGTGTCTACCCTCAATCGTTCACAAGTAGTTAAACGTTGGAGTAAAGGTCTTGTGGGTATACCTCTTTGTAAACCCTCACGAGACAACACTCGTCCATTAGGGTCACCTAGGGGTTCAAAGGCTTGTTGCACACGCTAAGTGCAATCACGATGCCTGCGACAGTGAGTTAGGATTTCTATTTTCTAGACTAGATTTTCTCGAGGACTAGCAAATAATAAGTTTGGGGGTATTTAATAGACACAATTTTGTGTCTGATTTGTCTCAATTCTATATTTTGTTAGTGCTCGTTTTTGTACTTATTATGGTGTTTTATGTGTGTGTAGGCGTTGTTGAGAAACGTTTTTAAAAAAAATCGGCTCAAAAAATTAGTAAAGGCACCCCGAGAACAATTGCTTAAGGCACCTCACTTTTGGATAGGGGCACTCCATTGTTAAAAGCACCTCAAATCCGGATTAGGGGCACTCCGCCTTCTTCACATGGTTTTTTGCGGGAAAGGAACAATTCAAATTTCCAGTTTACTGCGAAGATTTTGAGTTGAATTTGGACGTGATTTTATGTGAGTTTTTCACGGGATTGGTTTGCTAATGACTTGTTGAGTCAAAACAGGGAGGGTAACACGTTTGAATTCGTAAAAAAAGGAAAGTACATGGTTTTCTCTCGATGAACATAAAAAGAAATTTTCTCGGGATATTGTCTGTGTTATTCATGGAAATGGCATATGCCTGCACGAGTATTGACTTCTTCTGGCCGTGAAATCAACATGTGAGAGAGAGTCAACTACAGCAAGACGCGTGAGGAGATAAATTAGGGAAGAAATTCCCGTAACTTTCATGGAGAATAAATCGAGAATATTTTGCATTTACTCGAGAGATTTTGAGGCGCTAGGTTGCTGAGAGTCAGAGAAGGGGATATCGAGAGTTTGGGGAAGAAAACAGAGTGAGAGAAATTGTGTTGCAGAATTGCTGCTGCTGCTGCTAGAGGAAGAACACGAAGAACATAAGGCTGTGAACAACAATCGTTTATTTCAGTATGTCATTTATTTCCAAAAATATTGTAACAGTGATTTGCAATGTATATTTTGAATTAGCAATACTTGCTTTGTAACAGAGAATATGTAACGCCTATAAAGCGTTGTAAACTTGTTGTTTTCATTATTTTCTCTCCATTTCATCTTTGTAAACAATTTTTGAGCATGAATCAATACTTTAAGAGGATGTTTACCATGATGAGCTAATTCTCACGTAACCAAGGCAATGAAGGAAGCTATTTACGCATGATTGTTGGGTAATTATTTTATTTTCTCTAGTTTAATTATATAATTCACTTAATCACTTCTTCTGTAGAGTTTTAAATTGTTTGCATGATTTTTCTAATTGTTTGTGATTCAATTTGATAGGTTATACTTTGTTAAATAAGTTGATAATCTATGCTTAATGGTACAAATAATATTTGAGAATATGCCTGATTATTAGTGAATTTAGAAATAAAAGGACTTAAAAGGTGACTAGGGTTTTGAAATATTTATAACATCATTCAATCATGTGTAGTAGTGGAATCTAGTGTTATGGTTGTTTTTAAAATATTGATATTACTTTCAATTGAGTTTACTTTATTTTACTTTTAAAAATTAAGTCTAAAATCTAATCTTCACGAGTCTTGAACGATCATTTCTTACCACTTCTACAAAATTACATCAACCGGTGGGTGTGTATCTCAATCCATCTTGGCATGATGTTTATACATATATTCTGGGAAACACCATTCACCTTAGACAACATGCGCACACTTCTACCTCCATATCCATCTTCTTAATCTATTCATGCGATTGTGGTTTGTTAGATTTCGAGTATTGTGGTCCATTGTACAACTTTCTGTTAGTGCTTTGTTTTCTTATATATGAATTTTAGTACGCTTGAGTAAAAACTCATGTACAACAATTGGACTCATATAGGGTAATAATTCTCATAGTCAAAGTATTTAGTAGCAAACTAAATAGCATGTTTAGTGTCTACCCTCAATCATTCACAAGTAGCTAGAGTTTGGAGTAAAAGTTTTATGGGTATATCTTTTGTAAACCCTCACGAGACAAAACTCGTCTACTAGGGCCACTTGGGGTTCAAAGGCTTGTTGCACACGCTAAGTGCAATCGCGATGCCTATGATAGTGAGTTAGGATTTTTTTTTCTATATTAGATTTGCTCGAGGACTAGCAAATAATAAGTTTGGAGGTATTTGATAGACACATTTTTATGTCTGAGATGTCCTAATTCTTTATATTGATAATGCTCGATAGTGTACTAATTGTGTTATTTTATGTGTTTGTTGGTATTTTTTGGAAATAAAATTTTTGCTGAAAATTGGGATTAAAAATTTATGAAGGAACCCAAGAAATTGATAAAGGAACTCATCCCGATTGATAAAGGAACTCGTTGGACTGATAAAGGCACCCAGTCCTATGAATTTCAAAGCAAAACTGGAGGGAAACTATATTCCTCTTCGGCATGAAATCATCAGCGTGGTTTGGGGAGAATTTTTAGGTTTCAAGACAAAGGATATTCTTGCCTTAGTAGGATGAAAGTTTATACACATTGGGAGACTTAAAAATCAAAACAGAATCAAATCTAATAAATCTGGTGAAAGAAAATGGATTTTTTGGCGTTAAAGAAAAGGAAGAATAAAAATCTCGAGTTGGACAATATTCTAGGAGATTTTATTCTTGATTCTGAAAGAAAGAAACAACATCTTAGTCCCAAGTTTTATAGAAATAACATCACATGATGATCGTGAGTTGTTGATTCGAGAGAAATAAAAGTCACCGAGAATAATCTTCTTTGAACAAAGGATCTGAATGAAATATGATGAGTTGTGGGGGTTATAGTATAAATAGAAGTCGAGATTAAGCAGGCGAGGGAGGATGGCTTGGCCAGATCAAGAGAAAAATAAAAATTAGAAAAAATCAGAAAATTAGGGTTCTTCACGGTCGGAAGAGAGGAAGAAGAAGAAATTACGCGCTGGAACTGTCGTTGATAGTGTGGTCTATACTTTCATACTGTTAGCGACAGTTTGTGGTTTAAATGTTACAAAGAACAATGCTTTTCTAAAAGCTTTAACGAGCAGCCCTTTATCAACTACACAAGTAAGTTGTCAATTAAATTTGTTAGTCTTTTTTGTTTTAAGACACAATTGACCATTTATTTTTCTTATAAGCATAATTTTTAATCAATAAAATGGTTTTTTCCATATCTTCTTTCATTCTTTTTTCCATGAATATCTAGAACCCTCACCTATGATTAGAGAAGAAGTCCTATTATGTTTTCTACCATCTTGTGACTATTTTCTATGATAATTTCTCTTGGTCATATTTCTTGTTTAATATTGATAATAATTTCTTCATGTGTCATATGATGCTTAATTAATTGTTTTAAATATTTTTTTAGAGAATATATTTTTATAGTGAAGTAATTATCAATCTTTTGAGAAAAATAATTAAATAAAAATAATTTATTTTTCGAGACACAAATAATTATCCGCAGTCGTCTTGAGTTATTAATTTGAGAAATTATAGAAAATTGTTACAATCATCTAGTTTGCATATTTGTGATGAAATCTTGAGTCCTAGGTTTTCTTTCACTTGCAAATCAATTTTAGTACTTTAAGCTTTTTAAAATTTTAGAATAAAATCACCAAACCATATTTGTTATTAGCACAATAATTGACTAAAAACTAGAAATTGCAATTCTGAAATCCCTTTGGAAAGAATCATGCTTGCAATGTCTCATCGACATCCATGCTCTTGCGGTATAACTTAACATTCACATCACACATTAAATCGGAACAAGCTAAATCTGATCTTGAGAATTTTAAAATAATCATTTGGTCACTAATAATCGGAAACTTTAAGACAGTTGAGTTGGGAAGTTGAAAAATAGTATAAAATCCAAGAATCTCTCGTGAAAATCAAAAGTGGTGAAAAAATTTTAGAGCTAGGAGATAAAAACACTAGCTACTTTCATGGTCTTGTGAGAACCATGGTTCTTAGGGATCGAATTTTTTGTATTAAAAAAGATAATAATGTTTTGATGGAGAGTAGAGCTAGATTAATCAAGTGATTTTCAGTCACTTCTCTAAAATGGCGACTACTACCCATCCTAGGATAAATGATATGATTATATCCAATATTACTTCTCTGGTAACCAATGAGGATAAATTTATGCTCATGAATCTACCAGTGTACAGTGAAATAAAAGAAATTATTTTTTAAATGGATCATTCCTCGTCACCTGGGCCGGATGGTTTCCGAGTTGTCTTTTTCTAGAAAAATTGGGATGTTCTATCCCATGATATTATTTCCATGGTCCAAAGACTTTTCAAAACTGTTTTCATCTTTAAAAAATTGAATAACGCTTTTATCTCCCTTATTCCTAAAAACAAATTTCCTGAAGAAGCTAATCATTTTATATCAATTAGTCTTTGTAACAATTCTTATAAAATTATTTCTAAGCTTTTGGATAATAGGATGAAAGCGCTTTTAGACAAGCTTATTTCCCCTTTTCAATCGGCCTATGTTCCTATCCGTCAAACCTCGGATAACATAATTATAGCTCATGAATTAATTCACCCCATAAAAAAGAAAAAAAAAAGGAAGTAAAGGCTATATGGGAGTAAAATTCGACATGTTCAAATCATTTGACAGGGTTGAATGGAGTTTTCTCTTAACCGTGCTTAGGAAAATAGGTTTTGGAGATGATTGGTGTAATCTCATTCATCAATGCATCAGTACCACAAGGACCGTTGTTTTGTTGAATGGCTCACCAGGTAAACATTTCTCCCCCTCTAGAGGAATTAAGCAAGAGGATCCCTTATCCCCATACCTATTCATCTTGTGTATGGAAGCTCTCTCAAGACCTAATGTTGTCTCAACAGAAAGCACTGATTTATGGTATCAAAAGTACTAAGGATAGTCCTCCAATCAATCATCTCCTCTTCGCCGACAACTGTCTTGTTTTTACTAATGAAAACCTTGTGGAAAGTAAAAATATCTTAATTCTTTGTAAAGATTTTAGTGATGGGTCAGGTCAACTAATAAACTCCCAAAATTCAGGCATTTTCTTTAATACGAAAGTCCCAAACAAATTTTAAAGAATAATAACAAAGATTTTAAAAGTTACCTTGGCTCGCCTTTGTTTATTACTACTTCAAAAATTATCTATTTTGAACCAATGGTTGAAAAAATTACAAGTAAACTTAATGGCTGGAAAAGTCAAAACCTCTCGGCAACAGGAAGAGGTGTTTTGGTAAAGTATGTTGTTGAAACAATGCCCATATATCAAATAAATTTTTTTTTGGATTCCACAACACACCTTAATTAAAATAACTTCCCTCCAAAGAGATTTTTTTTTTGGGAAAAAGATAATAACTCGAAGGATTTATATCTAAAATCTTCCATACATGAGGGCATGTTAGGGTTTAGAAATCTGAAAATCATGAATGAAGCAATGATAACTAGAATTGGTTGGAGGCCAGTAACCTACAACTATAGACTCCAGGCCACCATTCTTAAGCTTAAGTACTTTCCAAAAAATAATATTTGAAACGATAAATTTAAAACCAAAGCCTATGATTCTTGGTTTAAGAAAGGAACCTCAAAAAGCTTTGAGCATCTAAGAAATAGTAGCTTTTTGAAAGTCAATAGTGGAGATGACACTGACATCTTGAATCATAAGTGGATTCCTGGGGAAGCCAACCTTCTTGTTCCTGTGAATATCAATGTTACTTCAATCTTTAAAAAAGTTAAGGATCTGTTCAACAGTCAGGCAAATGACTGGGATCTTAATAATCTTATAAATTGATTTGATAATACTATAATTTATAAGATATTAAAAATCATATTGAAGATTAACATCAAAGACAGACTATTGTGGAGTTATACTCCACATTTTGACTTTAGTGTGAGCTCTTTCTACAATAATTTGACAAAAAACAACTGTAGCGACTCCTGAGCGTGACCAGAATCTTTCCTTGGAAAAGAATCTGGAAGATGAGGACCGTGCCTAGAATTAAAATGTTTCTTTGGAAGTATCTGCAAGATATCCTTCCTGTAGGGGATATAATTGGTAAAATTATTAACAACATAAACCATCGATATCATCTCTGTAAATCTGGAATTGAAACTATGGAACACTTGTTCATGAATTGTGACTTTTTCAAAAATTTGTAGAATTATCTGCTCTATTAAACCAATAGAGTAAACCAAAGGAAATAAGTTGAATAATTGTATTAAAAACAAGGGAAAATTGGGAATATGTCCCGGATTTGAATTATCAGTTGGGGATTTGTTCTGAAACGGTAATTATCAAGGAATATGTCCCAACTATCCATTTCATCTGTTAAATGGTCAACAACGCACATGTGTGAAGCTATACGTGCCATTGACGGACAATAAACCCCTGTCATTTAAATTAGATTTCTACAGGTCCCCATGTGTAGATTAGCATCACGTGTCATCCTAGATCTGACAGGCAAAATTTTTTCGAATTAAAACAAGTGTAAGAAACCCTAATATTCTCGAAATGACCTTATTATCCTTTAGTTTCAAAAAAAATTATAAGAAAATATATGACTGTTATACTAATCTATCTTTCCTTCTTGCACCTATTGTGATTTATGTGCACATTTTGAAAACAAACTAAGTACTAGTATTGTCTGAATTTGAACAAAAAAAATTAAACAAATGCAACCAGACTAGAGTTTCATAATTCGAAAAACATAAAACTCACACATCAAAATGAACTTTAGGCTTCCTCTGTCTTTTTGAGCCTGCATCATAATTGTAATTGTTAATAATCTGCTTGACAGGGCCACTTCCATTGTTGATATTACTAATGGACATAGTCATACCGGCTCAAGTTGTGTTAGTTTTGGCATGTTTCCCTTTTGGATTAGTAGTTGTGGATGAAGAAGTAACAATCTTGGTCTTCTTAGGAGCTTTAGATGATGAAGTTGCAGATGCACTGCCCCTACTCCTTCGGATCCTGGTGCCTTTGTTCTTCTTCTTTGGAGTTGAAGTTTTGGCAGCAAAAGAACTTCCATTCACCTCACACTCTACTCTGGCTTTCTTCTTCTTGGGATTGAATCCAACTTCTCCACCCTTACATGTTCTTCTATTGTGATTAGTACCACCATATGTGCCTCACTTTCTAGCTTTTTCTTTCTTCTCCAGGTTCATCTCTGACCAAGACCTCTTCCTGTTGACACAAGGCCTACCCGGTTCTCTAAGCAGCGTTGATTGAGCAATCTTTATTCCTTCAAACTGTAAAAGAGAAACAAAGATAGTTTGAAAGTGTAGAAGACATCTAGGGTTGGTATTCATTTATCTATAGATCTATAAAAAGGAATCTTAAGTAAACATAAAAAAAGAAAAAGTTGAAAAGGACAAAAAGATAACAATATTAAATGAAAAGATTCTTAAAGCAATAAAAACAGACCTCGGGCCACTCATCCATGTTCCCTAGTGGTGTAATTGCCCAAGACTAGGTGGTCATATAAAAATCCACCGTATAATACTTATTACAGTACCCGCAACAACCCACCAACAAACAATTAAGTCAAATTTATGACATTCAACAAAAAACACAACTACAAAAAAAAAAAAAAAAAAAAAAAAAAAACAGATTGCTTACTTACTCCACCATCTTCATCTTGCTCAACATATCCATCAAAAAAAACTTCTTCATTCATGATCCCTCTTTTATCATCACTTGATTCTTACCTAAATTCAATTTTATCATCAAGATGACAGTCATCTTCGACATCATTTGATATGTGCAGTGGTTCTTCCTCCTCATCGACTAGGGTTTCATCTTCAATTGTACTAGCTTGTGTAGATACTTCTTGGTTGTCAGCAACAATGCATTGTGTAGGTTGAACTTCACTTTCATTCTCAACTTCATCTTCAAATTGCATTTTTCTTTCTTTACTTGTTCCCACTCCTTGATTCTTTCTTTATGACTTTTCTTTTAGTCTAGGACTCTTCCTAGGTGTCACCTTTGGCTTAGACACAACTTTCTTCTTTGGTATTATCTTCTTTCTATATGAAGGATCAAGTATACAACTACCAGCACCATCCCCTTTCCCACACTCCATATATGCCTATTCACCACCAGTTATACACAGATATAATGTTGTAAAACCATCCTCATCTTCCTCAGCACATTTCCATACATGAAAAAAATCACATCCATCATATATTATGTCACAGTTGGAGAGTAATTCAATCTTGAAATCAACAGAAAAATTCAACCTAGCCCTTATAATGTCTATAAACTTATCATAACTAATATCATTTGCAACAACATTCATCATATAAAAAACTTTACCAGCAATCTGATTGAGAATAGTTATCCTAAAATTTCTTTCTTTCAATTTCCTGAAATATCAATTAACAGTAATTCAATTCAATTACTAAACGCCAATTAAATCAGTTTACTAATTCAATTATTGATCCATACCAATTCAATCACTTTACTAATGGAATCAGTTTCAAAAAGAAATACACCCAAATTTAACAGACAACTTTCAATCATTTTACTAATTCAATCAGTTTCAAAAAAAAAAATTAATATAAAACTTTCATTCGGTAAATAAACACCAAAACAAACAGTAATACATGTTTTTTAATCAACAAATTTCATGTTTCAAACAAAATCCCCAATTCAGAAAACCCTAAAATCAATTTTACATAAACCCTAAAATCAAGTTTACATAAACCCTAAATTTATAGTTGTGATTAAACAAAAATTAAACACCATAGATGTGATATAACCAATAAATAAACATTAACTAACAATAATACATGTCATCTAATCAATAAATTTCATGTTTAAAACGAAATCCTCAAATCATAAAACCCAAAAAAAAAAATCACATAAACCCTAAATTTATAGTTGTTATTAAACGACAATTGAACATAATAGATGTGAGATACAACGAAAAAAAGAAATGGGTTTGCTAAATTAACTTGTTTTCAGTAACCATGATCTTGATTTGAGAAACTTTGATGATGATAAAAAATAAACATGGCTGAAAATCGAGTTCTTCTTGCTTTAATAATACACCAACAACACATAAACAAACTTGATTTCACGATTTCCCTTCACTTAATCATTTCCAACAACACATGCATAAACAATCTGTTTCTCTCATTTCTTCTCTGTCTCTTGGCTTCTATCTATGTTTTTTTATTTCTCTCGATTTGTCTTCTTTATAGAGAAGATAAAACATAAACACGTGCTATAGAAACGTGTTTCATCTTAACACGTGTCTCTATAATGTTATCTGACTGTAGGATCTAACACGCGTCTCCACACTTCTAATCGGACCGTAGGATCTAGCTAAAGGTAGAAGTGTAAAATTAGGCACACATGTAAACCCACACATGCGGATACTAACCATTTAACGGATGAAATGGATGGCTGGGACATATTCCTTCATAATTACCGTTTCGGGACAGATCCCCGATTGATAATTCAAATCCGGGACATATTCCCAATTCTTCCTAAAAACAAAAAATTCTTCAACCATGAGGATGTAAACTGGGATTATATTTGTACTATTATTGTGTGGTTTGTTTGGAGAGCTAGGTATTAGAAGTTTTTTAAGAATGATAAACAGTGTGTTAGGTTGACTACAACTCAGATCTTGAATCATATTGTTGCAGAGAAGAAACAAAAATATTATAAGTTAAACATCTAGAAAAAGAAGAAAAGAGCAATGGATTGGTCTACTTTATTGTTGTTACCAAGATGGATAATTCTAATTCTTATCTAACTATGTTTGCAATTGGTATGAAACGGAGTTTCAAAGGTGCTAGGTGCATTAGTTCACCACCAGGAGTAAACAATGGAGATTAAAGATCTACCATATTAACTGTAATGAAATGGATGCAGGATATATAATGTCAAAATGTTACAGTTATATGGCAGAGATGGGAGTCATCTGAAGACTCTACTTTTTGGGAAGAAGATATCAATCTTAACATTTACATGAAAGATGTGGAATTCAATCAAATTGCAAAGGAGTTTACTTCAATGTAGATCAGAATTTGCAACAATATAAAAATTAAATTAGAACTTATGAATATGTATATGCTTATAAATTATTTTGGTAAGGATTGGTCTTGGATAACAATTGAAGTTAGAAATATACAGAACTGGTTTGTTGTCTTGTATAAGACAAATCAAATTGTAAATATGAATGCTAGTCTACTTTTGATTTCTCACAGATCTATGAACATAAGAAAGAAAACACTAATAGAGATGAAGATATCAGGGATAATGGTAGAAATAAGGACGGATGTGAAGAATAATATCAAGGATATCTCGACAATGTTGATACTTACAGTGAAGACAAAAGAAATAACATGATCTAGTGGGGTGGAGAAGAAATAGTGGCATAACCAGAAATATCTCAAAGGATGGCACGAAAAGAGGATTTTTTAAAAATTCAAATTATGAAGAAGAAAATACGAGCTTAGTACAAGGTGTTTTGTATAGATTGAATACCATCAATATTGATACTTGGTATGGTCCTCAAGTTAATAGTCGATTTGGATATGTAACTGATAATTCTAACTCTATTATTAATAATAAATAAGTATCTTCTTTGCCAAAAAAAAAAGAAGAAGTGGAAACTTACGATATGAAGGCAGCATTCACATGCAAGACAGAATATCATGGTTTCAAGGTACTACTATGTAAGCTCATATACCTACGATTCAAAGGTCGTGTACAATCAAAATAAAAAAATCAACAAACACACATAGTATGAGGAAACAAATGAGTGCCCAAAACACACACATAGTATGAGGAAACAAATGAGTGCCCATAAGTTTACTTAATGAAAATCAAGTTTAACACCTCAAGGTCAATTCTCACCCCATAGATGTACTCAACGAATATCAAGTTCAACACTTCAAGTTTACTTTCACCTATTAATGCACCGAATAATCTTATAATTTATGTGCAACATATATTTTGTAAGAGAGTTAAGCTTATAATTTTGATGCACTGGGAACAAATCTAGTCTTTCTAATTGGAGGTTGAATAGACCTGGCAACCGTGGGTCAACCCTAACTCGGACTGCGTAAACCTGGACCTAACCCTACTTGGTGGTTAATAGGTTAAAGTTAAGGTTAAGCTTTTCTAGGAATTACTAGTTAATCATGTTTTGAAGACCCATTTAATGTCTAGTCCATCCATTAGAGATGGGTTAATCGGTGGTCCAAAAACATGTTTTTGGACAAAAAGTATTTCCCAAGACCAAAAACGTGTGAGACTTGTTATGTACTTTTTAAAATACCCGAAATACCATCACCCTCATATATACATCTGTTATGTTGATTGAACCCTGTCTATTACGATGGAGGAAAA
This sequence comes from Papaver californicum, assembly GCA_023531435.1. Lineage (NCBI taxonomy): Eukaryota > Viridiplantae > Streptophyta > Magnoliopsida > Ranunculales > Papaveraceae > Papaver > Papaver californicum. Next base: position 20,329,401 of record JAJJMC010030977.1, on the reverse strand, counting down.
TAAGAAGAGAAACAAGTGATGGTGAAGAAGAAGAAGAGGATTTGAGAATAGATCCATGAAGAAGAAGAAGAAGGATATACAAATTCATCAATTTTAGGTTTTTTTTTAACTTTTTAATCTTCTTTTTCTTCTCGATCTGGTATTCAATGTTGGAAGACAAAAGTTCTATTCAAACGATATGATTTAATTGATTAAAGTGATGATTACTCCTCTTTTTGTTTACGGTTAGTTTGATTTCATTATTTTTGTTAACTTTATCTTTGATTAAATTGTATTGGTTTTGATCATATATTTTTTTATTCAGTATGTACTGTTGGATTAATATAGACTGTGGCATCATACATTTTTTTCCTTCAGTACATATCAATATGTAATGCTGGATCAATATGTACTTTGGTTATACTTTTTTCTTCAGTACATATCAATATGTATTATTGGATCAATATGTATTGTGGTATCATACATTTTTCCTTCAATACATACCAATATGTATAGAAGGATTATACACTTTTTTTTTCAGTACATATTTTCCTTCAGTACAAATCAATATGTATTGTTAGATCAATATGTATTGTTGGATCATCAACTCTTTTTTTTTATGTATTATCTTCTTCTACTGTATTTTTTGTGTATTCTCTATACTCTTCAATCTTTTTCTCGCCATCATTCACTCAAATGTAGATTTCTTCATAGTTTTAGATAAAATATGAGATTTTGATGATTTCTTCATTGTAGATCTAGGTTTTGATGATTTCCTAGAATCTAGGTCTTTGTTTCTATGAAATCGAGATTTCAGTGGTTTTTGGATTTTGATTTCGTTGATTTTTTATTTATTTATTCTCTGTATGTGGGTTTTGAGGGATCGTGAAGAGTGGGGAAGAAAGTGATTTCGTTTCTCACGCATGGAATTTGGACATCTAGATAATTTTCATATTTTTGGACCTCCCGTAAATCATATATCGCCGGACCCTAGATTAAACAGGTTAATAGGTTCTGGACCAACTAGCAAATTTCCCTAAGCTTTTTAGGACCCGCGGGTTAACCCACCAACCCGTCTAATACGTTAGTTTGAATATTTGGGATTTTTAAGAATAATTTTATAACTAGTTACCCTTTAAATCAGTTAAGAAAGCACCGAATACCCAAGATTTCATCCAATTCAATTCTTAAAAACTAAGAGTTTGATCGTAAGCAATTACTTATACCCCAAATCAGATTCTGATCCAAACAAAAAGGATGAAAAGGACTCATATTAGTATATATGAATCACAACTGTATTTGTTAATCGTAAGCAAAAAGACTCATAAGTAGCAATATTTATTAATTAATCATATTCAAAAATTACCATTCTTAAGCTTGCAATCAATAGCCATATTTGCTACTTATAAATCCGTAATCTCAAAATAACAAAAATTCAAGTATGTGAACAACTTTTACGATACAAATATCAATCAACTTATCATCAAAAAATACATAAAAGTCTTTAGATCTAATAATAAATAAACAAAGGGAGAGAGAAGAAAACGGAAGAGGGGATATATCACAGGAAAACCTTGACCTAGAAGAACAGTGAAGCAAATCGGTAGGGAGGGGAAGAAAAAGGAGTCGGACAGGATGTAAAACAGAAGTCATGTTTGCTTATTGATTCTTTTATAACTTGTACATTGTACTTGTTATTTGGTTAAATCACTAAATTAATACATGTCAATGAAAAAGTGATAGCAACACTTTTCCAAAAACAAAAAAAATATGATATAAATAAAAATTGTTGACTAGTGTAATGGATATGGTGTTATAAACAAAAATGAGTGGTCCAGGGATCGAGCCTTACCCACCAGAGCCAATGTGTTTTGAAAAATAAAATTTTTATTAAAGAGAAAGTAAAAAATAATCCGAAGAGAACAAAAATCATAGTTGACTCGCTAACTAAGACCTAATGGATATAATTGTCTAACTCGGACCAATTGTCCCACTGAATACACCCACTACCTCCCGCATAAGTCGCACACCCATCTTCCGCTCAACTCCACCACCAACACCTATATATGTTTATGACCAGTGCATTGATATTTTTGTTCTTCTGATCCTTGTATATATTGCTTATGAAAATAGGGTCCTCTATTTATTGATATGTATGTAAATTGATATAGGTTCATCTACTTAAGAAGTTTAGTATAAAGGGAAGCCATTAAAACTTCTGTGTTACCAAGGGGCTAAAATCAAGTTAATTTTGATAGTAATGATGTTGATATATGGACTAAAAATCAAGTTAATTTTGATAGTAATGATGTTGATATATGGATTGATTTGGAAATTAATCGATTAATGCCATCTAAAGTAAACTATAAAAGTTTTCAGAGATTGATTTAGATATTAACAAACCTTCGTTCGAAGATCCAGCGCAGGGGTATAGTTTAGAGCCAATAGAAATCATAGGATTCATAGCTAATGAGATATAATAGGGAAATCTAAAGATCATCGAGAAACCAAAGGTATTTCAGTAGAAAAAGAATTGTAGAAACTTTTATAACAGCAAACACTTATTATAAGAAAAAATTGAGGTGATTGTCAGGAAATTACAGAAAAATGCTTCATGACGAACTAAGACTGTTGCTAGATCGTTTAGAATCAGATTAAATACTGTGATGGACATATAGATTATAATTAAGTAATAGTAACAGAAGATTTTATCATTTCTTCTATAATACTTTCGTCTTTAACTTGTAGAAGATAGAGAGACGTTTTTGTTCATGGGTGTGTCTTTTGTGTGGTCGTCGGTCAGCGTATTCAGTAGTGATAATCTGGTCCGAGTTAGTAAGTTAATTACGATTTTCGGTCTCTTCGAATTTATTTATTTTTGCTCTCCCTCTAATAAAAATTAAAAATAAAACTTTCTATCGCTGTTGGAGACGGTTTTACATCCCACAAAGCTCCAAACCAAGGTGTTCCGTAAGATCCAACAGAGAAAAACAAGTCAAGTGATAAAAAAACATCGTTGTTTCGGGAATATTGCAGAAGAATAAAAATTCCCATACGTGAACACAACCAGTTTCAAAATTATTTGAATTTGTCTTCGCATCATTTTTTTTTTTCTTGTTGAACTACACAAAAATCCGTGAAACTCATGAACCACACAAATTAAGACTACACCAGTGACCAGCCCACGTTAGCAGTTCAACAGTTTCGTAACCTACGTATTTACTTATAAGTAAAGTAAACTTAGTAAAGTAAGACATAAATACTAGCACACAGATGCCAGGACTACTACAGGTACATCTCTACATGAGCATAAGGAGTTATAAGCCCAGTGACCAATAAAATCTTTCTTTATGTTTCATTCATTTTTTGATTTCTTTCTATTGATATCCGAGAAATAATTTCATGGCGCAAGGAACGTATTTTCGAGGAGATACAACTTTTTGTGTAAAGAGTCGAATGAAATTAAGCTAAAAATATAGTTTGTCATTTTTCATTCCGAAGCAAGCAAAGGAACTGTGATAAATAAATTACATTTTGATGATGATATAATTGTATTTCCGGAGGACAATGAGTTTCAGGTACAGAATTTGAGAAGCATTCTCATGGCATTTGAAATTATATCTAGGTTAAAAGTAAATTTTAGAAAAAATACTATTGTAGGATTAGGTCGGTTATATAAAGGTGAATTATGTGTTGATATTTTTGGTTGCTCTTCAGCTCCCTATAAATTATTTGGGTATTCAATTAGGAAGCAAGTCCAAATGTAGAATTGTATGGAATGATATTATTCAAAATTTCCAACAAAAGCTTGCTGGTTGGAAGAGGAATTATCTTTCTAAGGGTCAAAGATTAGTGATGATTTAAAGTGTGTTGTCTACACTGCCAGTTTACTACATGATTATGTTCCAGATGCCACTTAGTATAGTTAAAGATCTTGAGAGATTTATGAGGAATTTTTTATGGGGTTCAAATGCTACAACTAAGAAAAGAAATTGGGTTGAGTGGTCTAAAATAACTCTGCCAAAATACAGGGGGGGTGTTGGGGTAAAGAAGCTGCAGCTGGTTAATAAATCTCTTCATGCAAAGTGGATCTGGAGATATGATAGTGAGAAGAAGGTATTCTGGAAAAGAAGTATAGCTCAAAAGTTTGAGGGAGTTCCAGAAGCCATGTTTATTAATCATTCAACAAGAGCCAATGGTTTAAGCATTTGGACTTATATATTGAAGGCTAGAGATTTTATTAAATCTGGTACTGATTTGGTTGTAGGAAATGGTGATAGGGTGTATTTTTGGGAGGATAATTGGGTAGGAGAATATAATCTTAGATCAAGATTTCCTGCATTGTATAAAGTATCTAAAAATAAAAGGTCTACAGTGCAAGATATGGTGTCTAACCAAGGGGCTTGGGATTTTCAGTTTAGTAAAGCTTTGAATGATGAGGAAGCACAGGAAGTAGTGCAGCTTCTGCAAGTAATTGGTGATCCTACCAGGTTTAATTATGAGGCTTTGGATGACAGATATTGAAGATACGGAGGTGAAGATGGTTTTTCTACAACATCTTCTTATTCTACTCTAGAAATTGAGGGATTTATTTCTTTCCCGGACAAACAGCTGTGGAATCCTAAGGTACCTTTAAAGGTGGCATTTTTGGTGTGGACTTTATGTTATAATGGGGCTCAACCTTGGATTATTCATACAAGGATGGATTGATTCAGAATGCTAACTGCTTGTTGTTTGGTATTCAGGAAGAAACCAATGCTCATTTTTTTTTACACTGTAAGATATCTTTTCAGGTTTGGTTTTATTTCTTGAGCAATTTTTGGATCAGGTGGGTTTTTGGTAATGATGTTAGGCAAACTCTATGGGAATGGAGTAATAAAAAAAGTAAAAAAAGAACTAAACGTCTACGAGGTTATTTGCCTTTCGCAATTTGGTGGAGTTTATGGAGAAAAAAAAATATAGGTTACACAACAATAGGAATAGAAGCAATAATCAAATTATTGTGGAAGTAAAGTCACTCTTGTTTAATTGGACTTTACATACGGATATATTTTCTGGTATCACACTATCTTCACTTATTTGTAATTGTGATGCAGTAATCTACTTATCTATATAATTTGTTTTGTTTATCACTGTTTAGGTGATATTAAATTTTTAATATATCTTGATCTTTTTTGTCAAAAAAAATAAATATCTACAATGCCACCCATATCTTTTTCTTTTGAAAGGATACTAAACAATACATTTGAAGCTTAACATGATACTACTTTATTAGGAGCCCAACTAAAAATAACCTGATTTAACTGGGGTGTACTTTCCATACATCGTTAGAGCATTTATAATCTTCAAAAGACATGATACATAGGATTTAACATTTTTTTTTACCAAAAATTCATCTCCAATCCAAAGATCAAGATATATAAGAAAAGATGACATGACTACCATATTATAAGAGCAATGGCTATGGGTAGAGAGTTCTCACTCAAAGTGAATGAGTTTCACCCAAAGAGAACAAATTAGACCATACTATAAGTAGAGAAGAGAGGGTCTTTCACCCAAAGTCTATCATACACTCCTTCAATCGAAGCAGTGGTCGTCAGTCTTCACTAGCGGATGAAATTTACCCGTCTGAGTAAAATTTTCTCTCAAACGGATGAATTTCACCCGTTTAGGTATTTTTCAATATTAAATACCTCAAACGCAGGTTCTACCTAATTTTTAACTGTTAAAATAAATAAATATATTACCTGGAGGGGTAATCTTTCCTCGTCCAAGTGAAATATTATACTAGACGGGAAAACTTTACCCGTCTAGCCTCTCTACTTTATTTCCCCCATAGTGCAAAAAAAACTCCTTCGCCTAATCACTCATTCGTTTTGAAAGAGATAGAGGTATTGAACACTCTATCCCATATCCATTTCTCTAAGAAGGGTAAAAAAGTTATATCTAGATGTTCTCCATGACCCTCATTTTAAGTTCTATTCATTATGTTCTTTACTTTTACCACAAAAAAACTTATATTTAAACTTTACCTAGATCGCTAACATCAAATATTAAAGATGTATTCTAAGGCCAAGCACTATGGTAGTGGTTTTTCTTAGCTTTAGCCTATTATAGCTAAGGCCAACCACTATTGTTCATTTCTTATCTACAATGTGGCTCAAGGATTTAGCTTAGCTAGCAAAGTACACACATTTGATCCCATCTATAGCTAAGAAATGGAAGACGGAAACCCAGTATCCTTCAAAAAAATTGTTTTAGGAATACTCAGTATCCGTCTTTGACGTGGGACGGATACTGAGTTTCCTTCATAATATTGACGGATACTAAGTTTCATCTCAGTGTTATTATTTGTTTGATATTTTTTTGTTACACCTCTCTTGCACCCGATTTTGGCCATATATTACTATTAACGACTCTATGCTCTCCACCGTTGGATCCCAACGGATATATTTTTAAATGTTTGAGTAACAACCTCTTTTTCTTCTCAAATCACTGATAGACATTTTTGTTTCTAAATTGTGCTCGATTATCTATTTTAATAGTGTTCGATTTTGTACTTATTATGGGTTTTTATGTCTTTGTAGGTATTTTTGAGAAATAAATATTTATGGAAAAATCGCCTCAAAAAGTTGTTAAAGGCACCCATAAAAAGTGATAAAGGCACCCATCAAAAGTGATACCAGTTGGATTAGAGGCACCCCTTCTTAATTCGAAATTCAAAAATGGCGGGAACTTGTGTATAACATGAGAATTCTTCTGAGTTTGGTTTGGAATGTGTTTTAAGGGATTTGGAAGTAATTCTGAGTTACCAAAGTAAAGAAGAGATCAACACAGGATCAACACACGTCAGAAGACGTGTTTCACCCGGAAAAAATGGTTGCAAAAGTGATTCACGCCGGAAAAAGAAGAGTTGGAGTCTGTTTCAGATTAACAAGAATTGGAGTTGGATTTGGATCGTTCTTGGTGTTCTAATAAACTTAGGAAGGCTATTCAGGGTTAGCCAAGCCTATAAATAGCAAAGAAACCAAAGAAAAATCAGGCGAGAAGCGAAGAAAAAATCTCCGGAAGAGAGAGAAAATTCTGCTGGTGAAGGAAGAAGACGAAGAACAAACTACGCCCAAGAACTGTCATTTTCTCTGTCGCTAAACCCGTTGCTTATTCTTTCATAATTTTGAAGCGGCCAGAGTCCGTACTTTATTTCTGTTCTCTTCAACCACAAAGAGAACACTCTCTGTAATGTTTATAAGCGTATCAGTTCTTCTGTGCTACTTTTATTTCTTGTGTAAACACTTTTTGAGCTATGAACAACTATTTTAAGAGTGTTTCCAACATGATGAGCTAATCACCATCACTGGGGCGACGGAGAAAGCTATTTTTCCAATAATAAAGTGGTAATTCTTATTTTATTTATTTTTTGAAATTCTTTTACTATTATTTGCTTTGAATTAAAATTGGAAAAAATGGTTTTTATCAATTAGTTGTGTTTTCTTTTGATGAGTCATGATGAGCTTAGAGCTTTTGATGTCTCATGCTTTCGATTTACAACTATTATTTTGAAAACCCAACCTTGGCAATATTTTGGATAAACTGAATATACGGGTTGCAAGATTTTTATAACTTGAAAAATTGGTTAACGGTGGAATCCTTAGTCTCAGTCCTTCCCATAATTTGAAATCAATTTTACTTTAATCTGTTTTATTTTTAGTTATTAAAAATTAGGTTTAAAAATCGAATCTTTACAAGTCTGAGTATCGAATCTTTTACCACTATTTAAAAACTATATCAATCACACCAAATCAATTTGTTATAACTTGATTTTCTACTCAAATCTTCTCAAAATTAATTATTTTGTCTCAATCAATTGAGTTTTTTTTTAGTTTTTTTACACCTATAGAAATCAAATTCTCTTCGATTAATTTAGTTTCAATATGGTTAATAGGAATTTTGTTCAAAAGGAAGATATTAATCTTCCAAATGCTTTCGTTTTTGTCTGTGTTGATGAAATTATTGGTTCTCGGCAAGCATCTGCTCTATTTTGGCAACGTATTCACGAAATTTTTGTAACTCTTTATGGAAATGCTTATGAAAGGGACCCAAAATCCTTACAAAATAAGATGAAAACAATCAAAAAGACGTGAGAGAATTCGTGTCGATTCTTAACGCTATATATCAGCAAACTAAAAGCGGTGCTTCACATGAAGATTTGGTAAGTTGTATAATTGAATTAAGTTATTTCCGATTGGTGATAATAGTAATTAACTTATTTTTTTAACTCCAATGTTTCAGACTCGAGATGGTCGGGAGCAATTTCAAAACCAAACATACCAACCATTCAAGTTTGATGCTTGTTATGAAATTTTGAGAGATAATATTCCTGGGTTTGATTATCAACTCACTGTCGAGCAAAACAATGTTCTTTTTTGCCAAGCATACAGAATTTACAACAAATCAAAATGGGACCAAAGTACTACCTAATGGAGAGATTCGTTGGAACTACAAGCATATGGCGAGGCCCATAGGGACCAAAAAGGCTAAAAAAGAAGCAAGGCAGGAGAAGAATCGTGAGCAAAGTATTTTCAGGGGAGAAAGAGGTGGGACTTCAAGCCATATGTATGAATCAAGTATCGATAAACAAACTGAAAAAATACTCGAGTATTTTAGAGAATTAAGAAAGGAAGAAAGAAGAACACAACATTAGCCCAATTTATTGATATTTTATCGCGTAACCAACAAACGTCATCTCAATCGCAACACCAACAAGATAATGCAATCATGGGTATGGATCTTAGAAACTTATCCCAACGGAACGAAAATATTATCGAAAGAAACGAAACAATATTTTGAAGAGGTTGAACATAATCAACATCGATGATTCGGAGGATGATGAGGTGATCCACTCTAATTGTTTTCCCTTGAAGAAATAATTTTGTTTGATATTTTAATTTCCAGTTTAGTTTTGAATTAATAGTGTTATTTTTAATTTTAATGAACTTCTAATGTAGTTGTTGTTTGAAATAATAAAAAAATTAAATTTTGAGTAATTACATTTGTCAGATGAAAACTTTAACCAACGACTCTATTTTTTGAATTAACACCAACGATATTTATGTAAAAAATGATCATTAATTTAAAACAATCTTCGTTAACTAACAACGATTATATAAGAACATTCAAAAGTAAGACATGTTTTCATTAATAAATAAATACTTGTAATTACATATTTATTTAAATTAGGTGGTGCTTAGAGCTAATATATTCAGACCTGACATAATCTATTCAGTGCAGAAGTTAGCATGGATGTTATCCAAAAAATCCATGCTCCTTGAGCCATCCATCATACGATAAATCTTCTTTTATTTACCGGCATGAGATTCAATTATGGATGCAAGTTTCAAATGACGAAATCATTCGCCTCTCTATTTGGTATATTCATCTTGCGCTGCAAACCTGTCCCCTTTGTGTTTAGCTAGAAACTCATTGTACTTGTGGCACAATTTTCTAACCGCTATTGTGCGAGAAAAAACATACTCATCCCCATAAGATAGAGGTGGTTTCCTATACTTAGCATCTCACTTGGGCATGAAAAGACCCGTATTAACAATACTCCACAAAAGTTTTTCAGGGAGGTTATCTTCTTGAAGATCAAACACGATGTAAAAACTTCTAACCCATTCGGTTTCTCTCTTAAAATCTGCATCTATTTTCTTTTGTTTGATTTGGTTGTTAATTTTTTTGGCGGCTCTTTTGAGTATCTCTTCTTCCATAGCAACAATTGGTTTGGTAGTTGATGACGATGGGTTAGCCATTATAGTACTATTTATTTTGAAGGAAGCGGTGAATGATGGAGAAGGATTTGTTTGAATGAAGTAGTGTATGATGGAGAAGGATTTGTTTGAATGAAGTAAGTGTATGATGGAAAAAGATTTTCTTGAATGAAGTAGTGTATGATGGAGAATGGGGTATCCTATTTATATGCATAAAGGGACAACGACTATATTTTTTGAACTTTACATCCAACGGCTATAACAACGGTTACATAACGACTATATTTTTTTGAACCTTACATCCAACGGATATATCAACAGTTAAATAATGTCAATATTTTTTTGTATAAAACCACCACTCTATATCATTTTTTATAAACACAACCTACCAAAAGCATTCGCAACTCCAATACCTTCAATTTGTATTCTAAAAGCAAAGAAAAACAAATATCAAGTATGGAAGCAGAAGAGGTTTGTCCATAATGTTTCATGGATAACCATAGTCTGATGCAATACCCCTGGATGTATTCTAAGTTTCCATAAGTAGATGGCCATTGAATCACAACCGGAAAAGATCATGTATTTACAATGAATACCCAAATTATCGTGAAGAAGCACAATTGCTAGAAGATGTTGTGAAAGACAAAGAAGATGAAAAGGTAAATGAACTTCACAAAAACTTCAAACTTAAAGCCAAATTGAAGACATTTTTGTGCAACTACTGTGGAGAAGAAGGCTACCAAATCAAGCATTATCTAAACATAATATGGAATAGTCAATTTGAATATTCTAATGTGATTGAATGCTCAACGCCTAATTGAAACACTTATATGAAAATGCACACTTCTAAAGCAAAAACCACACATGGAAAACATTTCTGGAAATGTCCAGTGTGTCTTTCGGTGGAATGGACTGATTAAGTGTCGTTCTCTTTTAGTGTGACCAGCGGTTTGAATTTCAGGAATATAATGTAATGTTGTTTTGAATAATTGATATTTATTTTTGATAATTGAACGACTAGTTTATTTTTGGCCCACAAAGTGCTGCAAAGACAAGACTACAACAACTGCAAAGACCAGTGGTGGACCCTTTGCGTTACTTAAAAGTGATCACATGATAAAAGACTAGACAAAGTAAATATCAGTCTGACATTCTCCTAATTGCGTACTCATTTAAATGTGTCAGTATAACTGGCATGGCATCACTATACACTTTAAATGGCGCATTGTGTAGTACTTTCTTCACCGTCTTTTTAGTTTATTTTATTTTATCAACTGCAAAACAATGTTGGCATTTATTCATTTTATCTATATAAATATAACACTTCTCAACCAATCTAACACACATCAAATTCTCAAAATATTTACTCCTTTCTTTTCCTCATTGCTATCTTTTAATCTTTACTCTTCTCAGTAATACCTAATTATACTCATGAAAAAGACGAATCCCTTGTTTGGTCTTACTTTGTTTCAAATAATATAGGCGGTATCAATATCTCTTTGACGGAAATATGGAGCCAGGTTATCCAAATGTTTACACGATATTATTGGGAACCCCAACAACCGCAGATGTCACTCGATCAAAAATCGGTTTTTCGATTATTAATAATATTGTGAAAAGCTTAGTGGTAATACAAATACCACTATATCGAACAGGCTCTTAGAGATGACAACTCAAATGATTGTAACTGTTTACCATTTAATTGGATTTTATTTTTAAGAGTATTTTCCAATTATACACTTATTGAATTTATTTTTGGTTGTGTAATGTAAGAGGAACCTGCCCGTTATGTATTTATTGAAAATAAGGGAAGGCCATTCCGTTATAATCATTGTTACTCAATGATGATAAACATCTTTGTTGATCTGAACCCAGTACTGTTAGCACGCGAACCAAGTCCTGCTAATTCCAACTAGGATGAGTAACTGGTTTGATTATAGGTTTTATGTGTATATCTCTTTGTAAACCCTCACGAGAAAAAACTCGTTCATTGAGGCCACCTAATGGTTTAAAGGCTTGTTGCACGTGCTAAGTGCAATCGTGTCTTCTGCAAAAATGAGATATCTTAACAACTAATGATGTAATGTTGTTTTGAATAATTGATATTGGTTATTTATGTTATTGTTTTTATTTTATTAATTGCAAAAGAGAGTAAACTGATTTGAAGTACAAATAACGAAAGCAAATTACAATACTTAATTAAACCCTAAGTCATTATCGTAGGAAACACGATTACCCTTAATATGTGCAACAAACCTTTAAACCACCAAGCGACCTTATTCGATGAGTTGTGTCTCGTGAGTGTTTACAAAGATATATACCCACAAACCTATTATTATCAAACTTAGTCTTCATCGGAATCTCCGCCAATTATATTATTTTCCATGAATGTAAGTAGATTAGATAACTTTGTTTTCAAAAACTGATAACACTCATCAAATTTAAATTGTATGTCATTTTTTTCATTGTTCATAGTTGAAAGATACATAAAGTATATTTCAATAAGGAACAAGAAAGATATTTACAAGTATTTTATGGGTCATTGCTTCAGGACAGCTGTAGTTGGCAAAAATGTTTGATTGGATGAATATAAAGTACATAACTGCTTCATGTATTATAACATGCCTATCCCTTATGTTTTCCATTGTTCGTTAGCGATAGTATCTGGATATATTTAAGCAAGTTTTGGTGGTTCAGGTGAAAGTTTGTGATAGCAATTGAGAGAGATTTTTTAGAATGGAAGTGAATAAACAGAGATGGAAGAAAAAGGGAAAAGATGGATTATGTTTTAAATATTGGCTTCTTCAATTCCTTACATATTGCATCCATTTAAAATACAAAAATTATAAATGATATAAATAACCAAGGTTAAACATGTAGCCAGTGATGAAGGGAGGAACGTGCACCCTGATTTAATAGGGGTGTACAAAGTTGCACTAGCTAGTCTAGATCTTTAACTCTGATAATACCCCATGCCCACTCTGATATCATATTTGATTCTAAACACGATAGAAACAATGATCTCAATTTCAAACAACGTCCAAACATATGTTATATAGCTTAAAAAATAGAAAATGATAGTTTCGATTCCAAGGTGAAATAAGACTCTTTAACAACAACAGTCAATAGGTCCGTTTTATTTTTCATATTGAAGTCTATCGCATGAGATTTACTAGGATATGATTATCCAACCCTTACAAAGAACAAACACTATGGCGAACCCTGGATTATCAACAATTAGGATTTTTAAGTAAGCTAAGGGTAAGAAAAAATAGGAATCACTATAGTGTTTTCCGACGAGAAATATGAGTCTATCGTCCACAAATCAGAAATATAAAAACTAATGGTGGATCCAAAAATTATTTTTTGACCGATTCTGAGTTTCTGCCCAAAATGGATACTCACTTTTACATGAACTAAGCCATAGATAACTGATGCTGCTACAACAAAGTAGATTTGAGCGAAATCATGCACCTTAGTAGTTTTCCTTGGCTATATCATGGCCATATAGCCAAGAAAAACACTATCATAGTGCTTCCCCTAACTGCATGATCTTAAGTTGTCCATACCTTGTGAGACTATTTCTCAACACACCATATATATTTCTCTACGGATAACTTGAGCTATAGTATTCATGTTTATCAACATATTGTCGTTGAAAATAGACTATTTCTCAACACACCATACATATTTCTCAACGAGTAACTTGAGTTTGTAGTACTCATGCTTATTAGCGTATTGTCGTTGAAAAGAAAAATACATTATTGTTATTATTATATATGTGGTACTACACATTTATGATAATTAGGTATAGATCGATTATGATGACTTTTTTTTTTGAAATTGATATCACATTAAATTTCATTATAGAATTTTTCTTAATATTAGAAGCGTTTTTGATGTTATCGTTTTAGGATGCAATAAAAAAACTATTCAATATCCCCATAATTTTAATAGCTTCTTTACGTAAAGATGGTTATATAACTACACATTCATCTTCAACTTCCACAATGTCACTTTACCGTTATACTCTCAATTATTTCCTCGTCAGTCAACTTATCAAAAATTGTATTCTTCTGAGATATCTCAAAAGGTATCAAATATCCATTTCATGCGATAATTTGATCTACTGATTAAATTTTGCTGTCCCCTAGTGTCTTCACTATCTAACGGTTCACTTAAACCGTATGGTGTCATCTATTGAACGAATTCAAATATATAAATTAATAATTATTATTTTATCAATTATTTAATATCACAATAAAATAATAAATTTTGTCATTCGGGACGTTATTATTTTATAAGAGTTGTACTATAATTATAAATGTAGCACGTCAAGTGAATTCCATGATAATTGAAGGCAGGCATCTAATGAGGCTTCTAGTTCTATCCTTTAGGCATTACGGGCGCATGACTAAAAGGAGAGAATCCAATAAAATGTTGGCCATCCATGTCATGAATTATATGAAAAGGACTCATCTTTTTTGTCGACGACTCTACAGTAGTTATCTATCACAGTCAGCTGAGTTAGTTGTAATTACTAGCCACCCTAGTTTAAACTAACCCCACCTCACACCACCTAGCTAAGAGCATCTAGAATGGTGGAGGCTTAAGGTCACCTCTAATTTGCCTTTAGCACTACCATTTTGCCCAAAGTCTTACACTTGCAAGCTATGCAGTAAACTATGTGTAAGTGGGAATTAAAACCTGATGGGTGATTTCTAAATTCAAACTTGTGTATTCCTCGTCTGCCAGTGGTATCATTGATCCATGCTATTATAAATAGCCCCAAAATAATTCCTTCAAAAAGAGAGTAAAAACTTTGTTGAAACACACCAAACTCCAACATATATTTGGCACTCCAATTTGGTGCCTATCAGGCTATATCACACTCACTGTCACTAATTCTTTTCTGTCCTCACTTTTGGGATGCACCTCATTGGCTCATAGCCTCATTCACTCCTATCTCATTCAGCTATACAATACAAAACACCAGGCCTGCTGTTTTTAGCTACCACTTTAATCATGAATTTCACCACTAACGCCTCTTTGGCTTTTTCTCTCTAGCTCATATGTAATCATAATGCATGAGGAAGATTATGTCATTAAATCCACTATCACACCCCTCTTCAGTATCCATTGTAATCTAAAAACTACAAATTAGTCTACATAGTGTCACTTTTGGCTCCCATCATAGAATATACAAACAAAAGCAAAAATTTATTACAGTATAATTGGGAAAAGGATACCAATATTTTGATGGAACAACGATCCATAGATCAAATAGATAGAATTATTTTATTTATATGGATTAATATCATCCAGCTAAATCGATGATCCAGATGCTATACAACTTACATCGGTAAATCTATGATCCAGATGCTCCTTCATAAAATATTGAAAATCATATCCATAATTTTACTTCATTAACAAAAAAAATATTTTATAAAAATGACAACAACATTGATCACATAGACAGATGAGAGTAAGGCAGGCGTGCCTGAAAAAGTGTACTAAGAAAAATTAAAAACCTAGTCTGGAACATCTGCAACTGAGAGTTCTTTCAACCATTCAAATGTCCTTAAATGATTCATCAACTCTTTTTGTTTCTTCTTCTCTTGTTCCTTGTTTTCTTTCTTTATCATATCTTTTTCATCATCAATGTGGTGATCATCCTCTTTTTCTTTCTTAATAATAACTTCTTCTTTCATCAATTCACTTCCATTACTACTACTCATCTTTTTCTTGCTATTAATAAGACTACCCTTAATTACAACAAATTTAGAAGAAACACTATTCTCAACTGCATCAGTTGAACACTTACAACTCTCAAACCCAAGATAAAACCTTTGCATCTTTTTCTTATCCCCATTATCATTTCCAGTACCCTTACTTAATCTCCTCCCATTAGACCCGTTATTAGTATCAGTACTACAAATGTTCTTAATACTGCTACTTTTATTACTACTACCACTACTACTACAACTGCTATTAAAACTCTTATAATTTCTGAGTCTAAGATCTAGCAACTCAATTTGAGGTGTTTTAACTAAACCCACTCTAAACAGACCCCATGTTGTTGATTGTTTCCCACTAACATTTCTTCTTATTGATTTAGAATTACTGGAAGAATTCCATATCTGTGGTTTTGGACTTGGATGACTATGAAATATGTTCTGCAATGGCTTATAATGACCAGATGTTGTAGTGCTTGTACTAGTGGAAGAAATAGAATTGTGACTTTTACTACTGCTACTTCTACTACTAGTAGTATAAACACCAGATGAAGAACGCAGTGATGAGGATCTACTCGGATTCATAGTTACACTAGGATTACTCTCTTGTCTTTTTAATGAAAACCCATTTTCTGAACTTACAGAATGTCGTCGCAATGGAAGTATCTGACCTTGAAAGAAAACATCATCAGCTACGCATATTTCTGATTCTGTTAAAACTGAACCAACCCATGATCCAAATTCAAACTCTTCACCTTCTTCTAATAATGAAGCTGCTTTGCTGCTTTTGATATTCTGTTGATTCACTTCTTCTTTGATTGGAAGATCACAGAGTGACAGAGCTTCTTCTTCTTGTTCTGAATTGTAATCTTCTATCAATTTTCTATGATCATCATCACCACCCCCACCATTGAATCTTGTCATGAATGCTGATATGCAGGTGCTTTTTAGGAACACTCTTTAATTTGGAATTTTGAATTCCTACAAAGAATAGAGAAATGAGATAGAGAGATTTATAGAAACAGAATCAGACAAATATGAGAATAGAAAAAATTTAAAATTGTATAAAGTAAAGGTTAAAGGTTGTTTTTTTAAATAAGTATAATAAAGTAAAAGGAGAATCAAATAAAAAATTATGGTTACAATTTGCAGGCTAGTCGACCAAATGATGATTTCATTTTCTGTTTAGATTTTTGGGAAGAAGAAGAAGAATTAGAAGGTTGGTTAGCCGGCCTTTACCTGACCAAGTGTGACAACTCTCTATCAAAAACCAAGAAAAAGTTTGAATCTTTTTGAGCAAAAAAATCTTGCGTGTTTTGAGTGGGAATGAGCTAGTAGTAGTGCTAATGATAGTGGGATGCTTACTGCTTATTGGTGTTGTGAGATTGATATTTCAAACCCTTGAAAAGGTTCTTCTATGATATGAAAACGAAAAGAAGAAGAGAGAAAATATAACACTGACCCTTTGTTGAGAGATGGTGCTTGAGATTTATAGTGGTGATAGATTTTTAGAGTTATATAAAAAGCAAGCAATTTGAAAAAGAATTGCAAAAAGAAGATTGGGAATGATTCTGGGGGTGTTATTATAACTGTGTTCATGGACGGCTTGTGAAATGAGTGGAATTCAATTTCAAAGTTTATAACTACTAATATTTCTGTTGGGGTACGTACTGTTGATGACGTGTTGAGTTACTAGCATGCCACATGTACACTTAAGTGGGTCCTGCTATTCTCATCTTCTAATTTAGCTAGGGCTGTCAACGGATGCTATCGAAACGGAAACTGGTTCAGTCGGTTCCGTTTCCGATAAGACTTATCGGATATCCGATATCCGATAAGTTCCGACGGAATCTTAATATTCAATTCCGATTCCGTTACGATAAGCTTACCGGATATCGGATATTTTTTCGATAAATTTCGATAGCTGATAGAAATCTTATAAACCTGTTTTTCAGTTTAAATTTTTCAGTTCATTTAAGCATTTCCAGTTCATAATTCAGTTCAAACACATAGAAAACACATACAAATGATCACAGTTTATAAATTACATGTTTTATTGTTCTTGCAGCAAAAGAAAACACAAAGAAACTGAAATTTGTACTAGCATTGTCATTGACTCATTGAGATACAGCCTGCAATGCAGCTTTCAAAGTACATCTGCATTTCAAAGAAACTAAAATTTGTTAGTTGGCAGTGCAATAAATATGAAAGGAAAGGAAAAGAAAGGAAAGTTACTAACCTGTACTACTAGTACTAGCATTGTGATCAATCACCAGGGTGATTAAATGAGTTCAGAAAACCCATGTATTGGGTTCAAACACATTATACAAGTAAAATGTTTTGTAAGAAAAGTGAGTACACAGCTGTACCAACAAATCTGAAAACTAAGGAAAATGTTTATAAACAGTTGCCAAATCCCAAATTTGTCACCAGAAAATTCACTTAAGTGAGTGGGGGTTTTAATTTAAGGGGCAAATGAGTATATAAGGCTATTGAGAACAAAATAAAGGACATGGCATGTTACGTACAATATATTTAGCTAGTAGTTCAAAACAAGATAAACAATAGTACTAAAACAAGATCATTTGACATCCATAACAATTAGTCTTATAGCTAGCAGGTGCAACTTATATATATATATACAAAGTTAAAAGGTTCAACAGATAGTGATACATAATCCTTAAAGCCTGTCAGTATAAAAGATAGTTACGTATACAGTCAGAATAAACATCCCGGCTCAGACCCTGGCATTTCTATATACACGGCAAAATACGATAAAGACATGGGTCAAAGCAACACGAAGTTAGCTACCCAGATACCCTTGTATGAGAAGAAAAATTGATGCTCCGGTGAACCAAAAGCTAGTGTGTTCTGAAGCGGTTTCTAAAACACATCACAGACAGCAAAAGAACCATATAACACTGCTGCCCAGGCATGAAACAAGGCTAAGTAAGAAAGCCGTAAAATATTTTCAGAGTAACCAGAGCACCACTATAACACACAAACTGAAAAGCTAAAACATCTAAGAAAAAGCCTAAGCAGAGATTCTATGTTTATAAATTCATCTCTGGATTAAACCTCTATAAAAAGGAGAAAAAGGCAGTAATATACCCTAGTTTTCTAATCATACATTCTATCTTTAGAAATTCAACAGAAACCCTAATTTCACTAGATTGAACAGAAACCCTAAATTAAGTTTCAAATTGAACCTAAATTTGGATTTAAAAACAAACCCTAGTTTTCTAATCACACATGTTATCAAACAGAAATGAAGAATTGAACAGAAACCCTAATTTCACAACTTGAGTAGATTGAACAAAAACCCTGGATTGAACAGAAATGATGAATTGAAAACACATGTAACTCACCTGAATTGAAAAGAAACCCTGAAATGGAGAATAGATAAAGGAGAAGAAGATTGGGAGACGAAATCACTTCTTCAAATCGAATTCTTTCAGTATCTGTCGATGAAAGTTGAAGAAGAGGGGGAGAAGGCAGAGCCGCAAAAGAGAATTAGGAAATGAGAAGTGATAACTGAGAGTACCTGTACGGGGGGTTGGTTTATGTCTTATCGGTATCGAAAATTATCGGAACGGAAACTGACTCATCCGGTTCCGTTATGATAACACGAAAATATCCGATATCTTTCCGTTTCCAACATCCGATAACCGTTACGTCGGATAAATTCCTATAGGATCCCGAAATTTCGAAATCGACTATTGGATTTCGGATAGGAATTGACAGCCCTAAATTTAGCCCTAGCAATATTCGAAGTTTTGACCTTGACTGCTCTTATGACTTTTTTGTGTTTCACATTTGATTGTTTTGTCTAAATTTGGATTCCGTACCATTAATAAGGTTCGATCCATAGAATCTTGGTGTTTTTTTATGGTACGTACAAATATTAAGGACCCTAATTTTGTGTGCTTATAGGCAGGGCTAGTCACCAGTTTAGTATTGGTGTGGTTAAAAACCAGGAACAGTATTAATAAACAGTTCTTTTTTCATATGTTGGTGGCTTTTCTCAGAAGCAACCAGAACTGTAATCTGAGGAATGAAGTTTGTGACAAATTTTGCTGTTGTTATACTATTTAGTTCCCTTTTTTTCATGTAGAGCTGATGAAAGCTCATAATTTTTTGAGATACATTTTACTGTGTTTGCTACTTTTCAAGACACTTTCCTGTTCATTAAACAGTGTTTAATCCTTGATTTTAGACTTATTTTTCTTTACTTTGGAATACTATGAACAAAACATGCAAAAAAAGAGAGGAAAAGTTGAAGAAGACCAGTGGGTAAATCAATCAATACGTAAAATGATTGTTCTGTCATTCTAACGAGAAGTTGTTTGGAGATTAACAGTAATTGAATTGTCTTTGTTAAACTATGGTCATTAACCATTGGGTAAATCGATCTAAATAAAGACCAGTGTGGGTTAGGTCCTGTATTATGATTTTTAGTGGTGAATGCGTAACCAGATGGTCATTGTACTTGCCAACTGTTGTTCACAGTCCAATATCATCACTGAACCATTCACTGCAAATGACATTCATCCCAACCAACCACCATATCTCTATCACTCAGAATTAAAGGGATTGCTATTTACTTGGAACAGTTTTAATCCAATTTGTTATTCTAACTGAACAGAGACATCTCCATAATGATGATTAGACCATATAAAGGAAGAGAGAATGACTGGAACCACACCACAAATGCATTATGTACAAATATGGACCCTGAAACATGCTGCACTGCATTTAATTTGAGAGAGAGAGAGAGGGAGTGGTGGCGAATCACAGATTGATAAAGAAGTCTATCAAAAAAACATTGGATACATATGCTCGTGTTACAATCTCACGGGTTTTTGCTTGTGGCCTGATAACAATTGAATAGGATAGGTCCATGAGACATGCCTTCACAATCACGTAACTCTTATCAATGACTCAACGACCCTACCAGAGAGAATTTTCCAAGACATCTCTACTCAAGCTGAACCAAAAAAAGGATAATCAGTCGAGTGCCAGCTTCTTAATATACACATCACACGATAACAGTTAAATAAGTTGATATCACAACTACCAAACTGTCCGAGAGGGAAAAATTAGTTAAAAGTACTACAACATTTCAGAAAGAACTGGATGGTACTTAATTTATTGGTTTATGATGATGACCTATAGGTGTTCGGCAATATGGGCAGTCTCCACATCTCCGAACCCATGGATCTAAGCATGCCAAGTGGAAGCGATGCCTACAGGGCAGGCAAATTAACTTGTCACCCTCCCCAAACTTCTCAAGACATATACTACAATCCGCCGCTTCTGCAGTAACTTCTGATTCTACTTCGGCGCTGAAAAATTCTTGTGGTAGACAATTCACCTCTTCTAAGCTGAGTCCTGTCGCCCTCTTTGATTTTGAAACTTGTATTGACGATGATCTGGTAGATGAGTCGGGAAATGGGCTACTGACTGCAGCTGACCACTCCCTTGATGTTTCAGTATCCCAATCCCCTGCAACAATGCGCCTTAAGTCATCGTGGTAGGAGGACTCATCCAAAGAAATCCGAGATGAAAGCCTGTTATTTTGTCTAGCATAAAAGGAGAAAATGTCAGCAAATCTCCGAAAGGATACATACTCATCTGGATGGAATACAAACGTAAAACTACATATCGAACCAGCAACCCATGAATTTAAAAGAAAATTATGAACTTCATGTCGACAAGGTTACAGTTTGGCTAGTGAGTAAATGATAAATTTAATTTTGTGTATGGCATATTCGATAATTGGAGATACCTCCTGCACCACATGTTGAAGACGACTTTGAATAAGAATGTCCAACTATTATCGGATAAAAACGTGAGCGAGTTACCACCTTGAAAATCCTTCAACATTGGATGCGGACAAAGATCACCATATCACTATAATCACACCAATATCCTCTTGCAATGTATTAAAATCAAATCTAGTACAAAGTGTTGAACAGGGGCAATGCTTTAGATTGCCCAACCAGATTGCAGTTTTCTTCCAGGAGATCCCCAAGGTTTTGCCAATTTGGAAAGGACCTAAAGGTTGCTAATGCCATGAATATACAGATCATCAACATTACTCACGAAAGTCTTCCTACTTCAAAATGTCATTTACTAATTCTAAAAGGCCAATTTAGGTGGCACAATAACAACTGTGAATTCAATTTCTCGTTGAGTTAAGTTCGAAAGAACTTCTTATCTTATGAGCTTAGTTAGTGTGACTGGAGCTTTTATTCTTCTTTTATGATGAGTTTCAAAGCATCAAATTGTTATTGCAAAGTTTGTCTGTCCCAACTCTGGTATCGAGGCCTATTGGTGTTTAGGTTCTTCAACCACAGGAAAGAAGATTTCAGACCCTCTCATACTATGTTCTCGATCAGCGAATGTATTTAGGAAGACCTCCAAAGGGAAGATGACCTCAAACAGCTGCATCCAAAGATGGAACTTCCATTCATTACTTGGCATGGGCATCTACAAGGGCTCGGCACGAACCGTTCTTAGAGTGATCGTAGACGGTCTTATATATAACATAACTCAGGAGGAAATGACCTAAAAAATCTGAAGAAAAAATGAAGTTGGCAGAGTTTTAGGCACTTCTAGGGCTACCAAAACTAGATCACTTAACTGGGCATTCAAAAAGCATGAAATCCCAAGACAGTTGGCTCTTGACAGTTGGCAGATTGAGAGATGCCACTTTGTTTTGGAACAAACAACTGTCATTATTATACCCATTTCTAGCACTGGTGTGCAAGCTCGACTGTCAGAATATTGTTCCAGATTCATGTACATGATAAACAGAATATGAGAAACCAACCTGTTCGCTGCAATAGATACACCTCTAAGTCTCTCGACAAGCCTTTCCCTCGCTAGTAGTACTGCTCCAGGTAATCGATCACTGGGAGGAGAAGTCAGCCGATCGGGCCTATTATGCAAAACTTCGATGCTCCTACTGTTTCTTGTACCAGGTTGACTGGTAGCATTTTCTGTTCGAACTGAATCATGTTCCTGAAACAGTTAAAAGCTCAGACTATGATGATTGAAGGTGAGGATTATAACTATCAACAAACTATAGTCACAGGGATCTATCTAGCCAAGCATCACTGATGCCATCACCAATGTGCAAAGGGTGGCGCCAAATGTTCTAAGGATTAAGAGTAATTGGTTCCAAGTAAAATCAGAAAGAAAGTTAACACCAACTGATAAATATTAGTTTTGGTGGCAAATGAAAAATCAACAGGAAAATATTGCAAGAACCTTAGTAACTTTAGATTCATCCGTAGATAACAATGATATGCAGTAGACTGTAAAATCAAAAGAAAAATAAACAAAAACACACAGTCCTAACTCAAGGTCATTAAATTCAGGATGGGCAGGAAGCTGCTGGATACAGGGGTCCAATTGTTAACATTAACATCAAATTCTGGATCGAAATTTTGAAGTTCATGTGAGAAATATCAGAAATGCTAGCAGTTGATGTGACATATACTATTCAACAGCAGAAGGTTTCAACTTCGGAGATAAATCTTGAGTCCCAACATGCATTCTATTGTATATTAATCAGATTTTTCTGTCGAATTTGAGGCACTTTACCGTGTCTTCTATTGTTGTACGTATTTGACTTCAAAAAATCTGAAATTTTTAAAAAAGACTACACACTATAATGATAACCTGATTCCTACAAAACCAAAATCTACAAGGCATTCAATTTGAAGTTTGCTCTTCTACTAAAATTCTAGTTTAGGGTTTCAAACAATGAAAAAAGAAATGATATAATGAAAGTAACTTTTCTTACACGATTGCAGAGATGCTGCCGTGGAGATCGTCTAACTGGCTCACAATGTTCGGTGGTATCACGACGTTGTTGTTGACGATAATGATATCTCCGACGCCCATGATTCAAGTGATAATTTCTATCAAGAGGAGAAGAAGTAGAAAAAGAAGAACCGAATCCTAATTCAGTTTCTTCACGTACTAAACGAGACCTCCTACTATAAAATAATTCCGATGCGCTCGTCATACAAATTGAAAGCCCTAGATCATAATTGAACAAAAATAAATAAAATAAATCCAAAATTATGCATTTATGTACATGTATAGAATTTAAATAAGATCAGAAAGGAAGAGGGGTTATAATCACCAAGTACCTTCGTAGAAAATTATTTGTGAGAAAATTTTGAGTTCTTGGGGAGAGCGACACTCGAAGGAATTTTTTGTTTTTCAACTGATAAATTGAAGTATGTTATGTCTGAATTTAGGAAGCGGACCCACTGGCAATGTTTTGTTCGATATGAAATGGATAAGCACTCAAAATCTATAAAATATCTAGTGGAAAAAAAATTGGATCTCTCAGGGCGGTGTTTTTTTATTTTTTTTACTAAAACAATCGATTTCATTAAGTGAAAAGAGGGCTACAAAGGTCTATGTTTAATTGGGTAAGAAAAGGAGCAGGATCGCTTTAATTTTTTTCTTGACCCATCCAAACGAGCATAATTTGCTATAAAGTTTGCTATTTTGTTTTCTTCTCTACCAATGAAAGCTAAGTTACAACAACGAAAAAGCTTTAACAGTCTTTTACATTCTACTAATAAAGCGTGACAGGTCCAGGGGCTCGAAGATGTGATGTCATCGATGATCATCTTAGCATCTCCTCGAAACAAGATCTGACTCCATCCTTTCTCTTTAGCCCAACAGATGGTTTCTCTCAGAGTCATAGTTTCCGCTTGATAACTAGATCCAACTCTTGCCACTCCCGAAAACTCTGCTATGAAAGAGCCCTTTTGCATAGTCAGATATAGAATAAGAGCCATCAAAGTTTATAATCAAATAATCAACATTTATCGCAGTCCAGGAAAACACTAGGTCGGTGTTTTCATGTGGGTTGGAAATATCATGTTTAGTTGGGAGCAAATCGCTAGTATTAGAAACTGTTTGCTCACTGATTGTATGTAGTTCAATATAGTACTTCCATGGGGTTAAAGACCTTGAGTTTCCAAGTCTTGAGATCAAATACTAAGATACTCAAAAGATAAGTGTGTGTGGTCATACATTTGGCATGTTCTATTGGGAAGTTTTGTTAAGATTAAGCAGCTAAGTTTTCTAATTAAGATATTAAAGCAGGGAATTTTAGATTTAGGTCTAAAAAAATATTTTTTCTATTTATAAATCTAAAATATTTTTTTAGTTATTGTGAGATCCATAATTATTTGAAATTATAGATAGGGGGAAACAAGACGTAAGTACCTTTAATATGATTTATTTGTATAACAAAAAAACAAGGACTTTCTCTTTCATTAATAAAGTGTTTGATAACTCCTTATCTATGTAGTTAATTTCGGCCAAAATGGCCGAAATTTCGGATTTCGGGATGAAACGAAGGCGAAATCCGAAATTTCGGCCAACGATATTTGACCGAAATATCGGCCGATATGAACGATTTCTTTTTTAAAAAAAAAAAAATCAAAAAAAATTTTTTTTAAAAAAAAAAAAAAAAAAATCCTTGTTTTAGGGTTACAATTAGTACTCATATTTTTTATGATATTTTAGAATTATATATGGATATGATAATATATATAATTAATCTAATGATTTCGATTAGAATTGTAATATCCTTGTTTAATTAGCATTTTAGACTATGAACTTTGAAGTTGTTCTTGTTTTTCTTATGTTTCCAGTTTGAATTTTATATGAAATCTATGGATCTATATATTTTAGATGATTACTAGTTTTTCTTTCTAAACTTTATGAAAAAACGTTTGTTATAACGTGTTAAAATATATTTATAATTATAAAATATGAACTAGTATTTTTTTAATAAAATTATAGGTTTAAAATATATGGACCGATATTTTACCGATATTTGAACCGAAATTTCCCCGATATACTGACGTACCAGTGTATCGCTCTCGACCGATACAAATCCGATATGTAACAACCTTGCTCCTTATACATCCTATTTTTTCAAGGGTATAATTGGTAAACAAACTGAAATATAACATATCAAAAATCAGTGCCTTGGAATTTTATAAATTTTATCTCGTTAGAAAGCTTTTAAAGAGATCTACACAACGAGTACAAACAACAATATCAAATTTAGATTTTTTTACGAAAAAATCAGAGGTGTTTGTCCTTTTAGGCATAAATTTCGAAAATTGGATACATAGTCATTATGCAGCCACCAAAAAAAATGAATAACACATTATGCAACCACCACAAAGGATGCATAACACATTATGCAGCCATATTTTGGTTTAATGCGTCCACTAATTTGTCTTTGCAACCACTAAAACAATGTATATGCCTAAAAATATCATTCGGAAAAAAAATGCGTAACGAATTATGCAACCACCACAAAGGATGCATAATAATTTATGCAGTCATATTTTGGTTTATGCATCCACTAGTTAGGTTATGCAACCACTAAAATGATGTATATGCCTAAAAAATAATATTCCAACAAAAAGGATGTATAACACATTATGTAGTTAGTTTTCTCGATTGCATAACAGGTTATAGATTCATTTTCTCATATGCATAATAGATTATGCAACCATTTTTTTATTTGACTGCTAACAAAAAATTGTATAATACGTTATGCAGTTATATTCTTGACTGCATAACAGGTTATGCAGACATTTTTGTAGCTGCATAAATGTTATGCTGCCATTTTTTGATTAATTTCAGTGGTAACAAAAAAAGTTGATGCATAACGTGTTATGCGACAATTTTTCGGAGACATAATAGGTTATGCATCCATTTTCTCAGAGGCATAACAGGTTATGCATCAATTTTCTTGGACACATAATAGATTATGCGGCCGTTTTTTTATTTCATTGCTAATAAAAAAAATGGTTGAATAATACATCGTGCGGTCATTTCTCGCCTTCATAACAAATTATGCAAACATTTTTATAGTTGTATAACAGGTTATGCGGCCATTTTTTGGTTGATTTCAGTTTTAACAGAAAAAATTGTTACATAATGCGTTATGCAGCCATTTTTTCGGATGCATAATAGGTTGTGCCGTCATTTTTGTAACTTAACAGATTATGCAACCATTTTTTGTTGCAGTGCTAACAAAAAAATATTTACATCATGCATTATGCACCCATTTTCTCAATTACATAAAATTATGTAGATGTTTTTAGCTGCATAACAGATTATACAGTCACTATAAATAAAAGAGGCCAAGGTTTAAAAAAATAAAAATAAATAAACAGGCAGAGGCCAAGGTTTAAAAAAATAAAAATAAATAAACAGGCTGCGAGTTCTAAAAAACAACATTGAAGTAAGCAAGTAAAAAAAAGAACATCATTGAATGAAGTAAGCAGGGACTGTAACAACATCATTCTGAAGTTCTGAACTGTAGAACCAAGGTATGCCTCAGCAATCTCATTATCTTAATCAAGACCATGGAAGAGATTTCCTCAGCAGCGAACTGCTTCTTCTCACCCTTGTATGAGACCTCAATCATTGGCTTGTCGCTGGACAAGATAGAACCTTGAATGGCCAGTGCTTAATATCATCCTGGACAGTGATGTCACTGAATCCCTACCAATCAAACGCTTGGCATCTGTAAAGCACAAACAATGACATTAGCAATAACTCTTGACAACATACATATTTGGTAACAGTACCAAGAAGAATGAGAAATGATCTTATAAAACAAGCACTAGGTCGCTGCAAACCAGGAATAACAAGGTGTTTCCTACTTAAATTCATCATGTGAAGCAAAGTGGGGAGCTCCATTTATAACCTTAGGTCAGCATGGGAAGGATGCTCCTGCATAGTATTCCCAACCTGAGAAGTCTCTAACTTGAGAATCTCACTATGACCAAATTAGTGAACGGTGACTGGATCTCTAAAAAGACATGACTTATGGGAATAAATAAAACCTATCCACCCTACATATTTACTGGTTGCTCCTGATGAATATACAAGAACCAGTAAAAGGAAAAGATACCAATACGTAGCAAAGAGCAAGAATTATAGCTAAAAGTTCACTGATCCTATTTCACAAAGACTTAACTGCACAACTATCTCAACTTCATAACAAAAAAAATTCACAATGGACACATAACAAACCTTAACCGAGTTTCTCTATACCAACCTCACTGTTAAGTGGTAACATGTTATATGCTTCACAAATTTCTGAACAAAAACCAATTTCATATCCCTCTGGTTAAACCAAAAAGATGCAAGAAAAATAAAGAGAAAACTTGGTTGCGCATGTGCTCTAAGCATGGAAATGACTTTATCCTCACGTTTTGCAATTTTGTTAATGGTATTTTCTCACATTTTGCCATTTGTTGAACATTCCCATCCATGATAAGGGCAAGAAATGCGACCCTCGTTTACAGAACCCTATTGAAGAAGGCAGGCTCTAATGAGCACAAGTATTCTGAACACAACCAGGACTTCCATCTTTCCCATGGTTCCTCGAAGCAATATATGGGAAAGCTAAAACCAAGACAGAGAAAGTTGAGAGTTGGATGGTTCTTTACTGAACAAATATATAACCTCATCTTTAATATAGAACAAGAATTTTTTGTCGCCCAAGCTACAAGAGAACGTGCAGTATTGTGGTATGTAAAATAGCAAAGGTAACCAGCAACAGAAAGTTTCATTATGGCTCACACGGAACCATTCTCTATCAACTAAATTAACTTAAATGCATCTTTAAGAGGTTAAAATCAACAATTATAATGATAAAAAAAATTCACGAAAACCCCCAAAATCAAAATTTCCTTGCACCACAAAGTCTATTCCACTCTAAATCTAATATCATACATTGAAAAATCCTCATAATCCCACAATAATTAACTATTGAAATTTCTGGATAATTTGTGAAGGAAATAACAAAATCATCAATCATACAGATGAAATTAAACTTAAGAATAGGAATTAATCCTAAAATCGAAAAGTTAGATCTAAGAAAATGGATTGAACTAGCACTTTGTTGTTACCGATATGCAGTTTTCTAAATCGCAATCAGAGAGAGATCAGAATGGGGATTCGACAGAAGAGATGGAAGTAGAGGGGTGAATAACAAATCCCGGCTAAGGAATAAGCTCTCTTTCCGAAAAGGGATAGAAATTTCCCCAAATTCTTTTCCATCGATGGAATCCAAATCAAACCCTCAGTTTTTTCATTTGTTCCATACAAAACACAGAGACACCAAACCTACTCACTCTCTTTCTCAACCTGTTCAATTTATCTCTAAAAATGGCGAACAACAATCTCTAGATATATACTTCGAAAACCCAAAAGAAAATCCAAAACTTACAGAGAATATAGCTAGAATCCAAGTCTGAACAAAAAGAAATTGAAAAAAAAAAAAATCAGAATCAGAATGAAACGAACGTACCTCTGGCTTCAATTTCAGTTAATTCTTGTGAAAATCCCATTTCAACTCCTCCGCACCGATAACAACCGCAACTATTCCTAAGAAAAACGGAGAAAAACATGAGTCAAGAATATAAATATAGAAGGTTAGTTTGGGAATAATGAAAAAATGAACGTAAAAATTTAAAATTTTTGGATGCGTCCGTGAATGTTTTGGACGATGGGTTTATAGGTGAAAAAAGTCTTATTGGTGAAAAAAGTCGGAAAAATAGACTTAACAGTAGATTTCACATTAAAGTATTTATTAGTTCGATGATAAGTCTATGTTCAATAATTTTAACTACCACTTCACATCAAAGATGTGACGAGCTGGTGAAGAGAAGACTCGGTTTCTGTTCAAAGATGTGATGTGGTCTTCATTGTTCATCATTTGTATCCGATCTATTGCGCATTTGGACCACCAGCTCTCTCCTAGTTTCCTAACATGTTCATCCCTTCTTCCTATCATCAACTCCATGTTTTGTTTCAACAGCCTTGAGAGATGGGGGAACCCGACTTGATCCCTCTATTTCCAGGAAGCCGGAATAGTTTCATCAATTTGCTTCAAAAAAAGAGATAAGTGACCTGAATATTTAACCTATAATTTGGATTTCCACCCATGGAGTTCTACTGTTTATATATACAACATACAGAGCACTACATAAAAAATTACCATCAATAGCATTACACATCAAAATGGGGATTCAGTTCGTTTTTACCAGAAAACCCCTGTTTTCTTTGTTCTAGATTCTTTTCAGGGATTCAAGAGACATACACTATCATATGCAACCACTGTGAGCAAATCTCTTGGTGTATCCAAATACCAGTTAACTCCTCCACAAGAAGCTCTTACATGTTTCTCCATCGACTGCTAACAGGATGCATATGAAAACACATGCTGTCAATGCTGATAACCATCTAACCCAAGATAGATGCACAAATTATATCTCCTATAAGATTGCACGTAGAACAAATAGCACTGCAGGGACAGAAAATGTACATAAGTTTCGATACAAGGAGTGAGAACAGAAAAATTAAAGATCCAATTTTTTCTGAAGTCTAAAAAGTAATCAACCAACTAATGAAATACATTTCTAACCAATTTCGGTTTCATAGAGGAAACTGTAAAGGTGAAGTTCAAATCACAAAGCATAAAAGTATAAATAGAAGACTATGAGGTAACTAACAAAACAACCATAAAAAATGCCTCAAATTTATCTTTAAAAGTCTTAACAGAACTACATATACAAACCAGTTTTCCACTTAGAGAATATCTCACCCACCCATACATGCGGAAGTAAAAACCCAACAATATCTCTGACCACAAACAATTGAAGCTACAGTTGGAACTTCCAAGTAAACAACTAACATAAAGTCGATTAACCTATAAAAGTTTATAACATTGTTTTACCGCCAAAACAAAGAAAACTAATTAAAAAATAAAGAACCAAAATACTTGTTTTGAGCAAGAAGCATAACTTGATATATATTTTGAACTATGAAATGCTTTTCATAACGTCTCGATGACAGTTACTATCACCAAGTCAACTTGAGCAGGATACATACAAAAAGATAAAAGAGAGTGTTTGACCAGCATTTGTCTCTAATGTTCCTGAACCCTGGTGCATACATCAATTTGTATGCACGTGCTTTGCTAAAGGGGAACACAATAGCTTAGCATGTAGAGACATCCAATAGGGTGCTTATAAGAAACTGGTGCTTACCATCCAAACATCAGTTATCTTTTGTGCTTTGCTAAAAGTGAGAGCTAAAACTAAGATTGTGTCGGCATCGTCTTGAAAAGCATGAAAAGAACATCTATACTACAGAGTACAGACCTCCACCAAGTTAAGAATTGCAATCCTAAAGACTAAGTGGACAAAAATTTGGAAGAGTCTGCCTTTTCTGATGCCTTGTTAATATGTGTTGAACAAGTTGGGTATGCACCAACAAAGTGCATCCTGCAGAAAGCCTAGAGCCTTTTTGACACCATCAAACTCAAATACGTGGTTTTACACACAAATTCTTGCAAATTTTTTATTATTAAGCATTCTACATCTGAAGCTAGGTAGAAAACCCACACAATACACATAACAAGTTTTCTTCAATCCACACTGTCAATGATGTTATGAAATAACAGTAAATATGACATTCATGACACCTAGATAAGTGTGTCCAGTCATTATATAAGAACGTTCAGAATGCTATACAAAATAGACTATACTACCAATAGTCAGGCAAACACAGCATGTTGCACAAACATGCCTAGAGGAAGGAAAGAACTTCATTATGGGGAATTCATCTAGCGCAAGTATAAGAAAGAAACTCAATAGCCAAGAAGAAAAAAAAAAGACACAATCATCTGGTTTAAGTGAAGGTCAACATACCAAGCAAGCAAAGAACAAAAATAATCCACATTGCCACCTGAACAGGCCGACTATATTGGATTTGATACTGAGACCTTTGAAGCTGTCTCTGAACAGCTCCCATCCACCCATAAAGATACTTCTCATAAGAATCATCACAGCTGTCAAGGCAGCTCTTACTTCTCTCGTAGCATGCATCAATACCCTTCAGAATGAACAAATGGAATCAGTAACATTGCAAGCCAGCCAATAAATTACATGAGATAATATGAACAATAAAAAAGTGAAGTCAAACATTTCCTCACTAGTATCAACTGAGTCATGTGCAAGGGACTAAGTTGACAAAACGGAACAATAATCGGTAACATTTCAGACCAAATAATCTGAACAACAACAACAAAAATATGCGAAGTCGAAAATTTTCTCACCCGTGTCAACTGAGCCGTGTGCAAGGGAATCACATCCTCTGCTTGATGGCAGTCCCCAGGCTTCCACTTTCTAGAAGCATTCTTAATCTTGGTTGTAATTTCAACTGGATTAAGCAATCCTGAGAAACTAAGTATCCTTGGTGGAGGGCGATCTGGCTGAATATTGAGAGGGACATGGTGGAAACCATCATCAGCTATCCCAATCTTCCAGGTACTGATATCAGCACTTGCGCTTGCTGTTCTTCTGTGCCCAATCAATTTCTCTTCCTTAGTCTCTTTTGCTTCTGCCTCAGCTGACCGAGATGAATTTTTAGAACACTCGGGCATTGCCATTTCTTGTGTCTCTAGTGCATTTTCTTCTTCTTCAGGTTCAACCCTATGGGTACTATTTACAGGCAATCGACCTAAATCTGTTGACGAACCAGATAAAAACATAGCAATTTCATCTCTCTCCCCTTCATCCAACCGAACCCATGCATGTGTAGCTTTCCCTTCTGACATGGTAGATTCCTTCAACGAATTCTCAATTGTCTCAATCTGATTTCCAATTGCTAGAATGAATTGCCCATGCCTTGTCTTTGCATCCTTGGCTGAACTATCCCCGTAGCTCAACCGAACCGCACGCTCAAACTCATCAAGCTACATTTTACAGCTCAGATATCAATAACCCCTAATTTCACAACGAGAAACAAACAAATTTGAAATTTCTAGAAATTGATAAGAAACTAAAAATTACCTGCCATTTAGCAGTGCCATGGGTTGTATGCAGATCTCTACGA
The DNA here is from genome assembly GCA_023531435.1 of Papaver californicum. Taxonomy (NCBI): domain Eukaryota; kingdom Viridiplantae; phylum Streptophyta; class Magnoliopsida; order Ranunculales; family Papaveraceae; genus Papaver; species Papaver californicum. The sequence continues at coordinate 20,296,946 of JAJJMC010030977.1, read as the reverse complement.
AGCTCATCAGGATCACAAACACTTGTAGGATTTTTCCTCTCATGAAGCCATGTTCTATATGCAGATTCCATCCTTCAAATCACAAAAATCGTACAAAAATAAAAAACTATGTTACATACAAAATAGAAATCTATAATGAAACCCATTTTGCAGCAGAGATCAGAAAACCAATAACAATTAACCAAACCCTAGAAACCCAAACCGTACCTGTCCGCGGATTCTTGCACTTCTTCGGCAGCAGAAAAGAATGGATCTTTCTCCCATCTATCAAAATTGGAACTCATACTATAAAAAATCTCCTTTTTTGATTCAAATTTACAACAGCAATAACAAATCCTAGAAGAAAATCAAATAGAACCCTAAATTGGGATCAACAGAGAGTTATAATAGTATTGGTTCACCGACGCATAATTCACAAAGTAAAAAAAATTCAGAATAATGGAAGGTCGCAGATTGGATGCAATGTAAATGAGTGAAACATCTCAACCATTAAATTATATCTCTTCATTAAAGAAAACTCCAAAATTTTGTGGTTCTTATTCTCTTTCGTTTCTCTCTGTAAGCCCCGTGTGAAAATGATGATGATGATGGCGAAACTGTTGGTGTTGGTGTTGGTGTTGTTAAGAACGGGACATGGATATAAAAAAGTAAAATCTGAATTAAAAAGTCCCTTAAATTTCAGGTTTTGATTTTCGTTTTTAAATTAGTTTTTGATACACAATCTTAGCGTTTAAAAAAATTAATGTTTATTACACATCTTCGACCGTCAATGCAACAAAGTGGGTCCCTTTTGTAGATGGAAATCGGCGTGGAGATGAATTACTATTAGTATTTTTTAAGATTTTCTTGTGATTATTATGAGATACAGATTACAGCTTACCAAACGAGCTGTTTGTTGTTTATGCTCGCTCACAGTCACACAGGACCATAGCCGACAAGTCTGCTATCTGTATTCTTCTTTCATTGTTTTTATTAATTTGTTTTCCACATTTCATGCCTGAATCTACCAAAAATGCTTACCTACACAGAGAAATCCCAAGATTCCGTTCATGGGTAAATCATACCAGGTGTGAGAGCTTGGCTTCGCTAGCCGATGGTTCTCACAGCAACATGAAGCCATGTCTTAAAAGGATTTTCATGGGTAAACAAGCTTCTTTCTCTAGAGCAACTTTTGGAACCTGGTCAGGTAACAACAGGCTAACAGAAACACATCAAGCCATATGAAACTTACTTCGCTGTGTTAGTGTCTGGTTGCATTAGGAGAGTAACGAAAGGTTCCTCTGAACAACGCACATACTAGCTCATGAAATTATACTAAAAACATACAAGCAGCAACCCATGTGTGTGCGCAAATTATAATAGTAAACATAAATGCGGGTCGAGCTGTTCTTATTAGATGTATAATACTCTAGGGCTTGCTGAATTAGGCATTCAACATGCATCACGCTCACGCACCAAATAACTTTACATATACAGAGTTTTACGGCTTATACATATTGCAACATATGATTTTTAAATTATTGGATGATTAAATGATGAACCATCCAGGAAAGGCCTTTCAACTCCTTCTACATTCCTCAGCCAATACGTTTGTCCAAAAGAAGCCGCACCATCAGGAACATCGTTCATTACTTGTTCATGGCCTTTCGGGTAGTATATCCCAGTGCGTGGATGTGGAATCCAAGATGGCAGATGAAGTTTCTTCTCTTCAACATTTTCATGGTCAATTGGATCTTTAATAACTTCATTCATTTGATCTGTCAGAATCATGTTCCGAAAAAAACGTGCACTTTGCTTCGTTACCCTGCAAGAATCACCCCATTATGCAAAAATTAGTCTGAAATTTGACGCTTAATGTAAATTAATATAGTGGATAAAACTCTGATTAAGTTTTAAAATCTGAAATAACTGCTGAAATATGATACAGTGGTACATGTAATTACCGGAAGAGAAACAGTTGCGCTTTCCGAGACCCTAACCTCAACATCGACCAAAATGAACGGGAAAGAAAAGTATAATAAAAGGTGAATATATGACTCGTAAATAAGGGAAGCCGAACGAATGATGATGAATATGTAATGTATTATGGTAAGAGTAACTAGTGTCCAGTTAGAGCCTTTTATAACCTTGGAAATTTAATAAGTTTCAATCAGTTTTTTCAGTTTCAAGTGTACTCTACATTATTAAGGAATGTGATTCTCAAGTACTGAAAGTTACATGCTGTGGAAAAACTAGGCTTTCCATTTTCATGTACATGTCCTGGTCCTGTTACTTTTGCTGCACGGAACCGATAGTTTCATTCTACATATCTAGCAATTGGATGAGATATATACCAAAAAGATTAGTATTCTTGAAGAATATATGTGTTTTATGTAAAGAAAGGTGTAGTGAAGTTCATGAGTCTATTTTGGCGGAAGGTACACAATGGCTTTCTTTTAAGGCTATATAACTTTTCAAAGTGATAGCAAGTACTCCTTTTAATCTGTCAGAAACCTTAACAAATCATCACACTATTCTCACACGGTTTCGCAAGAAGTACAAAGTTGATTCTTCTGCATAGAGATATGCTTCCCCTATACCTATAATCATTTGTTCTCAAGTTGCAGTTTTTTATACCGTTCCGAAAATACCGTATTTGTGCATTTCAGTACAATTTTCATACAATACTTTGTTCTTATTCTCATAAACTACTGTGACTTATCATTTGTTTGGGAAGTGAAAATAAAGAGGCAGAAGTGAGAGATATCAGTTGAGCTCCATAAGTACGTAGAATCGCATATAATCTTACGAATTCAGTGAAAGTGAAATTGTTCAGAAGACGAGATCAGTACACATTCCATCCAACATGAAAATATGTGAAGAAAAAATAAACGGATTCGTAGTTCATCTATGATATACATATACACATATTACATTAAATATACACATGATAGTAATAATACTACACTGAATTAAGATTTCAAACATGGCAAACCATTCTAACCTCAATAGTAGAAGCACTTGGAATGCAAAGTCCATTAGTAGCGCTTCTACTATTCCTCCTCAAGAAATCATACCCATGATTAATAAGTAGCTTCTTGATACAGTTTGAGCCTCGCTTGGCTCTTACATTCGAGTCCCCAAGAATGAACGACATCCCAGCTTCCCTTGCTTCCATCAGCTCTGACAATTCTTCCTGTGTATCTTTCTCCATAATTCTTGGACTTTCAGGCAACACAAATGTCACTCTTTTTTTACGCGGAACCACTGAAGGTTGTAGCTCTCTTTTTTTGATCGAAGATTGTAACTCTCTCATTTCCAGTGCACTTGAAACTCTGAGAGGCTCCTCCTCTTCATCCTCATATATCTGAATCCCTTCGGTATGTGCTGAAGATATCCCAACCAATGTCATTCTACTGTCATGTTTTTGCAGAACTTCTACTCCTAAAGTGTGTTCTTCTCTCCCCAAACGAATAAACTCCGCTATACTGCAAACAAGTTGCTTCTCAAATTCTATACTGTCCTTGTGAATGTCATGGTAGCCATATCGTACGATGCATCTATAAATCCTAAATTCTTTTGGGCCAATTCGGCCAACGAGGAATCTTTCCTTGGGCAGAACATAGGGGACATGGATAGATTTGATGCAGATGAAGACTAATGTCTGGTGGAAAGCTGGAACGTTGGTAACAAAGTGTGAGAAAACCGCAGGTATTCCTGAGACGAGTTCAGTATGCACAAGGCCAATTCCCTTCACACGGACAATATCTAGACTGGGTCCAAAGCCGAGGAGCCAGTCTAGAGGAACCTTGTTCTGAAAATCAGATTCATATTTCTTAAGACTGCCGTAGTGCCATGTGTACATGATAACAAAGAAGACAGATGCGAGAGCTAATGAGACCCATGCACCATCCAAGAACCTGATGAGGGAGGCCACAAAATAGAGCGCTTCAATTGTGCCGAAGAATAAAATGAAACAAATGGCCAAGAACACACTCTGGTACCAGCAGAGGACCATAACTAGAGACATCAAGATGGTAGTTATGAGCATGACCGTTATAACTGCCAACCCTAACATTGCCAAATAAAAAGAATGTATCATCTCATTTTTGATATGAGTGAATGAAATATTCAACTTATGGATAAATTTGCCAAAAATGTGAAAGCGATTGTAGATTTAATTCAAGGCCCTACCTGAAGCATTGGCCATGAGTGTGGTGTCCCTAAAACCAATTGTAATTGCCAAGCACAACATCATCAAAATCCAGTTGACCTCTGGGATGTAAACCTGACCACGTATCTTAGACGATGTGTGGACTATTTTTACCCTTGGGAAACAATTTAAGGCATTGCACTGTTTGATAATGGAAAAAGTTCCTGTGATGATGGCCTGGCTTCCAACAATTGCAGCAAGTACAGCTATGACAATAACTGGCCATCTTATGCTATCTGTAACATGTTACAAGTAGTCCTCTTGACTTAGCACAAGTGCACTTGGTACAACAATAGATGTCCTCTGAGCAAAGAAGAGAGGCAAGTTTGAAAACAATATACCTGGTACTGATACATAAAAACCAAATGACTTGCCATGATGCTTAGATAAATAAGCAGCTTGCCCCATATATGCGAGAACCAAGGATGGATAAAGAAAACAGGTAAAAGCAATCTGCAAAACAGTAACATAGTCTATCAAAGAGAGCAAGTACAATAAAAAGATCAGCATTAACTGTTTTGATTCGAAACAATGAAGGATTAGCCATAACCAGGCTTGTCGGTAGGATCAAAAAATTTACTGAAAGGGAATATAAAAGGAGGGAAAGTATGCTCTATACCTTAATGGATAGTTGTGAGAAGTGTCCAAGATCAGCAAACATAGCTTCAGAACCTATAACAACAGAAAGGATAAAATCAAAATATATATTTGTAGGTAAAGGACATGAAGTAGTTCTTGTCACTTAACTGAAAAATCACTTACCTCTAATACATAATAATATTCCACCTAATGACATCCATCGTCCCCTTCGCGACTTCTTTAAGAATATATACATATAGTATGGAGACAAGGCCTTATAAACTTGAGGATTCCAGTAGAAAATATTATAAAGACCTACACCACTGATGCATAAAAGCCATGTTATGACTACCGGTGCAAAAAGAAATCCTACTCGGTGGGTGCCATAATGTTGGAGAGCAAACAAACAGACCAGTATGAAACATGCTAGAGGGAGTTCTATATCTGCAAAAGCACAATACATAAGAGTAACTGACTGAAAGTATTGAAATTGAAGCTAAGGTATTCATCATTTTACTAACTACAAATCTTTTACTGGTAATGGGTACTTCATGTCCATGAATTTCTATATGCAGCTAAATGCTGTTATGGTATTTTCGAAGTATCAAGGCACTAATAAAAAAAAAAAATTAGCTTGTAGTAGCAATCAACAGCGTAACATGAAAATGGGTAAGATCTTACATCTATGATGGTGTTTCGAAATGGAAAGCTCGAGACCTGATATTGCAGAATAAACTGCACAAAAGAGCTGCAAATTATTAATTTCTTAAAAGTGGAAACAAGAGCAGTGCACACAAACTAAAGTTTACCTGAGATCGCAGGTGAGAAAACTCCATCACAAATTGCCATGGAAGTTCCTATCAAAGCGAGAATAAGCAACACAATCTGCAACACCTTATGCTTCTCTAGTGTTGCTTTCACCATTGCATTGAATGTGGGCAGACAAGTAATGCTGTCTTTCTTGTATGTAGAAATTTTCTCATCAGCCACCTGAGAATTGGGTAAGAACCAACCAACTCTAGAATTCCTGCACAGCTTAGAATACAAAGCAAAAATCCCTCCTTCGCCATTATCATCCGCTTTGAGTATTATGAACACATATTTGATAAGAGGAATAAGAGTGATCGTCCAGAAAACAAATGATAAAACCCCAAATATCTCCTCATTTGCAGTTAACTTTTGAATGTCTTCTGCAAATACACTCTTGTAAACATAAAGTGGAGAAGTACTCAAGTCTCCATAAACTACTCCTAAACTCTGATATGCCAAGGTCATTACTGTCCTCCATGAATCCTTCTGTACCACAACCAACAATAAAAACAACAAAATCCAACTATTGAGAAAGATGCCTTAATCTTTTTTATACAATCGAAAACAATCCAGAACACCATATTTTTTGATAATCACAGAAAATGAAGTACCGGTAACATTACCACAGACAAAAGAAAGTTTTGATCACAAGCCAGTCTACAAAACCATAATCATAAATATTAGACATAATCTGGTTATCATGGTTGAACATAATCCCAGCCATTTTGTTTTCTAGTTCTTGGTGATCACCTCCTAGAACCATATGATCTTTTATGAGGTCATTTATATAGTAAGCCAGTGGTACTGAAGAAACAGTCAACCTTTCTGCAGGCCTCAAAGGCCATGAGGTTCAGAAAAAGTGTTTGAGGCAGCATAATGGTTTTCTCAGTCTTAAGAAATCAGAATTGAAGCCACGGCCTGTATATGTGCATTCAACACTAGTAGTCCTAACAATCCCTTGCTGATCTAAAAGGTCAAAACAGCTAAACACATGTGAACGAGTAACATTCAGAATTCATTTAACAAGAAAACAGTCAGTGTAGATGTAATTTTGCTCGTAAATAACGAATACGGATATTCTTACCTTAATGGTATTTCTATGAATCCCACCTTCCGAATCCATGCTTAGATTGTGTCTAACTTGCAAGGAAACGTTTATACTATAGGTATTGATTATAGAAGCATTAGTTTCTAACAACAAACTCGACGAATACTACAATTCTTAAGCAACCTAACCCAGTTCACGAAAGAAAGAGTTGAAAATTTGAAGGGTGGTAAGAATTTGCAGATATATCAGAAGACCAATTCATCTCAGAGATAAAGTTTTCAGTTATTTGACAAATGTTGATGGTGTTTTTCCTTGTCAACTAAGCTTTTTTTCTTCCAAAAATGAATAAGTTACAAAGGGTGAAGAAATGGTTTGAGCATAAAAAGAAATGTCTGTGTTGTGCAAAACAACGTCTAAAAACTTGAGTGGAGCATGTACACCAGAGTTTCAGTCAAGAATGAAGAAAATCAGTTTTTATAGTTGGTTGTCAGCACGATTGTCTTACTTCTAATTTGTGTTTCTTGGGGATCAGAGCACATCTTCAAAGTCTTGATATTTGAAAGCAACTCTTCTCAAATTAAGAGATATTATACTCAGTCGATTAATCTGTAAGGACCCACTAATAATTCTTTATGAGACATATAATTAGCAATTGGGCGAATTGTAGGATATGCCGTATGTTAAAGTTGAAAGCAGTAGACAAGTCATCTTCTTACCTATGTTGGTTAGGAATACTTCTGAAGTCATTGATGACTCAAGAGAGGCTTTTTTCCTTGAGCTACACTTATTTCTTTTTGTCTTCTAAACTAAGTTTTTGATTCTTGCGAGTCGCTAATTGCCTAGTAAGACTGGTTATTATCAACAAGTACCAACAGAGAGTATGAGGAGAGCAATTTAGATGAAAAAGAAATCTAGGAAAAAGTAATAGTAGTATGGATTTCATTATTCCCTTCTGATACTATATGTTGTATTATGTGGCCGGGAGCTGATCAATAAAGGCTGCTAAAGAATTTATAGTGAGAACAAGAACAATTAATTCAAGTTCAACTGCTACGGGCCTACGGCTGAAAAAAATGACCCTGTCCAACTACCGCTATATCTGTATCCACTATCCATCTTTCTAGGGTGCAGTTTTATTTGGATCATGAGGATTTGCTAGAGATCAAAAATCCAATACACATAGGTTGGGGTACAGTGCATCTTGCGAAAAAATTGAGCTTCAGCGATGTAAACAAAACAGTACCTTGTGAACGTGCAACAAATCGATTGACATACCACCTAACATTAACCAGTTTATCTCTGATACTTCACCGCATACAACACACCAAGATTCACTCTTCACAGTCACAGAACTAACCGGAATTCTGAGCAAATAAAAGGCAAAAAGGATATTGACCTTAAACATTTATCACTTAATATGGTATCCCACAGCAGATCTCCCAGCTGAAATGTTACAAAGATTGCAAATGCACTTCAAAATACAGAACTGAATACCAATCAAGCTTCTGACACAACGTTTAGCTGAAATCAGCGGCTAAAGCAGTCAGTTGAAATGGGATTAACAGGGTATCAGGCATGACACTGCCCTCATGTCAATACCTATTCTCAACTAAGGATCAAACATCATTCTGTATCTTCTGCAGATTGGCAAACAGGGAGGTAGTATGTATCCAGTTGCCAATATTTGTGTTTCACACCCTCCCAGATCTCTTCTGCTAAGCAGTCCTTAACAGGCAAGGGAATGTACTGAGTAGAGTAACCTAAACTCCCGAGTTCTAGAGCAACTAACTGACAGTAAACCACATGGAAAAATGCATTTCCTCCACAAAGACCATTAAAGAATGAGTAGATACCACTGGGCTTCAGTAGTGTAGGCAGATGCTGATGGAACTCCCTTAAGTCTTCATAGTACTCACCATAAGTGTCAAAGAATATCCCTGCAATAATTAATAAAACAGCACATCAAACCCTTATGGATAAGAGAGAGAGATAGACAAGCAGTAGAGAAACATAATCCACCGCAAATATGTATTAAGTTTCAGTACATCATTATAATTTTCCATATCCAGGCAAACGAGAATTCTTGGACTATCATGAATTGCAGATTTCTATGCGTGCCTAATACTGAGAAAGCCATGTAAACCAGTGGGTGAGTGGCTCTGTATAAAATTGTATCTTACACCTACAATCATGATATGTTGTAAATGATGAACTAGGATTCAGACCAAAGAATGAGCAATAAATAAGTACCATTTACTTTCGAAAGTACATAATTCAAATCTTACCATCATAAGTATCTAACTGAGAGAGAACATCTTGCCAACGCCCAAATACTATCTTCACGTTTTCCTTCTCTCCCCATCCTGTTTGAAGCATACGTTTATAAACCTCTGGATGAGCCTCAATAATAGTATGTTTGACAGGTCCATACTGTTGAATAGCCGTGTCAACAAGACCCATCCCAAACCCTACATTCAAAATGTGACCACCATTTGAGCAAACAGCTTTTGCATGAGCCTCCATCAATGGTTTCTCCCAAGCCATCATAACAGCCTTACTTTCAGAGTCCATCAGCTTATCCTCACTAAAACTAATCCTCTCTTCCAAATAATCTCCCTTAGAATCACCATCCTTCTTTTCTACCCTCGCAATTGTTCCCAATACCAGTTCAGCTTGAATCCCTGATCAAGATATAAAGTCAATGGGCGAATCCACCCTATATAAGAGCAAGTCACAACATAATATCCACACATGACTGTTGTTTGTTTTTTCCCCCCTTTTAAGGGTTTAGGGTTTAAGAGATTGTGAAGGAACTGATGCAAATTTCTGAAGAATCAACACTAAATCAAAACTAAATGGATAAAAAATCAATAAATTTCTACTCGATGTGTTAATTTGATCACAACAGGTTACACGAAAAATGCCCAATTTTTTCAGAGCTGTGGAATGTTTAGTAAGGAGATACCTGCATTGAGAAGGTGGTCAAATGCTTCTTGATGACCAGCATCCATAGCGAAATCACCAGCAGAGACATTAGAAGGAGATAAAGCATTCCATGGGGCACCAGCTTCTAGTAGAATCTTTACAGCTTCAGCATGTCCATTTTTAGCTGCGTGCATGAGCGGATTTAAACCTTCTTCATCGAAGTAACATACATCTGCACCACCACTTAAGAGTGATATTAACTTTGCACAGTCGCCTGAAATCGCCGCTTCGCAAACTTGCTTTCCTTCCTCCATTGTCTTTAGCTTCTTCTTCTTCCCCCTTTCCCTTACAGTTTCTTTCTTTCTTTTTCAAAAATGGAGAGATAGTTTACCTAATTTTTGGGTTTGGGCCTACTTTGCGTAACTTGTTATTCCAAAGAAAGTTGGTCTGACTAGGCAAAACGATCACGTTTGAGAAATCAAAGTTTCTTTTTTATACGAAAACAGAGCAAACTTCCTAGACAGTTACTCAGTAACCGAGTTGTGGACTGCAAAACTAAGAATAGCCTCATGCAGAGCCGCAGGGTTTCCTTACATCACATTGGTATTACAAGTGATGTGTACATCCTCAAGAGTTTGAAATAAATATAATAAATTTGGGCCCTTCCAGTTTAAATCACCCAGATTTTTGTTTTTGGCAGCTAAATTAGCTAGTTTAAGCGTCATAGAGTTTTGATTCCGTTAAACTTTAGCAAGGTTACCCATCACAAAAGTAATTTCTTCAAAGTTTCTATCATTCATTTGATGGAATCCCAGGTTAAATCTTCCTTGTACTTTCTTCTGGTAAAGATCTTTTATTTCTTCAAGAGTTGCCTCATCTTCAACATGAAAGTCTATGTTGGTTCTCTGCAACTCCTTAGCCCATCTTACTGCTAGTTCAGCTCCTTTTCTGGCACGATTTCTGCTACAGTCAAAGGTTATGAAACTCCTTGCTCCCATGAAGGTGCATGTGAAGGACATAGCAAACACGCCAAAATTAGTAAAAGTGATATCAGTAAGGTCATCATTTTCGATAAGAGTTAGCAAGAGAGTCAATGGAGCTAACACTAATGGTTATGCCAAGTTTCTCTCTATCAAGATTGATTATCCTTTCCCTGGTATCTTGAGTATTCCTCTGGTACTAGAGATTGTTTAGGATATGGTTTTGATTATGCATTAATCTGTCATAAGAACAAAGATGTTATCTGATGTTATTAGCAGTAGATTCAGCAGATGGGGTAATCTTCCTGAACACCAGACCACCTCTAGCTTCCAGATGAACCAGCAGGTAGTGGCATAGACCAGAATCCAACTCCTGAGGGGATTCCTTTGAATGAACCAAGAATTCATCCAATCATGAAATAAGCTACCCCTCAAATATGATGATTCTCACCAAACAAAAGTTGCCTAAACAGATGAGGCATAAGGACATACCATAATAGAATGAGATATATCTTCAAAAGTGCTTTGCATAGACCACATATAGGAGTAGGATCAATGGTGTTGAGGATGCTTGCAGTCTTGAAAATGGTGGGGAGAATGCCCTTAGCACATACCCATGTGAACATTTGGATGGAGGGATAAATATCAAGTTTCCTAATCTTTTTCCAGGCATTATTAGGAGCATCATCCTTGTATTTTTCCTCAATTTTCTTGTTGTACAGAGACTTACGGTGAACTCCCATTTGTCATTCAAGCTCCAAATGATAGTATCTTCTTTCAGGATATTGAAGGGAGTGGTATAGATAGCAGGTTGATCCTCTGGGGAGAACTGTAGGGATAGTATATCAGAATCCACTCTTTCCTACTATTATAAAATTGATTAACTGGTTTGAGATCAGGAGGACAGAAAAAGGTCTCACAAGAGTAGTATCCTTTCCAAAAATCCAATTATATCCCCATATCTGAATTTTATGGCTGCTACCCACTTTTCATTTGTGGTACTTTTGAATATTTTTCGCCCCTTCTAAAAATACCTTTTTAGATCCAAGAATCAGTTCTTTTAGGATGAGTATTTATTCTGATAACTGCTAACCTTCAATTGTTTAGCTTTCATAATAAAAGACAATAAGGAGTCTGGTTCCTTAATGAGTTGCCGTCCTATTTTTGTGATCATAACATTGTTGAAAAGCCTCATGTTTCTGAAACCCAGGCCTCCCAAATCTTTTAGTTTACAAACAGAATCTCAAGCAATATAGTAAAGCCCTTTTGGTTTCCCAAGATCCTTTATATAGATGAAATCTCTTTGAATTTTGTTCAAATCCTTGCAGGCCTTCTTAGGAAGTTTGAAGCAGTTCATCTGGTAAATGCTTAAAGTAGAAATAACACTAACAACCATTGCTGCTTTTTTAGTTCGAGTGAGAGATTTGCTTTTTCAACCAACAAACTTGAATTTGAGGTTATCAATGCATGGTTGAAATACATGAATTTTACTTTTGTTAGTAAAAAAAGGGGATCCCGGATATTTATCTTTGGTATTTATCATTTGAACTTTCATCAAGGATTTTATAATGTGAGCAATAGAAAGAGCCGTATTTTTACTGAAGAAAATATCATATTTGCAAAGGTCGGATGTCTAGTTCATAATGGTGTCAAACAGGTCACGTCTTTGACTTATGACATGTTTAAGGAGAAAAAATTTGAAAGTCATGTTACGGTGTATCACACTTGACATTTTTACAAGAATTCAAGAGGAATTGTTAGTTTACCGGGTCCCACACTTTGATTTAATTAGTGTACTGATTATTATTAGTTCAAGTCTGGATATTGGTTACAAATGATCCATCTTCTACAAATTAACCTTGCAAATATTTTTAAGTCAACGTGTTTAAAACCTTTGATATGTTAATGGGTAATGAAAAGGCTAAAACTAAACAATTTCTTTAAAAAAGATCCAACTGCATTAATAGTGAGGTGAAATCTTTTATCGCGGTTCAGATTAAAGTTAACATAAGAAATTCTAGATGGCATATGAAGAACGAGTGAATATTTGAATATAAGGGATGATTAGTTTTTCGGCTATATTTAAAGTTAACATAACTAACTTATTTTTACTTGATTTTTTTTTAGAAAACTACAACTGGATTAGAATATTCTGAAGAGATAGGAAAGAATTTGATTATGATGAATGCTATGAACTCTTGAAATAAAATTTTGCACACTACAATCCCGATGAATGAATATTTGACAAATGACTTCTTGTTTCATTTCATAGTATTTTCTTGCCCTTAGGGCCAATGTTGAGAGATCCTTTTCCATTATATGGCTTTCCTCCATATCCATTTGTTTTTGTTGTGTTAGCAAATTTTACAAATTTTTGTGTTGTTGTTGTTGATGAGGTTCAGTCATTATTCATGTTTCTTAAAGATATTCAATAAGTTTAGAACCCGCGTCGCTTATGAGTGATTCTTGCGATGATGGTGTAGGGGGTGTGCTTGATTGAGTGACCCTTTTCTTGGATATATACTTTTTAAGTTGAGCTCTTGACTTGTGTTTATTTGGAAATGTTGTGATATTTTTCTATTACCAAACAACGATCTAGGCGTTGTATATTTCTCGGTAGTAGTTGGATTTCCTTAAGGAATATGGATACCATAAGGGATGCTAAACGAGTTTGGAAATTAATTTCTAAATGGGGTTTGAGGAACTTGGCTTGAAGATAGATTTTTTGGGGTATTAGGGGATTGGGTTGCCAAAGGAGAAATACACACATCTTCATCCATATTCACATCTTTATTTTGATCCCCTATTATGTTTTCAATGTTTTTAAGCAACTCATATTCTACATTGCGACTGAAAGGTTTGTTGTTTTTCTTAAATAATTCAGTTCTCGTCATTATAACCTGCATTAATGTGAATGAAGCATAAGTTGGTAGAAATAAAAATACAAACAAAAACTAATTCAAACAATTATTGTGAACAAATTTAGATAACTTACCCGATTATTATGTTCTAAGTTCAGATTTTTTGTGTTAACAATCGAAATACAGTTAGAAAATTTATCCACTCCAACCTTGATAAAGCTAAATCTACTTCGAATTCCAACTGGAGTACGATTATATGGATTTTCACAACAAGCTTGTACAAATTTTTCTATAACTTTTCGCCAAAACAAATTCATATCCTCAGAATAAGTTCCTTCTTTCTGTAGAACGAAAAACACAGTAACAAAATGCATGTCTTCTATAGAAAAACATCTCTTTCTCGTATTTTTCACTAATATGTTTGTCTACAAAAGAGATGGAAAAGAAAATGAAAGAAAACAAGTTTTTGAAAAGATGATTTGAGGAGATTTCAGAGGAAAATCACGTTGTAAGAAGATGATTTGGAGTGATTTGAGAAGAAAAACTAGTTTATATATATATATATACATTTTTCTCAATATTTTTTAGAAATAGTCGCTGGTATTTTACGATGAAGAACATAAAGCTTTTAGAAGTAACGAATGGCCAAGATAGAGTGTGAGAGAAGTGATCGACATATTTATGTGTCTTATTTTATCTCATATTTGTATTAATAATTATCAATTTATGTACTAATATTATTATTTTGATCCTCCAGACGTAGAGCGCGAAGCGTTTTGAACCCAAATACATTACCCACGATGGAAGTAAACATTTTAGTAACAAAACCTTCTTCAAAAAGGTCTAAAGGATAAGCTACATAACAAATATATTGAATGTCTTCTCCAACAATGGGCTCGATGTTGTAGCATCTTCCTTTGTAACGATCAAGGATGGTAAGTCCATCGGTCCACACAGTTGTCCATGTACCAGTAGAAGATTCGGCAGCTACCGCGACCCCTGCTTCCTAATGTTTTTAGGTATTTTTGAAGAATAAACAATTGTGGAAAATTTGGCTTCAAAGTGTTAAAAGCACCCCAAAAAAGTGATATAGGCACCCGAGAGAATGGATAAAGGCACATATGCTTTGGATTAAGGGCACCCACTCTCTTTTATAATTCAAAAGATATTTTAGCGGGAAAAAATCTCTTATGTTCTGTTCGAGTTGTAGCGTGATTTGGTAGGAGAATATGGAGGGTTTTAAGACAATAAAATTCTCTTGCATTTTTGAGAGTTTAAGTTGTACACAGAAGTAAAGCAAACAAGACCAAAACAGATTCTCGATCAAAACAGATCTCACGTGAAACAAGGGATTTTATTCCCCGTCTCGTTTGATTCTTGTTTCTATAATGAACATTTTCGTGTAAGATAACTGAAGGATTTAAACACAATGTGATCACATAAAACAGGATCATGTGAGATATTTTCTCACGTCAAACAAATCAGGGAGGAAATAATATCGATTAACTTTGGAGATTCTTTCATAATCTATTTTGATATCTCTTAGGACAACACAAGCAACAAAGAAGATAATCAAGGAAACATAAAATCAGATCGGAAAGATAAATATTCGAGTGCGGAGAAAAGATATATTCTTGATCTGCCGAGATTAAAATTATTGATTACAAGGTATTTGGTGGAGTTAAGGAAGATATTGATGTTGTTGTATAAATAGAGGGTCGAAAGGAGCTTAGAGAGGTAGCTGGCTTTGGCCAGAATTGAAAGAAAAAACAAACCAAAAAAATCTGCAACTCAACAGGCGAGCGGAAGAAGAAGAAGAAGAAAAAGGCTATCCAGAACTGTCGCTAAAACCATGGTCTTTTCCGTTATATTCAATATCTTCAGCAACGGTTCTATGAACAGTTCCAGCGACAGTTTTGGGTTCTAATACACTAAACATTTGTGCTTATTTTACTGCATCTGAGATCAGTCGTTAAATCGACAAGAGATTAAAGAAAAATTGTAAGCTTTTCTTGTTTAATAATTATATTTGAACGATTTATCAATTTTGTTTTATTCTTATCTCTATGTGTGGCTAATCTTCTTATCTAGCGTGTAGGAAGAAGCTATTTTTGATGTGTACTTTTATTATTTAATTTTTTAGATATAAAAATTGCTCTATCTTTATTTATGATTTTTAATGACTAATAGTTTCTCTTCTAAATATGCTTCGACTTAGTTGTTCTGAATAATCTTTAGACTATAGATATTTTATAAGCAAAGGATATTATACATTTGTACAACGACGCAAGTTGTATAATATTTTTAAACGTTTTATTTTTCAAGGCCTGAGAAGGGGTTCAAAATGGTCTTCAGTATTTGAGAGTAAGTGTTTAAGATATTAAATTGATAATTGTACAAACAACAAAAGTAGTGAAATATAAAAACCCTAGACTCTTTTCTTCCTGATTAATTAATTAATTTATATAGTTATTTTATCTTTTTATTTATTCATTAAAAATCCATCCAAAAAAATATTTTCTTTGTTTTAACACATAATTTGTTTAATAGTTAGATATAATATTATCAATCCTTATGGAAACAAACTGTACTTGCGCTTCTACTTTGTAGACGCCGTGCGATTACGGCTATAGACTTTTGACTTATCAAAAAGTATAACAAAAAAGATTAAACAAATATTAATACGCAGACAGAAACTAAGTTTCCATAATTATTATGAAGGAAACTTAGTCTCCGTCTGGTGTGATTTACGGATATTAAGTTTCCTCACATTATAGAAATTGAGTTTCTTCATCCATTTTTTAGCTCAGCACAAATCTCTTTCCTTCACTAGCTAAACCAAAGTTTTTAGATATATTATAGTCAATAGATATATAGTGTTTTCTCTTGGATATAATGTTGTTAAAACTAAGAAATAGATGTAACATAGTGATTGGCCTTAGAACAAGATTTCGAGCGTGACGAATCCTTTCCGATTGTTTCAACTACAAGAAAAGAAGAAGAAAAGGGGGTCAGAACATCAAAGAACAAAGAAAAACAAACGAGCCATACTATATAAAAGGCATATAAAATAAATAACATATCTATTTATTGGCCTGGGGACTAGAGAACCATCTCCCAACTCAGCTATCCCATCTTCATCACAAAGCTGCTTAGCCGACGAGAAGGGAGTCATTTTGAGCATCCCCTTCCGAACAGATCGAGTAGCCGACTACGGACAACCAAGGAAGCGATTAAGCTAAAATCAATTAAAGGGTAACAAAAAAACACGAAAAAGAAAGTTTGCACCACCCAGTCAAAGGAAGATGAAAGAACCTTCACGTCAGCTCGGACGGCACCAAAAGCATCAATGTCGGTATTATCTTTTAACTCTTTAAGGTTTTTACACTCATGCTCTTATCATCCCTTTTATGAGTAGCAGGAACCATTGGATATGACATGATGCATGTCTCTAGTATACGACAAAGAGCCCACTTCGGATAAGTGTATGACTGACGAGCTTTACAAGATAGACGTACAAAACGCCTGAACTTCCACAACATCGATGCATGCTCCATGGAGAGGCAGGCCCGAGGAACATTTCCATTCCTACCAAACAATGATCACGGACGATGATATATATGATCATTCAGCTAAGAGTTACTGGCACGCTCATCCAGCATAGGAATGAACTCCTGACTCAAGGAATGCAACTCAGGACTAACATCAAAAACAACAACTTCACATTATCCCTATACGTAGCGTTGAAATGCTCGACAGTAAACCTACGTTAACCTAGATTTTCCTTTGTTCCGTGCAAAAACTCATCAAACGTCAGAACCATGTAATATACTGAACATGACACTTCTGAACCTTCCGGGTAGCAAGGATAAAATAGACAAAGGGATCTTTGGGTTGTAAACAGGTATAAAAAATCCAACTTGCAATTGCCCCATGGTGAGTAAAGTTGTTTCGGGAGAATGACCAAAATCTCGAACAATCCCATGAATCAACCATGACGCACCAAGATACTCAAAGAAAATTTTTCTACCATAGCCAGTTAACCAACGAATTTCATTAATAAGACAGATATTTTTACCTTAGTGTTCAGAACATCACCCCCACGACGATTTCCACAACTATTTGGTGATGACCGCTAACTATTCTCCATCGAATACTAACCCTCGTCCGTGATAGAAGCCAAAATCCACAAAGTTTAAACTATAGTAGCAACTAACATGCTCCACAGTTGATTACAATCGGGGACGGACGTCCCAAGCAAAAGGCTAATCTAGGCTATAGTCAATTCTTATTTCTGGACTAATATTATTTTGGTATAGAAAATTTATAAAATTTTGGTTTTAGCCCACTGATATCAAGCTTTTTTACGCACTTATATAATTCTGATTTCAAAGGCCAGTTATAATTAGTTAATATAGATTCTAAACTATTTAATTTTTAGACTCGTCGTATCTCTTCACCAGAGCTTATACCACGAGTGGAACGCCTCAAACAAGTACTATGCCCTATTGAATAAAGCAAGTCCAAAATTCTAATTTAAAAGTAAAAAAAAAATCTTCTTATATGCTCAAGTATTTTCCATTTTTCTTCTTTAAACTATATTTATTTTTTTGGTCATTTTTTTTTATTGATTTTGTTTTTTTAAATTTTTAGTTGTTTATCTATCTAGTATTCTATTCGTGAATCAAAATTAACTATGTAATTTGTTTAAGAAAATTTACCGCGGCCGCCTGATAAGTGCTTAATTTTACATATTTTTAGTGTCGATTTCATACTTGTTTTAGTTAGATTTTTTGCATATAACTTTGTATTACTCTTTTTTCTATTTTATTTGTTTCTTTAGGTGAATCATCCGAATATCATTGGAAATGGTGTTGAAAAGAGCTACAAAAAGAAAATGGTTATTCCATAGTGAAACTGAGAAGTTAGAGCTGAAGAGTATACTTTTGGAGTGAATATCCAGAAGCATTTACGGTTAGGAAAGTTTCAAAAGATAGCCGTAGAACAAGTCGAAGAAAAGGACCATCTTTCAGATCTACTTACGGCTAGGACTTTTAGAAAGCTAGAAGTAAAACTAGGAAGATAATGAGAGTTCTGTCAGATTTACGGCTGGAAAATCATCTCAACCCAGCCGTAGAAGGAGATATTTTGCAAGATAAGTGTCAGTGTTATATTTACGGCTAGGAAATACTTCTCAACCTAGCCATAGACAAGTTGAAGTGTTGAAACAAGAATTCCGAGCTCACTTACGGTTGGGTCTAGACCATCCAATCTAGACGTAAAATATAATGAAGATATATGAAGATTTGTAAGACACCATATTATATAGGACGAATAAACGAAGCCAATGCAAAAAGAATGAGGTCAATCAGACGTCGGATGAAGGAATTATGGCCAAAACGGTGAAGGAAGAAAAGTGAAAACTCAGGCTCAGTTACGGCCAGGAATGCAAGCACGACCCAGCCGTAAGTGACCCTGAAAAATCATCCAAAAAGGTCATATTTAGTTACATCTAGGTCGTAGGATAGTTTCCAACCGTAACTAAAAGTGTTTTGAATGAATTGGACTTCTAAAAATAAAAACAAATCCGGTCCTGGAAGGATTTTAAGTCCTAGATATCATGAGTATTATATAAGAAGACTCCCAAGACATTAAGAAGACACCTTTTACATAACTTTACAAGTCTTGGAGGAGATCAATAACACAAGAGGAGAAAGCTACGGTTTCGGAGCGGTTCCATTATCGTAACGATTTCTTATCTATTTTCTTATATGTATAAAATGGATGCTTCTACATCCATGAGTAGCTAAACTTCTAAGTGATTGAGGATGAATTCTAAGTTCTAATACATGATTCAATTTAGCATATAAATTTATTTTTCTAATTATCACATGATTATCGTTTGTGTTTACTAATATGAATATTTATGCTTAATTGATAGATTGTTTAGGTGGCCAACTAATTCAATTTGTTAATTAATCTAAAGATAAATATAGAGTTGTGAGATATGTGTAATAGTCGAGCACCTCATATATAAGTAGAGAATGTGAGACCTTACAGAGGGATTGCGTGTAAAGACAACACTAGTAAGCAGACCGAGCTTATGTGTTTGATGCTTGAATCAACCTAAAGTATTCGATTAAGTTACACCTTGAGAGGTTATTCTTTTTGGCTTAGACGGATTGGATCTGGTAGTCGAGCGCTTCCGTATCTGGTGAGATAAGGAATTTGGGGGATAACAGAGCTTATTGTTATTCTACGGTTGGTGATAATTGGTGATTAATAATGAATAAATGAATATATTACTTTGATGAATGTTTAGTAACGAAAAAGGATTCATCGATCATATCTCTCTCCATTGCTTATAACTTTACTTTCAATCGCTTTCTTATTTACTTTGTTTAAAACCTAAAACAAAACCCCCTTTATGACACTTCAAACAACTGAAACACCTCGCTCCTCGTGGGAACAAACTTGACTTCCATTATATTATACTTTAATTGAGTGGAAATAAGATCACTAATTTGATTGCACCCAAGACACGCAACAAATTTTAGCGCTGCTACCGGGGAACAGTCGTTTTTAGTTGTTATTTATTTTCGTTTATTTTTGTTTTTAGGTTTATTTTTAGTTTTTAAATTTGTTTTCTAGATTTTTGAATTCAGGTACTTGATCTCTGGCACCTAAACGTTGGGATTACAGAAGGTGCGGGATTCAAACTCGCAAAGGGACAGTACTACAAGAACTTCAATTTTTGCTACAGGATCCACCTCTAGAAGAGATGGGTGGTTCTCAACCTCCAGAGAAGAAGTTGGGAGAGTTGACATCTCCATGCTTAGATTCGCAACCAATGTGTATTGACATAGTTGCAAAAGTGGCGCTGCAGTCGAATTTGATTCATCATCTACCTAAGTTCAAGGGACATATAGGTGAAAACCCTAATCGTCACTTTCAACAGTTTCAGAATATGATGACGAGTCTTAGGCATAGAATCAAAGACAGTAAAACGGCTATGATGCAAGCCTTTCCATTCTCATTGACAAATTTAGCAAAAAAATAGTTGTATTATCTTCCTCCAGGGAGTATTACAACATGGACGGAGGTGAAAAAGATATTTCTAGAGAAGTATTTTCCTGCTTTTAAGGCGGCATCTGTTCGTAAAGAGATTAGTAGCGTTCTGCAGATTACTAGTGAATCTCTTTATGAAAACTGAGAGAAGGAAAAACGGTTGTTGACAAGCTGCCCACACCACAGCATCTCTTTAACACTCATCATTCAATACTTCTATGAAGGATTACTTCCGGAACAGAGGAACTTGATTGGTGCAGCTGTATGAGGTACACTTACTGAAAATACGATCTCATAGAAAACTAGTTTGATTGTGAATATGGATTCGAATGCACAACAATTCTATACCAGGCATGAATCAAATGTCAGAAGAGTTAGCGAGATAGGAGACTCTTCACATACGGAACAACGGTTGAGTACCATTGAAAAGGTAATTCATCGTATCGCGTCTGCAATTGATCCTTCATATAAAGAAGAGGCCGAGGTTAATGCTTTATTCCCTAATCCAAGGCCAAGATATGATCCATACTCTAATAATTACAATCCAGGTTGGAAAGACACCCAAATTTTAGTTATGCAAACAAGCAAGCTGCAACTTCTATGCCACCATCTTATGGGAAACATAATGGTTTTCAACAACCACAATTCCAATCTCAGCCTCAACCTCAACAACAAACTCCGAGTTCCATTTTAGAGGAGATGATGAAGGTTATGATGCAGAAGCAATATATAAATGCTCAGCGTCAGGATGCAATTCTGCAAAAACAAGATATGGCTATAAAGGAATTGCAAACTCAAATGGGACAACTGTCTACATACATGAATCAAATGAAGGTACAAGCTTCAACAAAGTTACCATCACAACATTTTGTGAACCCAAGAGAGAACTTCAATGTTGTAACTCTAAGGAGTGAAAGGAAGATTCAAATAAGCAAGAAGAAAGTAGTGGCGACGTAGTAAAGGAGGTAGAGGTGGAAACCGTACCAAAAGAAAAGCCAACCTCAATTGGACAACCTAAGGACACAATGCTTACTTTTACTACTCCACCATCTTTTCCTAGTCGTTTTTCCAAGTCAAAGAAGCAAGCTCAAGATAAGGAGATCATGGATATTTTCAACAAGGTGAAAATCAACATTCCATTTATTGATGCCATCAGAATGGTACCCAGGTATGCTAAGTTTCTGAAGAAGTTGTGTACAAAGAAGGGGAAGTTGATTCCTAATGAAATCACCCAAATAGGCAAAAATGCTCCAGCTATGTTATTGAAGAAGATTCCTGCAAAGAGTACGGATCCTGGAGGGTTCACAATGCCAATTACTATTAGAACCAAGAGGTTTGAGCGTGCTTTACTTGATTTGGTAGCATCCATTAGTGTTATGTCAGCCGATATTTATGATTCTTTGAATCTTGGACCATTAAAAGAGATAGGGATTATCATTCAATTAGCTAATACGTCTAACATATATCCGAAGGGAATCGTGGAGGATGTTGTTGTTCAAATGAATAATTTAATATTTCCGGTTGAATTCTATGTTGTGGATATGCAGAATGGAGATAATTGTTCGTCTACTTCATTACTTCTTCGGAGACCGTTTATGAAGACTTCAAAGACGAAGATTGATGATAGTGGGATACTTACTATGGAGTTTGATAAATAAATTATACGCTTTAACACTTTTGAAGCTATGTGTTATCCAAGTGATGTCCATTCTGCATTCTGCATTCTGCATTCTCTATTGATGTTATTGATTTGTTAGCTCAATAGATGCTTGATTTGAGTAGTAAAGATGAACTTGGGACTGTGTAGCAATACAATATTGATATTTACATCCATGGACTTCCTAACTTGGACGTTTATGTTGCAAAATAATTGTTGGAGATGTGTGGTACTTCAACGACATTACAAGAATCTCAAATGGGTAATATTTCATATATTTATTTACCCGTTACTGATGAAGTTCCTTTACCTTATGTTGTGTAGGCACCTAAATTACAATTGAATCCTCTTCCCAACCACTTAAAGTATGCTTACTTGGGTGATAAGGAAGATCTTTCGGTCGTTATTGCAAAAAACCTCACAACAGTACATGAAGAACGCTTGATTAGGGTTTTGAAAGAGCACAAAACGACCATTGGTTGGACAATTGCTGACACCAAAGGTATTACTCCATCCATGTGCATACATAGAATCCTAATGGAAGATGATGTGAATCCAGTACGTGATGCTCAACGTAGACTTAACCCCACAATGATGGAGGTCGTGAACCTCAAATTGCTAAGTGTGGGGGTGATTTACCCAATTTTTGACAACAAATGGGTTAGTCCGGTATAGGTGGTACCTAAGAAGTCTGGTGTTACCGTTGTCAGAAATCAAGATGATGAACTTGTTCCTACACGAGTTGAAACAGGATGGAGAGTATGCATAAACTACATAAAACTTAATTCTGCTACCGAAAGGATCACTTTCCTTTGCCTTTCACTAATTAAATGTTAGAGAGGTTGTCGGGGAATTCACATTATTGTTTTTTGGATGGTTATTCAGGCTACAAACAAGTTTTTATTGCACTGGAGGATTAAGAGAAGACCACTTTTACTTGTCCTTTTGGTACGTTCGCATATAGACGGATGTCGTTTGGTCTTTTCAATGTGCCTGCCACTTTTCAGAGATGTATGGTTAGTATATTTTATAATTACGTGGAACACATAATTGAGGTATTTATGGATGATTTTAGTGTTCACGGTGATTCTTTTGATATTTGCTTAAAGAATATTGAACTTGTTCTAAAAAGATGCATAGACACTAACCTTGTTTTTAATTGGGATAAATGTCACTTTATGGTAAACCATGGTATAATGCTCAGTCACATTATGTTCTCTCGAGGGCTCGAAGTAGACAAAGCAAATATAGACTTAATAAGAAACTTACAATACCTCACTTCGGTGAGGGGGATTTGCTCGTTTCTTGGTCATGCAGGTTTTTACATGCGGTTTATCAAAGATTTCTCCAAAATCTCAATGCAAATGTGCAAATTGTTGTAAAAAAAAGGTTACCTTCAACTTTGACAAGGAGGGCAAGGATGCCTTTGACAGATTGAAAGAATTGTTGACAACTGCATTTATTATCAAGTCACCCGATTGCAGTTTACCGTTCGAGTTGAGTGTGATGCGAGTGACTATGCAGTTGGAGCCGTTTTGGGTCAAACGGTGGAAAAATTATCCCACGTGATTTACTATGCATCTAGGACCCTAAACGATGCACAAATCAACTATTATACCATGAAGAAAGAATTGTTGGCTATGGTTTTTGCACTAGAAAAGTTTAGATCATATTTGGTGGGAACAAAAGTGGTTGTATATTCTGATCACGCAGCACTTAGGTACCTACTAAAGAAGAAAGAAGCTAAGCCAAGGCTAATACGGTGGATTCTGTTGTTGCAAGAATTTGATATCAAAATTAGAGAAAAGAAAGGGTTTGAGAATACAGTTGCAGATCATCTTAGTAGACTTGTTGTTTCTGAGGAAGAACTTCCCTTACATGATCGTTTCCCAGACGAACAAATTTTTTCAATAGAAGATTCAACACCTTGGTACGCTGATATAGTGAACTACTTGGTTACAAGGCAGGTATCTAGTATGATGTCTAATTCTCAAAAGTAAAGCTTAAGAAGATAGCCAAGCAATATGTGTGGGATGAGTCCTACTTATGGATAATACCGTGTTGAACAAATTATCCACATGTGCGTACTTGACTCTGAATTTTAACCTATTATTAATTTTTTTCATTCTTATGCTTGTGGTGGGCATTTTGGTTCTAAACATACCGCTCTCAAAGTTCTTGAGAGTGATTTTTATTGGCCCACCATATTTGAGGATGCGTATACTTTTTGCAAATCTTGTGGTAGATGCCAACGAACAGGCAATCTAGGTGCTCGAAATCAAATGCCAATCACACCGATCCTCTATATGGAGATATTTGATGTGTGGGGAATTGATTTTATGGGCCCTTTTGTTAATTCGTATGGAAAATTTTATATACTTCTTGTTGTGGATTATGTTTCGAAATAGGCGGAAGCTAAAGCCACTCCTACTAATGATTCTCAAGTTATTTGTGAGTTTGTGAAGGAAAATATTTTCACTAGACATGGCATACCACGTGTGGCTATTAGTGACGAGCGCTTTCGTATCCGGTGATATAAGAAATTTGGGGAATAACAAAGCTTATTGTTATTCTACGGTTGGTGATAATTGGTGATTAATAATGAATAAATGAATATACTACTTTGATGAATGTTTAGTAACGAAGAAGGATTCCTCGATCATATCTCTTTTCATTGCTTATAACTTTATTTTTAATCGCTTTCTTATTTACTTTATTTAAAACCTAAAACAAAAATTTTCTTTGTGACACTTCAAACAACTGAAACACCTTATTTTTCATGGGAACGAACTTAACTTCCATTATATTATATTTTAATTAAGTGGAAATAAAATCACTAATTTAATTATACCCGTAACATACAACACCGCCTGTAACTTAGTGATAATTTAGCTCTATGCAAAGAAAAATCCTGGATCTGTTCCCGATCATTATAATGATCGGAAGAAGACATAAGTTACCAAGAAAAGGCTGCAGTCACGATATCCCCGGTGAACACTATTAATATAGAGTTGAAATTCTACACCATGCTAATTTTTTACAAACTACAATAATGTCACAATGTAAATTGTCTCCAGTGAGCACTATTTCTCCGCATTGATGGTAGAAGGAATTTCTACATTCAGTAGGATGTGTGGCATAAAGAGGACTAGAGTCTAGGAGTGAGATGACAAATAACAGTCTGGATCATAAATAAGCTAGAAAGCAGCCCCGTTTAGAAAATGTTCCCACTTTGACAGGGCCTGGCCCCACAATGTAGTGGTTTCGATTTACTATTGGTCCTCGCTTCCTGGTGTTTCAATTAGATGTAGGATGATTTTGTCTTCCACCAATAAGTCCGATCGAGATAAGCTAGTAGATATCGAAAGTTACGTTATTATTAGTACTGCGATTAATCATAATAAGTGCATGTTCTCATTCCAAATCCCCAACATGCAGTTCAATAATGAACAACAAAAGTACGTAACCATGAGCCCACTGCATTAACAAGTTCATATTGGATTCCATGATAAGATTATTACTCTCCAACAAGGAAACCAATGTCCTTCCCCTGGATAAAAAAAAAGAGAGAGAGAAAAAGATTCCCAGTTAAAAGAATACTAATTTTCTTTTTCAGATTCCTTGTTCACTCATTAAGTTGAAAACGAAAAGTTGATTTGTAGCTCGTAAATGTTATGCACACCAGTGCGCTTCGAGCTGGATGCCCTTCATCAGTTCCCAATTGGTCAAACTGGTTCCGTGTTACCGTGTATGAAGTGTGCAACAAATTCTTACAACCATTCTTCACCCATTGAGAGAGAAATTTTGTGTTTTTTGGAAGGAATTTCAATCATTAATTTAAATTTTTTGATATAAGAATCCATGACATTTACTGTACCGTAAAAAAAATTCAACCGACAATGTAAATCTTTTTGTGGTATACATCCGGTACCTTTAAAGTTAAAGGTAATCTTAGAAAATTCGTCATGTGCATGCACAAGATCCCATACGTGTATGATAACCTCCATTTGCTCCGGTATCGCTAACAAACGATCAAACAAACAGCTGTGTGTCCTACACTCCTTCTGTTATTTATATACTGCTTTCCGAAAAGGCTAAGAATATTAATTTATGAATCCTCTCTATCTTAAAATTTGAATATTATCTTAACTCAAGAAACCTTGTTTGTCAATGAAGTTCAACAACCAACTTCATTGTAGAAGTCTTCACTTCAACTAATTCTATCCCATATTGGCGATATTGCCCAAAATAAAATTTCCCAATCAAAATGAGAAAACGTCAAAAGACTCAATATATAGGCAGTTATGCACCCAGTACCCAAATGCACTTTAAGTACCATGGTTTCCAATTAGATGAGATAAAGTAAATAAAAGTAGAAAAACAAAAGAAGATATAGTGCATGAAAAGAGTAAAAACAAGAAACTTGTTACTGTGTATATATGTATATTCATTTGGCCTCTTACATATTTTGCTACAATAACCCTCTGAATTACTTCAGAGTTTCATAGTTTTCTTGCATATGTATGGTCAGATAACCTTAATGAACACAATAATAATACTAATACGAAGAAAGATTTATGGAGCGAATTACTTATAAAACCAACACTTATTACGTGTCGGAAAACATCAAATTAAGCCGGCCATTTCTTCCGGCTTTGTCAAATTTTCCCCTTCTAATTCCAACTAACTGCCACCGGACTACCAACTATGTGTTTACCATCGGACCATTCAATACGACCAAAAACGTTTGTACCAGAAGGCATTGTAGTCGTAGTAAATATAACCTCGTAACTCAATTTCTCATACATTTTTGTGAAACTCAACGAATCAGGTTCAATTGAGATTTTAACTGCATCCTTACCCTGACCTGTCGAAGTGATCGCCGACGAAACCTTATACGTTCCTGGACTGCCCACATTCGTCAAGGTACGTGTATGTATAACAGCAAAAGTTGTACCATCACTGCCAGTACTGTACGAAGACACACCAAATGAAGGATAATTCAAATCTGCAACATTATACTTCTTCCTGGAATCACAAGTGAAGTTACTTTTCGCCAAACTGCGAATTTGTGCAGGGGTATAATCCAGCGCACATAAGAAATGGAGATAATCTTCCGTTTTAAGATCATAAATCAAACCAGGTTCTAAGGCAGCAATTGGATCCACGTGCCCAGCACCATGATCAAACGGTGTAGAAGCATTACCTGTAGCAATATCCAGAATAGGTTGACCAGATTTATACGTATTGTATGATGTAGTCATTAAAGCTGACCTTATGGCTGCAGGGCTCCACTCAGGATGGGCAGCCTTTAGTAATCCAGCTAAACCACTTATATGTGGACACGACATGGACGTACCAGATATAATATTGAACTCTACTCTTCTTGTATCCGACGCTAATCCAGTTGGTCCGACTGCACCAGACCAACCCGCTAAGATGTTAACACCTGGAGCAATCAGATCAGGTTTTAATATCTCTGACGTGATTGAATTTGGTCCTCTTGAACTGAAAGCAGCAACAACAGGTGATGGCTGAACGCCTAATTTCGTTCCAGCAAACATAATCGTAGCTGTTGGATTAGGACCTGAGAATAGATAAGATTTGATTGCATCAGCGGCTTTCACACCCACACCGCTTGCCGGTAACAAATGGGCATCGGCAACTAACTCTTCGCCATTGGCAGCTGTATTGGCTAAGACCATTCCAATTCCACCAGCTTCTTTTACCACAACTCCTTTCGCAACTCTTGCATTCATTCCCCTATCACAAAACACAATTTTCCCGGCAACTTTTTCCGGTATCAAAGTACCAGTCATACATAAATTACCATTAGAAGCAGTACTAGCATTGCCGGCATAGACCAATTCCACCATTTTATCGGGTAATGGTTTGCCGTAATAAAGTGAGACACCAGAATAATTTTTACCATTACCAAGACTAACATAAGCAGGGAAATCACGATCTAGAGTTCCAGCACCAACAGTAGTAATCCATGGAGCAACATTAGAAAGAGTATCAGGAGTAGGACCAGAATTACCAGCTGAACAAGAAACAAGAATACCTTTTTCCATAGCCGTAAAAGCACCAATTGCAACAGAATCTCTGTAATAATCAGAAACACCACCACCAAGTGATAACGATAAGACATTAACACCATCTTCAACAGCTTTCTCCATAGCTGCTAAAATATCAGCACTGAAACAACCACCCTTCCAACAAACTTTGTAAACTGCAACTCTCGCTCGTGAAGCCATTCCTCGAGCAGTACCCGATGCGTAACCGAATAGCGAAGCATTTGCGACCGCGGATCCTGCAACTGTAGTAGAAGTATGAGTACCGTGTCCGTCGTCATCTCGGGGAGATTTTGATTCTGCGGATTCATCAATTGGACCTACTGTAGCTTCATAACCCTTGGAAAAATATCTAGCTCCAATCAATTTTTTGTTACAACTAGTAGAACTGAAATCTTTTGAAGTTTCACATTCTCCTTTCCAATTTGATGGAATCGGATCCATCCCTTTATCATCATAGCTTTTGCTTTCAGGCCAAGCACCAGTATCCAAAACACCAATTACTACATCACTACTGGTTGAATCAGACACATCAGGAATAAATTCTTCGTATTTATCGATTCCTAAGAACAACGGGGTTCGAGTTGTATGAAGTGTATAGATTTGTTCAGGAAATACCGAAAGAATTCCCTCTTGGGTTCTGAGTGTTTCTGCTTCTTCTTCTGTTAACCGAGTTGAAAATCCATGAATGATAGTGTTGTATGTGTATAACATTTCTGCCGAGTCCGATACAGATTTAAGACATGAATCGTACCAGTTTGTATGAAGTGTATAAGTTGTTGGCATTTCTGATTTTGACATATGAACTATGTATGTACTCTTTTTCTTCTTCTCTAATGGTGATGTTGCTGCCCATGAGAATTGAAGCAAACCCAGAAACAGAACCAGTGAAAGAAGCTTAATCCCCATCTTTGTTTTCTCTGGCTAGAGTGAGAGTGGGAATGAAAGAAAGAATGAAGTAGTGAACTGATAGGATACTGCTTCTTTATATAAGCAATGAAGTATGTATAAGAGGAAAGACTGATCCCTTGTTATGATAAATGTTGGTTTGTGCAGCAAATCAAGGAAAAGATAGAGACTGAGAGGCTGAATGATGCTGCTCTAATTTGTTTGGTTCACTGAATGATTGCGTCCAGACAAATAGAAAGACAGCTAGATGAGATCAGAGAGAGTGAAGAGTCGAGCTTTGTTCACTTCACGTGTAATTCAGCTTTTAACTAAAAGAATCACCATGGCTCATTGTGTGTAGTAGCTCTGCAGAAACCGAGGAAAGAGAGATTTTTTAGGAACAAACTGAGAAACAAAATAAAAAGAGGTATTCTATATGGCTGTTGTATTAGACTATTGTTAGTAACAGTAAACATGTGAGTGGTGGGACATATACATTCACTTCTGTAAATTGGCCCTACCAAAATGGAATGGTGGGTGGAAGAGAATGTTACATCATCTAGATTCTAGAATGATGGCCTTGATTTAGAGCCTGCAGGTGAATGCCTAATCAAGAACAACAAGAGCCTTAATAAGTACTGGAGTGGAATTTGTGATCTCTTCTTGATGGTGATGACCGACTGATAAGGGTATATAGGAGAAGAATTTTGGAATCATCAAATGGGTGTGATAAACCAAATATGGTAAATTGAGAGAGTTGACCCCGGAGTGGAGGTGTAAAACGTGCTGATCCAGCACAACACAATCCACGAAGTCACATGCTTATCGTGTTATGTGTCGTGTTGTGTTAGAGATTTAAGCGTGATGTATGGTGCCGTGCTAAACGACGTGCTATGCTGTGATGTGCCAGAAAAATAATCGTGTTGTGTCGTGTCAGTCTGTTTATTTTATGTTTTTTAAATGAAAATACTTTTTAGATATTGGATGTATTTGCTACCGTTTTATAAAATTATTTTCCGATTTATAAAAAAAAGAAAAACAGAAAATGCAAGAAAACGTATTTGGTAGCTATGATTTCCGAAAACGTTTTCTGTCTGTTTATTGTTTTCGAAACAAAAAAACGAAAACGACTATTTATCGTTTTCTTTGTTTTCTTTTTTTTATAACTAATTTTTGAATTATCATTTTTAACTTATAACTAATTTTTGAAAAATGTGTTTTTGAAAACAGTCCTGCCAAACAACTTTTTAAAATTTATTAGAAAATGAAAACAAGAAAAAGGGGTACGTTTTAAAGACACTAGAAAATGATTTTTGAAAACAGTTTTATAAAATAGTACCAAGCATGCCCTTAGATATTATATATATTATCGTAGAAATACGTCAACATAACGAATATAAAATGTCATATATGGGCTAGACTAAAGACTCTTTAGAAAAATATACATGAAATATGATGTATTTTACCATTTTGTGTAGTGTTTTATGCATGTTATGACGTGTTTTCTTAATATGTCGTGATGTACTGCGTGTTGTGTTTATCCGTATCGCATGCTATGTCGTGTCAATGTGCCTATTAGTCTGGCACAATACAACACAACACATTAAACTAACATGATGTGTCGTGCCATGCCAGATCATATGTTGTGTTATGCTGAGTTCGAATTTTAATGTGTTGTGTTGTGCCAAAAACATGCTGACACGATCCAATTTACACCTCTACTCAGGAGCAATAAAGATTCCTCAAACGGTTGGGAACTTGGAAGGATTCCTCAAACGGTTGGGAACTCGGAAGGAATCATATGTGGGGTTTCTATATATTCAATGTGAATGCCTGAATGGAGTAATGGAATTGGAAGCGATACATTATATGATGGGGACTGTGGAGTTCCTGGTTAGGCCAACCAACCTCATCTTTTGTGGGTGAAAATGGACATCCACTGATAGCTAGTTAGAGTCGAGCAGAGTTCAAAATCTTAATTAATCCAGCTTTTTCTTTTGAAGTGTATCGGTTATGAATTATGCCCTAATTTATTACATTCACATTATAGGTGTAACGTTGAGTGTCATAATCCAACTTTTTCTTTGTTGTAACTGTTACCAATTATGTTCCCATTTGTTAGATTCACGTTGCAGAAGATGTTAGTGAAGAAAGTTCCCTGTCTTAATCCAACTACCTTTTTCTTTGTTATATCAGTTACGCGTTAATGTCCCGTTTACAACACACATTTTGGATATAGTGAGAATACTTTTGAGTAACAGCTTTAATATTGCACTCAACTATTTCTTTCCGTAATTACTCCGTAACATTTCGTTCACATCAAACGATTCTTTTAATGCATACATCTTTATATATATATATATATATTACAAACTACAGAACCGTACGAATACACTGAACGCACATCATAATGAAGAAAGATTAAAATATTAAAAGGAATCAATTCGTCACGTAAAAGAAAAATTGTACAAGGAATGAAGTCTACCAAAAAAAACTTTTTTTTTTTTTGGACAATCGATATATTTCAATTCAATCAAATCAAAATATTGATTACATGTTCACTTACAAGAATAATAAAAATATCAAAATATAAGATAATTAAAATCTTAATACAAATAAAGATATCGATTATAAGTAGACCGTAAAGAGAAAAAGCAATAAACCACAAAAATATCAAATTTTTGTTTATGTATAAGGGAAAGATGATGGTATTTTCCGGAATCAATTTCGACCATTTAATCTGATTATATTTTTCTTTGATAAGATATGATCCTAAAAGAAAAGAGTATTTTGACCATAAACTTGTAGATCCAAACGAACTTGTATGACCTAAATCCCTTGGATATGGATTCAAAGCGACATCGTGTTGAATCGTTGATGTTTTTGAAATCGAGAATAGCAAGCCACGAACCAGTCATCAAAGTTTGAATAACTAGCCCAGAACGACTAAGAAAAATCGTCCTAAAATGGTGAAGAAATATGTCAAAAGACACTAAAAGCGATGTAAAAACATCTTATTCAATTAACTATCTCCTAAAACTTAAAAAGAATTAAAATCCTTGCTTAGATTTGGTCTAAAAGGACCAAATCTGAGCAAAAAAAAATATGACGGTTTTAGAGTTTTTTATATTTAAATAGTTAACCTTTTAATCAATTGTATAAGATAAAAATAAAATATTTTTACTATAGACTTTGTCTATTGAAACGAAAAAAAAAATCTATATTTCTAAATTTATTTGCCCGAAAATGACATGATTTATAAAAGGGGTACCACTATTAGTGGGGTGGTACCATTCTATATAGGACAAACAGATACTAAGTGATCCTGATCATTTGGATCCGATTATATGGTACCACACCACTAAAAGTGCTACCCCTTTAACTTCCAATATACTTCTTTTCACTTTTGTTAGCTCCTAAAAGTGTTATCTTGGTTCTTGAAAAGAAAATACGAGACTTTCTTTGGGGTAAGGATATATGATGGTTCGAGAGGTATGCATTGGGTATCTTGGATTCAAGTTCAAAAGCCGCTAAATTATGGAGGATTGGAAATAAATTTATTTGGAGATTATGAATATTTCCCTGTTATCTTAATGGCATTGGAACTTTATTTTCTCAAAAAATTGTCTGCGGGTGAAGGTGATGCAAGCTAAATACAATATCGATCATAACCGAATACTCAGGCCCTCATGCCTCAGGCCCTCATGGCACTCGTGTGTGGGTTTGTATTTCTCGGCTGAACTACTTATTCCAAAAGAATTTGGACGTCTCTATTGGTGATGGCAGTTCGGTTGTCTTTTGGACTGATATTGGCTCGGCAATCAACCGCTTAAGCTTCTTTTCCATCGAAAGTGATTTGGAATTCCAAGGTACCAACTCGAGTATGCTTCTTTTTGTGGCAATTGGTTTTAAATAAAATTGCTACTCTTGATAACTTGCTTCTTTTTGTGGCAATTGGCGAATAGTGGTAGATCTTTTTCCTATAATGTGGGTATGGAATCGGCCAATCATGTCTTCTTATCTTGTTCTTTCGCATTGCAAGTTTGGCAAGAAATCATCCCTCAAGTCAATAATTTTATTTGGTATTTTGCTACTTGTATTGCACAACTGATTTAAGATTGTAATGACATAAAATTTTAAAATGATGTACGACAAATCTGGAAATGTTTGTTCCATACTATTTTATGGGTAATATGGAAGAAGAGAAATAATCACTGCTTTAATGTTAAATAAGACTCAATTGAAGGCGTGGTCTATAAGATAAAAATGTTGGTCTTCTCGGGGATGATAAAGGTTTACTGCCCGAAGGTGGCTTCACACTTTGATAGTTGGATTTTTAGTTGGGATACTTTTTTTGAGTGGAACCCCCTTAACTCTGTACTTGTATTTGTATTTTTTTTGTATTTTTTTTGTTTTTGTTCTGGGAGCTCATTGTTCCTATTCCCTTTTGTTTTTCTTTTTTTATATTTCCATTTTAAAAAAAAATGGTCAATAATTCTAGACTCATTATGGAGAATCTTGTGGCAACATATCAGATAGCGACCACCGATCCATTCAGCATTCACAAATTCAAAGTGACATTTTTGTGAATATAAAAAAATATATTTAAAAAAAAATAGGTTGTCGTAATTAATTATATTTTATATTTAATATTTCTAAAACATAATTTGTTGAAACAATTAATAGAAAAAATATATATCAAATATATTATTTATCTCTATACTTCCATCAAAAAGCGTCCCTATCAAAAAGTTATCCGTTTAGAACTACTCAAACATGTAAAATTGACATTGTTCCCGAACCAAAAGGCCCTAGCCCTAGGCACCCCATCTCTAAATTCTCTTTAGATGCCTCATTGAGAAGATTCATCTCTATCCCAATTTTCTTTTTTAATAAACATCTCTTCCCAATTACTAAGGGTTATATTTGTTAGAAATGTTTTCTTTGTCACACCTAGAACTGACGAATAGGCACACAATCGACTAAAAAAATTGAAATATAAACAACTCTAGTTTAAGAGTTTATCGTTAACTAATGCATAAACACGATACATTCCAAAATTTAAGTCTTAAGCACACAACGCAAACAGCTGTTCGAGAAGAAGATTAAGTACAAAACTGGATTAGCAATTATGGTTGTGTGTACCAAAAAGTTGCTCTGACACGTGGCAGCAAAGTGCGGAGCACAAGATGTCTCGATCCAGGGATCGAACCAGAGATCGTACCAGGGATCGAACCAGGGATCGAACCAGAGATCGAACCAGGGATCGAACCAGAGATCGAACCAGGGATCGAACCAGAGATCAAACCAGGGATCGAACCATGGATCGAACCAGTCCCGTAGGATAAGAAGATTAGATCAACAAGTGGACGGATAGGGAGAAGCCACATGGAAATATCTGGAAAAGATTGGGTCGACACGTGGAACGATTAGAGGACGCCACATAATAGAGTTGGGTGACTCATCGATCCAAGTTGGATGACTCATCGACCCAACTGCTTTTCGTTTAAAAGGAAAAGGAGAAGAACAGGAAAGGGATGGCTCTCGTCTCTGGGAGGAAAAAAGGGAAAAAGGCTTCTTCTCCAACAAAAAGCTCTGTAAACAGGAAGACTCCAATGGAGTTTACTGTATTTGTAACCTAGATTGATCAATAAAAACCCTCACAATTTCACTACCCGTGGACGTAGGCTATTCATAGCCGAACCACGTTAAATGATGTGTTCAATTTCTTCTCTTCTTTTGGTTGATTTTTGATGATTTTGGTTGTTTTGTGTTGAAGAAATTTTTGGCACAAACAATTTGGCGCTAGAAACAGAGACGAGTAATGGATTTATCCAACCTGCTACTCAAAGATTGGAGAATTGAAGATTTAGGGATATTCAGAGTTCAATCGAAATTAGGGATTTGGGAATCAAGTTGAAGTTGACAGACAATTGGTAATGAAATTATGTTACTGAGGAGAGAAAAAAGGTTGGGTTATGATTAAATTGACGTTATCAAGCTAATTGAAATGGAGAAAACAGAACAACCAAAAATTGCGAACAGCAAAACCTAGCAGCAAAAAATTACGATCCAATCACAGTCATTTCAAGGTTCTGAGTGAAGAATCAGAGATGGGATTGAGGGGAATCTTAGTACAAATGCAGGAATCTCGCTCAAATCAGCTCTAAATCATAAACCCTCTTCTCATATCTTTTATCATGTTCTTAGTATTATCCGGTTCTAGAAATTTATTAATTTCTTTGAAAACCCTAGGTTTATTTTTCAATAAAAATCTCTGATTTTTCTTCAATTCAAGCATAAAATGAGTTTTAATTATGGATTTACAATCAGTGGTAATGACTCATTGAACCCATTTAATTAATTGTGAAAGTATTAAGAATTCAAACTTTGATATCATTTGGGGATTTTTCCCTGTATGTACAAATGGATGAATTTTTATTGATAATTTTCATTCTCTGCTTGGCAACAGTTAGTTAAAGATTTTCTAGATTACTCACCAAATTACCTGTTGATTGCTGTAATTACTAATTTTATTTTTTCTTTTTCTTCAAATTGGATTGGATCCATCTTGAAGGTTAGAAGCTTGCAGAAGCATCACTTGCGTTGTCAGATTGTAGCTTACAGAGCACCAATGCTCCTTGCACACACATGCCAAGAAAATTCAGGGGTAGATGAGTACTCCCTATACATTTCAATTCAACCTGACAAGAGATTGGATTGGATCCATCTTGAGGGCTAGAAGCTTGCAGAAGCATCACTTGCGTTGTCAGATTGTAGCTTACAGAGCACCAATGCTCCTTGCACACACATGCCAAGAAAATTCAGAGGTAGATGAGTACTCCCTATACATTTCAATTCAACCTGAAAAGAGATAAGTATTTCACTTTGAATTCCTCTTTACACTGATGATTTGAAGAACAACAAATTTCGGGGATTTTTCTTAACTCTGTTTACAATGTCAAATGAGTATGTATCATTTAAATGGGTTTTCAAAATTTCCATTGAACTTTTGGGTTTTAACGATTGATATAGTTTACAATCAAATTTAGCAAGCATGGTTTCCTGATTTACTATGCTTAGTATTTCAACTTTCTATATTTATAGTATCTTAAAGATCTGATTGGATCACACTGCATTAGGGAACTACATATGATACTTCAATAAGACTTGTACATTCTATTGAATACTTACTTATTCTTTACCTTTCAATGTGCAAATGAATAAATATAACTGCTAATAAGAATACTGTGGTCTATGAGACTGTTGAGAAGTTGTCACCTATTTGTATGCATCATGTTAAGTGTTCATTATCTCATTTTCATTTACATCTATCATTTTTCAGAAATAGCTTTAGAACTTAAGAGTAATGCTTATCCTAATATGTGAAATATGAATCCTAAGCCCTATCTGTTGCTTAAGTATTAGCATAATCTCGAATATGTGCATTGGAATCTTGCTTGGATGCTTATATCATAACCTCGCTGCCATGAGTAGCTACTTACAGCCGAGGAACTTGAGACTAGATAAGTTTTCATTGTTTTCTTTAAATTTTGATTGCAGTTTGTGTTGGTGAATCAATATGAGCTTGAATGTCTCAATTCTTTGAAAGAATTGTAGAATTTTATCATGCATTTGCAACTTACCTGATAATGCATAACTTTTGACTTTGAATCTTGATTTTAACTCGTAGCTCAATTTCATGGCTGTCTTGTAGCTCACAAAGAACATTGAGTTATCTTCATTGTATGACTACTCTAAGTCAAATTTGATAATAAGTGAGACCTTCCGATACATGGGACGATCCCAAATGGTTTTGATAAGAGTCTGTTAAACGTATCCTGAGACATAATGTGTTGCATTTCAATGTTTAAACATGCTTGAACATGCCTGAAATTTAATCTTATTGCATTTTCTATAAATTGAATAGTTAATCTTACTTTCAACTCTGAAATATTGTCACCAACTCTAGAGGCTAAGTGATGTCATATGTAGCTTAGTTGGAAAGAATGAACAAACTGAGGAATTTATTCCAACTACTTTTGACCTGCAGCATTACAAATAACTAAGTTCTGACCTGCAACGAACTATATTTTATTTTCTATCTGTGATCCATTATGAATGATCTAAAATATCCATAAATGCCATCTACAAGCATATTCAAAGCATGCTAATATGCGTATTTAATATCTGAACTCAATCTCATTACTTGAATGCTTTGTGATTAGTATAACAACCTCAACACCAGTTTTCTTTTAGCATTACTTATAACCCAGCTTGGCTCTCAAGTCATATACTAACTTTGTTACGAAAACTAAGCTTTAACAGCTCATGAAGCTTACTATGTTTCAATTAACAGTTATAGTAATATCTGAAATTGCAGATCTGTTTTCTGACATCTAGAACTTATACACTGTTGGAATCATGAATTGAATTCTAATCATTAGAACTTAGTGAATTTTGGATATGTTATGCTTAGTCATGTCAGGAGAACTCATACAAAATTTTAGGATAATCGGACTAGTAAAAGAGGTATAAGCTATCGTATTACAGAGATTCATTTTACAGAAATTGTTTAACATGGAAGATTTTATGAGAATGAAATGAGGAATTTATACTGCATGCCTGTCTCTCATTTTTGGATATGATGAACCCATTTTTGTTATGAGTAATGTGTGAAAATCTCAAAACAAATGGATCATGGTAAGTACCTTAAATAGAGGATTTTAAACGATTATGTCTGCCTGAATTCAGCAATTTTGGATCATATGATATCAGTCATATCTCATAATCTAACCGTCACTTTTAGCTCAAATTTTTATAGCATGTCCCTGATGTTGTTGTGAATGTAGGGTTAAAATTTCATTAGGATCCTGCAAGTATAAGGCGTGTTTTTAAGATGGACACTAGGTTATGTTCGCATGACATATTCCTGAATTTTCTTGTATAAGGTGAAGGTCTTGTGCTATGTTTGAATGTGCTGAGAAAATTGAATGTTATATATAGTTGAATTTGTCTTGAGGCTTGAGAATCTGTTTTGGAACGTGACATGAACTTGTGAAATGAATTGTGTTAAGAACTGCTTGATCCAATATTGCCTCTAAGAGATGATTGAAGCTTATTGCTCTGTTAGGATTCTAAGTTAAATCATCACTTGCAATTTCTCTGAAATTCTCATTTTGAACACTTGCTTAGTTATGTCCTATTTGACATCCTAAGTTTGATTAGCATGTTGTAGATAGATGGGAATAGTCTAATTGCTGATGGGTTCGATTGTGAACTAAGTTTAGGAAAGTTCTTGCCAAGAAAGAATTGCTCGATGTTTGACTATGTATAGCCATTGCTTGTGCATAAAACATCTGCACCCTTGCTTATAAGCTATGAATGCTAATGTTTGGAACATGTATAAACTATTATACTCTGACATGAATAATCAGTTATGCAAATTGCTCTGTTTATAACTGAAAATATTACAGTTATCTTTCATCTTTAATTGAGATATGAAATGAATGCTTATGCTAAAGTAAGTCATTTAAGTGGAGTTGCTGAAGCTGGCCATGTCATCAAGGAAGAAGCGATTATTCTAGCAATTGAAAAGGGGTCACCAGACGATGTCCGTGACCTGAGAAGATTCATTTGAAGCAAAGAGCTCATCCAATACACCTACATTTCGCTTTCTCAGCGAGATAAGTATCAATTATGTATTAATTATCAAAAAACTTTTATTTATTAGAATTACATCATGATACCTACATTAGAATGATGTTTAAGTTAATTTGAAGATAACTTGAAGCATATTTTGAATTTTTAAAGCCTGCCCTTCTTGTTGATGCTCTAGATTAACTTTGAAAGTTGAGAAAAACTTGATTTCTTTATACTTTGTGTGATATTTTTCCTGCCATGGAATGACTAAATTGTAGCATGAACTCTATATGTTATTGTCATAGAATAAATGCTTGAATTGCAGGGCAGAACTGATTGAAATAGCCTGAACTAGGCTGGAATATCCAGAAAACAGACAAGACTCTGCTGGATTTTCTTTCCAGTGAGTCGGCTCACTGAGTTTGATCCAACTCAGTTGAACCAGACCAAATCTCTTTGCTTATCATTTTGTATGATGCATGATAAATTTCCTTTATTATTTAAAAAAAAAAAAAAATGAAAATGAAAAATGACGATATAGCTAGATAATTATTATCACAGCTTCAAAAGACATATACCGATCCGCAAGCATTTCGGAAAAGATAATTATGCATTATCTCATTATCTTTTTTAAATTTTTGATTATAAAGTTTATAATATTAATTGCGTATTAAAAGTAGCAATTTTAAATTTAAGAATGATTATTGATTATCTTTAAATGATTCAATCATGATTTTTCGTAATTGCTCAAAAAGCATGAGCTTATTTGATTTGTATACGCATCATATGTCATACAGTATGAATTGATCAAATGATTTCAATAGTATCTGAATCGCATGTGATATCATGCATTATGATAATTAATGTCATAATCATAGAAACTTATTGATTTAATATGATAAATTTTAGTCTGAACAAATTCTAATTTGTTTGATGAGATTTAACAGTAATATTCAATTAAAAACATGAAAATCATTTTTAGCTTGTACCCATTTAATGTCATAAAATGTTTAAGACATTTTTATGAAATGTGAAGATACCTATGAAGGACACTTCAGAGATGCGGCAGCTATGCAATAATAATGCACTGGGGGGCATGCTAAAAAGAAATCAAAGTTTTAGCTATATGGGCTAAATACTGCGCGCCAATTAGGTATTTCATTTCAATAATTACTCAATACAAAATAAATAATATTATTCGCCAGTTATATGCCTTGTACTTCTTAGCATAATGCGACAATTGATAGATACTTCAAATGGCTCATACTTCATGAAGAATATTCAGTAAATACTTCAATTTATTCTGAACTTCTTCGAAAGGCAATGCCTCTTATATTTCTTGCGGCAATCTGAACGTTCCAACATGAATTATCATTCAAAAATGGCGATCTCTTTCAACCTATCATCAAATATTTCTGGAAGGCGAATACTTCTACGTTCGTATACTTCTGATTTCTCAAACAGCAATTACTTCGGAATATTCATCTGGATAATTCTCATGTCTTATTTAAAAATATATGTCATATTTTATTTCTATATATGCTTCTCATGTATATAGAAGAATATGGGATATGTCTTAAATAAGAAATGAGAAATGAGAAATATCTGGATGATTTTTCAAGTATACTTCTCATCTACATTTCAGGTATATTTCTTACCGATATTTCTCCGTTCAGGAGACAAAAAAAAAAAAAGAAAAAAAAAGAAAAAAAAAAAGAATTATGAGCTTTCGAGCAAATCAGAATTAGTCCAGGAACATCGTATCTTGGAAAACACTATGATTATTAATATAATCAAGATTCCATTAATCCCGGAATATCTATACTTTGAGCGCTCAAAATTATTCCAGGAACATCATATTCTGGAGCGTTGCGATTGACGACACAATCATATACAAAAGGTAAACACCCTTAAAGAATTTCACTAACAACGAAATTCTTATAAAGAAGGGGTTCCTAATTATTGGTTTATCAATTTTCAAAGTACAGTTCGGGACCAACCCTGTATCTTACCCCTGGCTCGGGTTTGTTTCGTATGTGTGGGATCTCGAACAACATGATTTGAGGTAAAAAGTACTTCAATTCATGGTACTCGGAAAATCATATGATAACCAAAAAGATTACTAGATCAAATTTTCTTGTGCAGGAAACAATATATCAAAATAAAGAAGAAAGAAGTTACGAAAGAAAATTCTTGATTAAGGAAAGCTAGATAAAGCACAAAATGATGAAACTAACAACAAATGAAATTATAAAAGGCACGATCAAGCATCGGAAAGATTGGATCGAGATGGTGGTAGCAGAACCATAGGCACAGTGGTACGCTTGCTAAGCAATGAAGGATCGGATTATGCACGTTCTAAAGCAGTATTAAAGGACATCGCAAAAAATTCCAATCCAGGGTTCAAAGGAATCTTGCGGTAGAAAACTAACGATCAGTATATATATGAAATTCTGTTTTGTAGGGACAAAAATATGACAAGGCCATGAAAATACACAAGTCTGAAGTGCTACCATTGCACAAATTTGAAGTATTATTAATCCAAGGCATGGATCGCACAAAGGTTCAGATGAAAGCGTGAAATTATTTTCTTAAGAGTTTTTCTTCAAATAACTCTCAAGAAAAGGGGGCAAGTTGTGTGTACCAAAAAGTTGCTCTGACACGTGGCAGCAAAGTGCGGAGCACAAGATGTCCCGATCCAGGGATCGAACCAGAGATCGTACCAGGGATCGAACCAGGGATCGAACCAGAGATCGAACCAGAGATCGAACCAGGGATCGAACCAGGGATCGAACCATGGATCGAACCAGTCCCGTAGGATAAGAAGATTAGATCAACAAGTGGACGGATAGGGAGAAGCCACATGGAAATATCTGGAAAAGATTGGGTCGACACGTGGAACGATTAGAGGATGCCACGTAATAGAGTTGGGTGACTCATCGATCCAAGTTGGATGACTCATCGACCCAACTCCTTTTCGTTTAAAAGGAAAAGGAGAAGAACAGGAAAGAGATCGCTCTCGTCTCTGGGAGGAAAAAAGGGAAAAAGGCTTCTTCTCCAACAAAAAGCTCTGTAAACAGGAAGACTCCAATGGAGTTTACTGTATTTATAACCTAGATTGATCAATAAAAACCCTCACAATTTCACTACCCGTGGACGTAGGCTATTCATAGCCGAACCACGTTAAATGATGTGTTCAATTTCTTCTCTTCTTTTGGTTGATTTTTGATGATTTTGGTTGTTTTGTGTTGAAGAAATTTTTGGCACAAACAATGGTTACTACGAGTTAATCAATCAATATAGTAGTTTTAGCACAACCACATGATCGCATGTTTGATTTTGGGAAGGAAACGTTCATATAGCTATTAGCGCTGTTAGAAAATCTCTCTGTTCCGTTTCTTGATCAGTGGCGTTCTGAATTTCTCTTGAAAATAATTGATGTTAATACCAACATAAGGGAAAAAAAACTGCCGAATGAAAACAAAAAAAATGTCGGAACACAAAAATTATATAAAGATTTTGGGTATTCCCGTGACGGATGACGCCAGTATCAATGACTTGGAATATTGTAAATTTCACGCAACTAACGTTCATGAAGAAGAACCAGATAGCTTAGTCTATGTATATGCACGTGGTATCACCACCTTCAACATACAAAAATGAGTGAACGGGAAGGTGATGGGAGGATTTTTTGCTAATCATTTAGCAGCAATATGGTGGGGTTGTATAGCGGGCGAGATTGGATTGGTTTTAAGTCGACTAGCTATGTGGTGTAAGGTGAATATATATCTTTAAGGATAATGATCAGGATGTGTTGGGTGTAGAAGATGACAAGGAACAAGATCCTCATGCTCGCCCCAGTTATCCAGCAATAGAGTTGGGTCCATGGAAGGAAACTATATAGTCCATTTTACATTGATAGATAGTGTTTGGAGTGTATGTTATTTCGTCAAGAATTCATTTTACACATAACCGCGTGAAGCCTGCTGTTTCTAGTTCTTGTTTTTGCTCGTGAGTCGTGACTATATGCGAAATTCAGTACTGGCAAAAACGGGTACCTATATATCTAACTGAGAATAGTTGCTTAACTCTGGCTTCTAGCTATGATATAACTCGTTGTAATATTTATGATGCTAGACTGATTATTTTTGGCGCTTAACAACATGTGCATAGTTTCATACTTTAATTCTACAAGAAGGTTTTCGCAATTTGGTGTGATTCCATTTCACTATGTTTAGAGGGGTTGTACATGTAAACATGCTGTATGCAGTTTTAAGGGAAGAAAAATATGCTAAAAAGATTAATTGGTTACAAACTTTTTGTCTACTCTTTATCTACTTCCATAGACTTTCCCTAACATTCTTTAGTGTGACATTAAATCCCAATTAAGTTTATAAGTAAGGCAGAATAATGCATGAACTCCACTACTACATGTTGGAGAAAATGAATTTATTATGTTTTGTTTTTTGATCTTGATGGAAATGGATCTTAGGACCAAGAGGTCATTAAGGAAACTAGCTAATTTTCATTTTTGTGAATGAACCTTTAGTCCCACATTGGAGAAACTAAACATGATTCCTCTCCTTATTATCAAGAAAGTTGCATCTAAGGGGGTTTAAACTATTTTGTGTATGGGAGAGGACTAAGGCTATGTGCTAGTTGGTGCAACCATACATTTCACACACACGCGATGCTTCGCACCGAAGAACGCACGTCGCTGCGGTCCGGTCGGGCTCGCGTGCGGGCGTGGCTGTGGCTGTGGCTGCGGGTCAACCAAGACTTATCTTTTTGAACATAATATATTTAAATTATTTCCTTAAAGAATTTAAAACTAAATTAAATTTTGTTTTAATGTGGAGGGGCGTTTGACCCGACGAGTATTACTCTTGACCGTTTTAATTCCGTTTCAAAATTTATGTCCGTGCTTCATGCACGGAATTGAATTTCAATCAATAGCCATTAAAGCTATTCTCTTCTTCTACCTATAAAAGAAAACGAATTTC
Organism: Papaver californicum; assembly: GCA_023531435.1. NCBI lineage: Eukaryota > Viridiplantae > Streptophyta > Magnoliopsida > Ranunculales > Papaveraceae > Papaver > Papaver californicum. Next base: position 20,253,219 of record JAJJMC010030977.1, on the reverse strand, counting down.
TTCATTCCAACACATACCAGAAGCAGCTACTATCCTGACTTCTTTTCCCCTCTTCCTGCTTTGTTTTGCGCACTGCTTGTTTATTTCCTTTCCACATCTATCTTGCTGTTAAGTTCTTGAGGGTAATTTGTATTGTGCTTGTACAAGTCACAACGGGCAGTTCTATCTTGGACACATCTCCACTGTGGGGGTATAGCATCTTTCATTCTTGAGGAGTACCCGCGGACTATTGTGTTAAGGACAATTTGCTGAGCAGGTGGCTCTGTCCATTATGTGATATCAATTCAGAGATTTCATTAACCTTAACATCTTCTTCTGTTTTATTATTTTTATTATTGCAGATCCAACACTACAACCCCCAAATTTCTTATGGATATATAACAGATTACATATAATCATAATGGGATTAACCAGAAACAGTTGAGATGTATTGTTTGTCATCTTTCTTCACGCTTGTCCATTGTTTTTTGTTTTTTTTCTTTGCTGTTTTTCTTTTGTTTAATCAGGCAAAATTTTATCAGGTTATCTAATGAGCTATTAAAGAGTATCTTCACCGATGAACAAACTAAAGGTAACTATGAACAAAATATTCAAAAATAAAATCCAAAAGTAATTTGGATCTTGTTGTTGAATCTCACTTAGAGCAACTTCAGTGGGTGGGTACCTTGGATAATTTATCGATTACCATCCCACAGTGAAATGGGTAAATCCAAAAAATGATTTGACAAATGGGTATATTGGAGGGTTATTCCATTGAGGCTCAGAGAAAATCGATCGTTTATGTTTAAGACGATCGACTCACATTGATCCGCTCAGCCTATGTTATGCCGAGGCTCGGTGCTAGTTGTACCGAGCATCGGCCTAGCAAGAACTGAGCGGCTCAATGAGATTCGACAACGGTTCTCATCCAACGACTCTCAATTTTTCCCTATAAATTCAAACATTTTCAACTCCAAAATCACACCTTCTCCACTCAAAAATTCTTCTACTTTCACTTCGATCTTAAGCTTTCCATCTTAAACTCTTTTTCTCAACCTTTGTTCAAAAAAAAAATCAGAAAAAAATGGCTGACAGAGTTCGTGCTCCAAAATATAATCAAGAAAGGGATTTAGCTCTTTGTACATCATATGTTTCTCATAGAAGAGGAAGTATTTTTACTGGCAAACTCATGTCGCACACGTCTTTTTTGCATAACATTTTCACTATGTTCATTGCAAAAACGGGGAACCCGAGAAGCCGAAATGCTCATGGGTTGGTCTGCTCGTTTTCAAAAAATTAGTCGTTCAGTCACACGATTCCTTACTCAGGTAAAGGTAACTGATGGAGAAAGATTAAACGGTATAATTGATGACGAAGTGATCCAATTAGCTCTAGATGTATGGGAGGAAACTGACGACAAACCTTTTCTGTACAAAACTTGTTTCAACATCCTTAGGGATCTTCATAGATTCGACCCTTTAATGCAATGATGTAGTTTCTTTTTAATCTTATGTAGTTTTCCATAAGAAAATACGTTAAAATTTAAATATGAAATAAAATTAGTAGTTTATTTTATAGATTAATTTTGATTACATAAATAGTTATTTTTTTAATCTCAATTTAAATTACAAATAAAAATAATATTACTCATTCCTAGGCCATCCCGGGGGTGGGTAATGGCCCCGACCCAGCAAATCCCCAAAGCCTTGACTTGCTGCTCCTGGTTGAGATCCAAAGTCAGATCCAATGAAATCACACGCTTGAACTGGAGATGTGCCAAAGTCTATATGTCTTATTGATTGAGATCTTGTGGACTGGCATGACGAGAACTTGGTTGTGGAGTTAGCATACGATATGGAGACATATCTTGCGTTTCTCGTACTATTTCTCCCTTATGAGAAGGTGTTGGTACAAAAAGTCATGCAAGATAGGGACTGATACTTGTGGACTGTGTCAATGCCCACAATCATTCTCTGTAGTAACGTCTAGTCAACTGATCTCTTAACTCCATCTGATTCATACGTTCTACACATTGTTCAACAGTTGTCGTTGTGCCTGTATAAGAATTTGTTCGCTCCATACCTTGCGAGACAATCATAATTGTCTGAGGATTTCCTTGTATATTATAGGTCTGGATCTCCCAACTCAATTCTGGAAAATCGGACCCAACCGATGAAGAAAAAGGTGCAGACCTCTTGTAGGGAGGGGGGGTGCTGATGAAGTAGAAGCTTCTGCCGAAGGATAAACGACTAAAGTTGGAACCGATGGTGCGGGTTGTGTAGGTACAGGCAAGACCGAGCTTCGTCTTCCTATTGGGAAAATATCAATCCCATAGATGTTCATAACATCTACATTAATTACCGGCTTCGCGATTGATTTGTACCATTGGTCGTATGCATCTTCATCACAAAGTGCAGAATAACGATCATACCTTATCCATCCCCGAAGCCTTCGACTTACGTATTCCGTTCCCAGGACGGTAGATGGTGAAATATTTTTAGGGATACCATATGCACCCACCAACTGTCTAGTACGACTTTCCTAAAAAAATAGACACCAATATCTCTGAGCTGACTGTAGAACAACATGCGCTGTAGTGAATATTATTTGACCTCATTGGCTACATCAGAATTGAAATCCTCAAAATCCTCATAGGGTTTCAAAATAACATTGTTTATCCTCTTAAGATCCATTTGGATTCTCCAGGTATGTATATTATCTCGCTCAACAGTGTTTTGATACTTCTTTTCCCAGTTATTGGCTTCAAACTTTACCACAATTGGGAAAGTTTCTATCGAACACCTTTAGTCTTGGTAGATAAATATTGGTATATGTATACCACCACATCCGAAGTAAAAAACGTACGAATAATTTAACTTTCTATAAATATTTAAAAACTTATATAAGCTTATACGATTAGTTTATCATATTTATCTCAACAATTCCCCAAACATCTTCAATGCTTGGCCCACCCAAAAAAGCCGATATCGAGACTGACGTATAACTCGGCCAATATAGCGGACCCCCAATCATAAATGACAACCTTTTCCAAATCTTCCAATGCCTCTAGTCATCCTGGTAGTACACTACTATTTGCGTTGGGAAAAAAACACACACCAATTTCTGTGACGTATTCCTGGTCTGAATTTTTTCCTACAAAGTCTTTATATAGTTTATTAGATATAAATGCCTTTAAACCGACATTAGGAATCGCCATACCTCTTATATCCGTATGCTTACGTGTCGTTACTTGAAAATACAAAGGAAGTTCATCTTTATATCGTTCATTTGACAACCAACCTTGTTGGTCAAATGGAACATTCTGTCCCTGACCGGAAGGTATCCCAAGCAGGAAATACAAATCTAACGGTTTTATTCTTGAAAAAACATTAAAATTGTTAATTTCATATATGAATTGTATTTTTCGCATAAAAATTATAAATCAAATATATGACGCACATATTTCGAAATTATCAAAATGGAACATGTGTGTAATATGCCACCAACGTTCCAGCATCATCGAAAAGAATTTGACCGAATGTCTCTTCGCTTCGATATGGTACAAATTCTTCCAAGGAAATCTATTCACAATAATTTTAGCACTTTTGGAAAGTTTATCATAAACTGGTTTTATTTCATACCAACAACCTCTTGTTTTTTGACCTTTGACATTTCGGTATGCTACTGAAGATACATGACCTTGACTCGTGGATGTTTCTCGACTAGAAACTACATTAGGATTCTCTTCATCCGATAATTCTTGTTGAGTCACTAGAGGTGTAGTATGCCTATTTCTGGGTGATAATCTATTATTTCGACTAATATTTTGAGATTGAGACATTTTTTTTTTGGAAAAAATATTTAGAGAAGCGCAATATGAAGAGTTTGTAGAGAAGATTGGTTTTGGTGTGAGTAGAAAAGAATGATTTTTGAGTTGAATTTATAGGGGATGATGTTATAGCCGTTGGATTAATATTGCGCATTTTTTCCCTTTTCCCACTGCTCAAAACCGAGTTTGACCATCCACCTGGCTTGGCATTTTGGCATATTTGCCAATGCCCACTGGAATTGCTCTAAATATGTAGCTCTGCATCATATTCCATAAAATTTATTTACCGATCGGAGCAACTCCAGTGGGGTGGGTATATTGGGTAATTTGCCAATTACCACCCCACAATGGGATGGGTAAGCCCAAAAAATTACTTGGAAAATGGTATATTGCGGGTTTTGCCCATCGAGGCTCAGAGAAAGTGATCGTCTATGTTTTATATGATCGACTCACATTGAGCCGTTCGACCCATGCTATGCCGAGGCTCGGTGCTAGTTGTACCGAGCATCGGCCTGGCAAGGGACGAGCGGCTCAATGAGATTCGACAACGGCTCTTAATTCTCCCCTATAAATTCAAACATTTTCAACTCCAAAATCACACCTTCTCCACTAAAAAATTCTTCTACTTTCACTTCAATCTTAAGTTTTCCATCTTAAAATCTCTTCCTTAGCCTTTGTTCAAAAAAAAAAATCAGTAAAAAATAGCTGGCAGAGTTCGTGCTCCAAAATATAGCCCGTAAGTCTGTGAATCTATCACTTTGAACCGGCTTGCTTGCTGTTTGTTTAATTGATTTCTAAGGGGCTTGAATCTCGATTGTTATTGTTATATTACAAAATGGAAGTCACAGTATCCAGCCAAGGCAGAGATTTGGTCTAATCCTTGTATAGTAAAATTTTGATAAATTAATAAATTATTAAAATATTAAAATATTCTAATTTAAATTTTAATTTTATAAATGAAAGAACATATATGAGTTAAACTTAAAGAAAATTTTATAATATTATATACTTAATATTCAAGATAAATATGTGGATCGTCTTTTTCCTTTAATAACAAATATCTAGAAGAAAAGTTCATCAAAATAACTTTTTAACATGATACAAGATAGTAAATTGCATATCAAATCCTCAAAAGAGAACTAGAGAATGGTAATTGCGTTGTGGAACCAGTTTCTCGTAAAGAAGCGATCTTTTACGGTAAAATTAAATGATTTTCTCATATAGTATGGAAAAGGCATTCCAGAACTTCTCAAAGGAACTATAAAAAATTAAGGATAAAGTCCAACTTTGTATAATTTTAAATAAAAAAATAAACTTTGGAGTTTGGATTCCTATTTGAATAAATCACCATAATATAGTTGTATTATAATGAATATCAATTTATATATTGGTTGGACCTATCCGAAAGTTAAAATTTTATTATCATATATATTAACGGGGTTATTATTTAGCACATTGGTCCAAATAGGGACTGAAAAAAATATTATTTTAGTGAAGGTAATAATTGACACTACGCTTTTGATCGATATTTGGTATTTTCATTTCGATTGATGTATTTATAAATCTGGATTTTTGTTTAGATCTACTATAACATCTTCATTTCTTTTTATCAGAAAACAAAAATAATGTACTCCTTCTGTCCTAGTTTACTTGATAAAATGTGGTTCTTGTCTAGTTCCTTAATAGTCGATAAAAATTGATATTTTTCAACAAACTTTTCTATTTTATCCTTTTCTTGGAATCAATTTCATAACTTACAAAATTGTGTATGAACTAATTAAAACTAAGGAATTAAATAAAATTGTATAGTATAAATGAAAAAAATACTTACTCTCAATCTTTTTTTTTTAATATACTTGTAAAACCCTATTTCATCAACTAGATAAGGACAGAGGTAGTATTAAATGTCATTTAAATTATTGTTTGATTTGATCTTTGTAATTTGCAGAAGAAGAATCATGTATGCGGAAGCAGGTAATACGGGGATAGGATCCGCATTAGGTAACAACAAAGTAAAATGGGAGAAGAACCTTATTGTTGAGCAGTGGAAATATGAAACTGCCATGTCTTTCATCAACTAGGATGGATGGCTGGGAAAACAATCCAAATTTTCATGTTGTGATTTTTTTGAATTCGTACGTTACATAAACCCTTCAATCAAAAGTTAAGCAATGCAGTCTAAAATGTGTGAGTGCCTAAATGGCTCAAGTGGACCATCTTAGAGCCGCTTTGAAACGAACTTGAGATCAAACTTATAAGTTTGTCGATCCATATATTAGTGAATTTCTGAGATTGAGAATTTAAATGCAAATCCACGATCCAATCCACTATTCGTAGATGTTAAGTTCACGAGGTGATAAAATAGACATGGATGGAAATTTAACATCCACCATTTAGATGGATCGGACATGGATAATATTATATCCACGGATTTCACTTGTTGTTCACCCCTAGCGATGGCAATATTCTTACATTTGGTACCTGAAACTCACATAAGACATGCCATTCAAAATTCAATCAAAGGCGGTTGGTCCCTACTTGAACAGATTTTAATGTCATTATTATGGAAGGTTCTCCAACATGTGCCTAATGACTGGAAACTAGTTGAACGGTTCATTCAGACTTCGTGCAAAACGGTTTTTTTTTCACTAGAAAAAAGAAATTCATTAAACTAGAATGAGTTACAGAGTTTGATGGATGAAGGGAGGACATGTTACTTCTTATTCACCTGTAAAATTTTACCTCCTACAATATTAGCTGCCTTATCATCTTGGCCATTGAAGTTTCTACTAAAGGAAAATTTACTTAACAGAAAATTGAATCATCTAGAATACTATTATTAGCCCAGCTGATCTGGTAGCTAATTTTATTCAAATGAGACATAGCATTCTCTGAATCACTTCTCAAAAAGATATTTAACAGATTTTTGCTTTTAGCCCATTTAACTGTTTCATAAATCGCCAAGCATTCTGCCTCTTCAGTACAACTTGCTACTCCGGGAACTGTTTTGCATCCTTTGAAACTCCCTTTTAGATCATTCAGAACCATACAAAGGCCACAATTGTGAGTATGATTGTCATAGGAAGCATCACAGTAAACTAAAGACCATTCAAGTGGTAAGCCTGCAATAGTTGGTAATAATATAGGATCTTGAGTATAGTCTTTAGTCTGGGAAGATAAAACATGCCCAGAGTTGCTACTAGGATAAAGGGACTCCATGGTTTTCTTAGTAAGTTTAACTGCAAATCTAGGAGTGGCTAGGTAGTTTAGTCTTTTTTCCTTGGAAGACAAAGAGCACGTCTCTTTCCATATACACTGGGCAGTAATAAGGATAATACAGAGTTGCTCCTGAGAGCAACTCCAGTGGGTATTGGCATTTTAGCCAATATGCCAAGCCATGTGGCTTGACAAATTCGGTTTTGGACAGTGAGATAATTGATAAATTAGCCAAGCGGATCCAATTTTTATATAAATAAATATCTTTTTAATTGATGGGGTCCGTTTTTTATATAAAAATAGTTTTTTAGTTAAATGAGACCGGTTTATATTTTAAAATCAGTATATATCTATATAAAATAAATTAAAATAACTAAATTTAATATAAAAACAATTTTACTCGGCCTACGTTGAGCCGATCGTCTCAACATGAGACGATGTTCGGTCTTACCTAGGCCGAGCGGCTCAACATGAGTCAATCGTCTCATGTTGATTCGATTGACTTACTAACGCCTTAATGGGCAAACCCCCACAAATGCCCATTTGCCAATCCATTTTTTGGGTTTGCCCATCCCACTGTGGGGTAATAATTGGCAAATTAGCCAAAATACCCACCCCACTGGAGTTGCTCGTAGTGATGTTTTTGTCTAGCCACTTATAAATCCAATATTTTATAGAAAAGTAAGTACTGGTATCAGAGGGAATCAGATAACCATAAGGGACAATAGACCACGTATTTTTTAGAGAAATTACAATCAATAATGATATGTCCAACAGACTCATGAAATTGGTTATCATACATTGAACAAAAAGGATCATGATTGGGGTTGTAAGATATGAGTTTGGTTTTCCAATGGAGTATATTTTTTGATACACCTCCACACAAAAAAGGTACACTTTAAGAAAAACAAACGATTTAAAAGCTTATAAACAAGACTAGCTTGTTCGGCACTAGATTTATTTGGGAGTTACCATGATAACAATTTGTAAGAAGACTTTACCGTAAAAACTCTAGTTTTGGTATGCGGCTAAACGAGCATGTCTTCACCACAAACGAGAAATCCTAGTATTAAGGATTTTGTGACTATTATCATGAGTAAAATAAGATTGGACAAGATCAGCATAATAGTATTAGGATAATGGTGAAATTCATCTCATTAACAATAGAGAAGTTTAGCTTCATTAACAAACTAAAACTTTTTTACAAGGTATTTATAGAAAGTATACCGACTAACTAACACACCTGACAAACACACGTACAAAGAGTGTATGTGAAATATAAAAGAAAATAGAAGCACATGAGTCCAAAAGAAGGAAAAACTATTTAAAAACCTTAACCTACACCACAGTTATGCGTATCCTGCACCACAGCATTCTATGTGCCAATATCCCCCCTCAAGCTCATGAGTGAAGCAACCACTCTGAGTTTGCCTCTGAGCATCTGAAACCTAGGAGCATGAAGGCCCTTAGTGAAGATATCCAAAATTTGATCCAAAATATGAACATAGTAGACATTAAGAGCCTTAGATTGAACCCGTTCTCTAATGAAATAACAATTCAGCTGAACATTTTTCATTATTGAGCGCATAACAAGATTTGCAGCAAGACTGATAGAGCTGATGTTGTCACAGCCAAGATTTGGTATCCCTGAAATAGGTAAGTGAAGATCCTTAAGTAGATAGAAAATCCAAACAATTTCAAAAACACTATGAGCAAGAGTCCTGTATTCATCTTCAGTGCTTGACCTTGCCATAGTAGTATGCTTCTTAAAAGACCAAGAAATAATATTAGGACCCAGAAAGATGTTGTAGCCACCAGTGGATCTTCTGTCATCAACAAAACCAGCCCAATCTGCATCTGAAAAACCCAAAAGAAAGGAAGTACCCTTGGTAAAATGCAAGCCAAAACTGAGAGTGCCCTTGATGTACCTAAGAATTCTTTTGGAAGCTATAATATGAGAATTTTTTGGATGTTACATATGTTGATAAACCAAATTCGCTGCAAAAGAAATCTCCGGTCTGGTCCAAGTTAGATAGTGCAAAGTACCAACTAGAGACCTTATTCTGTAGGATTATCCAATAAATCACCAAAATCCTTGCTCAATTTTTCAAAAGCTGCAATTGGAGTCTGACAAGGCTTAGCACCCTCCGTATGATGCCTATGTAATAAATTAATGGCATACTTGCTATTAGAAAGAAACAAAGAAGAAGTAGTTCTGGTGACCTCCAGACCCAAAAATTAATGTAGATTACCCAAATCCTTGATATGAAATTGAGTTTGGAGCTAAGTGATAACATGTTGCAGAAACACTGAAGAACTACCAGTGAGTAAAATATCATCAACATAAATCAAGGTCAGTGATATTTGAGAGCCCATCTTGTGAACAAATAAAGAGGAATCTGAAACAGAATTCACAAAATCAAGTGACAAAAGAGCAGCACTGAGTTTTTCATACCAAGCCATTGGAGCCTGTTTGAGGCAATAGATTGCCTTATGCAGAAGAAAAACATGTGTTGGATTAGATTCATCAATAAAGTTAGGTGGCTGGGCCATATACACAACCTCCTTAAGATCACCATGAAGAAAAGTATTGCTTACATCAAGTTGATGAATGGTCCAATTAAACTGAACTGCCATGGATAAAATGACCCTGATAGTAGTTGGTTTCGCTACATGACTGAATGTCTTCTCAAAATCAAGTCCTTGTTGTTGATGATAACCCTTACAAACCAATCTAGATTTGTACCTATCAATTGTCTCGTCTGTATTATGTTTAATCATAAACACCCATTTACAACCAACAATATTATCAATGCCAGTTGGACCCACAAGACACCATGTCCCTGCATCAACTAAGGCCTTGTATTTATCAGCATAAGAATTTCTGCACACCTCCTCCTTGTTTGCATCATTAATACAGGTGGGAATGGTAGTGACTTGGCTCACAAGAGCAACATCTAAAGGATGTTTAGTTGCAAAGTAGGATTTAAGTGTTCTAATACCATTTTTACCTCTAGTAGTCGTGCAATGATCATTCTTAGTGACATGAATAAAATATGGAATAATGGAAATAGGAGGATCCATGAGTAAAAAAGGAGTAGAAACTGCAGAAGGCAAATCATCTGAAAAGGATTGAGCTGCCAACAACTGATAAGGAAAAAAAATTCATTAAAAGAGACATGCATGGAAATATAGATTGTGCCAGTAGTAGGATCTAGACACTTATAGCTTTTATGATTAAGACTATAACCAAGAAAAATGTAGTGTTTGCTTCTAGGCTCCAATTTGTTAGTAATGTATCGTTTTAACCAAAGAAAACAAACACCTTGAGAAAAGCATAATCAGGCATTTTGTTAAAGAGTTTTGTAAATGGTGTATTGAAATTGATGGATTTAGTAGGCAGTCTATTAATGAGATAGTTTGCAGTTTGAAGAGCTTCAACCCAATATGTTGTAGACAAGCCAGATTGTAAGAGCAATGTCCTAGTGATCCCTAAAAGATGTTTGTGCTTAACCTCAGCTGCACCATTTTGCTCAGATGTGTTGGGAGAAGACAATTCATGAGTAATGCGTTTTGAATCACAGAAAATTTTAAGAAATGTATTTAAGAATTCACCACCATTGTCAGTTCTAATGGTAATTACAGGACAAGACAATATTTCTCAATTCTAGTCACAAAAGAAACAAATGTAGTTTTGAACTTAGATTTAGAAGAAAGTGGAATAATCCAACAATATTTTGTATATTCATTAACTATATTAGCCTAGTACAAACTACCTGACACATAAGCAACATGACAAGGACCCCAAAGATCCATATGTAACAACTCCAAAGGTTGTGTTTTAGTGGTACAAGACATTTGAAAAGGAAGGTTCTGACTATTACACAGTTTGCAAGCAGTACAGAAAAAAGGCTTATTAGCAACATTAGGTAGATGTGGTGATCTACAAAGTCTTTGAATAGTTTGAAAGGAAGGATGACCAAGTCTTCTGTGGAAAAGAGCTCTGTCACTTATTATAGATGAAAGCATGATGAGCTGAGCTGAAGGAGATAGGATAGAGGTCATTTCTATGTGGACCTTGGAAAAGAGTCTTACCAGAGGTATGATCCTTCATAGAGAAGCTATGAGAATCTAGAGTTAAAAAGCAATGACTATCAAAAGTAAATTTATGGATGGACACCAAGTTATGTGAGGATTGTGGTACTAGAAGAACATCAGTAAGAAGAAAAGAATGATCATTAACAATTCTACTAGCAGTACCTTTATGAGTTATTGACATACCTTCACCATTAGCAGTATTAATGACCTCAGATCCATCATAAAGAGTAGCTTATTACAGAGTAGTTACAATATATGCAATATGATTATTAGCACCACTATCAACAATCCATTCTTCGGTATCAAATATTCTAGCATCATCTAACATAGCACTAAAATTGGATGGTGATATTCTCCCTTGATATCAACATGGTCCCCGATCCTCCTTTTAGGTTTTGTAATTTCTTAATTGAAGAGCCAATGTTTATTCATATTGTGCATCAAGCTTGGTCTTCTCCTTTTATAGGTAATCCTATGTTTCGATTAGTTTATAGAGTAAAGATAGTTAAGCATGGTGTTATTTGTGGAAAAAAGAAATATTTAAGAAAATTTCTGATAGTCTTCTAAAAGTTAAAGAGGATATGGATTGTGCTCTGTTAATTTTGCAAGATGATCCTCTTAATCAAGATTTATCTAGAAGACAGTTTATGTGCAAGAGTATGTTAAACTGATTAAATATGAAGAGTCCAAGGCTAAAAAAAATCTAGAATTAAATGGCTTGAGTTACTTTTTTTTCTTTCATAATTCTCTCAAGGCAAGGAGATATAGAAAAAATATCTTGTCTCTTCTTACTTTTGATAATTTGAAGCTGGAGGAGGATAAATATACTGCTATAGAATGTATTGTTTACTCTGATATTTTTAACCCCCATGTTGATTATGAATTTAATGAGGAGTGGTTTACAGGGGTGGAGTTTGATAGCTGTATTCAACAGTGTGATATTCCTGATTTGATTATGGATGTTTCTATACATGAAGTAGTTTTTTTTTTTGCTTCCATTGGTTCTAATAAGGTTCATGTGCCTGATGGCTTTTCTAGTCACTATCTCAAAGCTAGTTGGGGGGTGGTTCGGGATAACTTCGTTACAGCAGTTCATAATTTTTTCCATAGCTCTAAGTTGTTGTAGAAGATTAATAATACTTTTATTACTCTTGTTGAGTATCCTTCTTTTGTTAATGATTTTAGGCCCATCTCTTGTTGTAATGTTATCTATAATTAATGTCTTATTAAGATTATCTCTTTCATGATGAAAAAGGTTATCCATGGTCTCATTATCTCCAATCAATCTACCTTTATTTCAGGAAGACCTATTCAAGATAGCATTATGATGGCTCATGAGATTGTAAGGAATTACCATAGGGTTCATGGTATCGCTAGGTGTGCTCTTATACTTGATCTTAGTAAGGATTATGATACTATATGTTGGGAGGTTATTTTCATTGTTATGAAGAATATGGGCTTTCCTTCTAAGTTTATTGGATGGGTGACCCAATTTATTATTATTGCTAAATTCTCAGTGCTTATTATGGTGCCCCTTATGGATATTTTGGTGCTAAGAGGGGTTTGAGACAAGGCTTCCCTATTTCCTCATACTGATATGTGCTTGTTATGGAGATCTTTAGTTTTGTTTTGGTGCAACAAGTTCAAATCAAGAAGTTTGGGTTTCATCCTAAATGTGAGTTAACTAGACTAACTCATCTTTGTTTTGCTGATGATGTTTTAGTATTTTTCAAAGGTGATTTTTATATTGTTGCAAGCTTAATGTTGCTCTGGATTGGTTCAAATGCTCTGGTCTTCAAATCAATATCCAGAAGACTACTTTATTCCATTCAGCTGTTGAGGAGAATGTGTTAAATAAAATTGTGCAAGTGTTGGACTGCTCTACTGGTGACTTATGTGTTAGGGGGGTTCCACTTTTATCCACTAGAATCCTCTATAAAGATTGCCTCCTTTAATTGATAAAATTAATGTTAGAATTCATTCTTGGAAGACGAAGTCTCCTGCTTTTCCTGGTAGACTTTTTCTTATCAAATATGTTCTTTGTGGCATGGTGTATTTTCTGGTTTTCTTGCTTTGTTATACCTAAGGGAGCCATTACCGAGATTAATACCAAACTCAAAAGGGTTTTGTGGGATGGTCCTGAGATGGGGAAGAAGTTTATTCCCATTAGGTGTGGAATCCTCCGTCATTCTTATGCTGAAGGGGGTCTAGGTCTTAAGGACTTAGAATTGACTAACATTGTTGCTAATATGAGACATATCTGGGACCTTGTATCTGGTAAGAAGAAAATTTGGACGGAATGGGTTAAAGCTAACTTTTTTAAGGGTAATGATTTTGGAGTTTAAGAGTTCCCCCAAGATTCCTCTCCTGGTGTTGGAGAGTGATTCTTGGGCATAGAAATATTTAACATTTTTTAGGGATAGTGCTGGGAGATGGGTCTACTGCTAACTTTCTTACTGACAGTTGGCATCCTAAAGGCATGCAAGTTGGTGGATTGGGTTAACTTTGTTGTTCTTGATGAGATTTGAGCTACTGATAATTCTATTGTTTCTTATTTTATATGTGAAGGTGAATGTAATTTATCTGACTTAATGGATGAGGCTTCTATAGAGATTATGTCTCGAATTTTTGTTGTTGAGTTTAATGTTTGAGAGGATCTTATTATGTGGAAGACTAGCTCTTCTGGCGTTTTCTCTATGAAAGATACTTATCATGCTATGAATGGGTTGATTCCTAAAGTGGATTGGGGTAACTTAGTTTGGGTTTCTTGTAACATTCTTAGGAATTCATTATATCTTGGCTGGCTATTCACAGGAGGCTTAAAACAATGAGTCGCCTGCTTAGTTGGGGAGTTATTCAAGATGTTTCTTGTATTCTGTGTAGTGAAAAGGTGGAGACTGAAGACCATATTTCTTACAGTTGCAGATTCTCTGTTTCTATTCGGAGAGGCTTAGTGTTGAAACTTGGTTACATAAGAGACCTTATGGATTCCTAGGATGCGGAGGTGGAGTGGTGCTGTAACAATTTTAAGGGGTCTTATTATATAAGTATTATTAAGAAACTGGTGTTCAATGGCTTCATTAACCACATTTGGAGATAGAGGGATGAGAGGATTTCTAGAGTTCGGTTCAATTATGTTGATCAGGTTAGCATGTCTATTGTTTAAGATGTTAGATTTAAAATGACAAATGGTACTAAAAAGGTTGAAAATAGTCACAATGCTAGATGGTTTATGGGTAGATGGAGGGTGGAGTGGGACTTTGATTACTAGCCCTGAGGTTATATATTGTACGTGGCTTGCTCCTAACGCTGATGCGGTTATGTTGAATTATGATGGATCGCTGAAGGATAAGGTTGGGGAGTTTGGTGTTATAATCAGAGATGCTAGAGGAGATGCTATTGATGCTGCTCATGGTGGGAGCCATCCTATTTCTGTTTTGGCACATGAGTTGCAGTAGGGTTGTAAATAACTATTAGTAAGGAGTTATTCAGAATTCATGTGGATGTGGATTTCATGACCGTGTTTAATCTTCTCTCTAATTCGGAGGCTACTCCTCCTTGGAATGTTATCCAGATTTGGAGACGTATTACCAGGCTTAAAAAGAGGATTTTGAAATAAAAAATTTCTCACCGTTACAAAGAGGCTAACAGAGTAACTGACTATTTGGCTAGTAGACCGACGATGAGTTACTGGGAAGAGGTTAGAAATGAGGCTTTTACTCTTGACCATAAGGAGATTTTGGCGGCTGATAAGAACCAGGAAGTTTATACGAGAAGAAAGGATCCTAGTAGTTAGTTGGTGGTGTTTTTTGTTTTTTGTTTTGTTTTTTGGGTCTCATTAGAGATATAAGCCGGAGAAACAAAAAATAATACCGATCTATAAAACAATCATTTCAATACAAAATTAACAATTAAATAGAGGTTTGTATTTCCTAACTTATAAATAAAAGAGCATTAAACGTAAAATAGGTTTTAAATGATTATAACCAGCCAACAGTAAATTTTAGTTACTTTCATATTACCTCATGTACCAAGAAAGATGAATAAGTTAAACACTTGAATGCAATGCTAGTCATTTCTTTACAATCTCAACGCAGCAAGCGATATCAGATTGTGCAACCTTCTTGCAAACTTCAACAAATCGTTAATACATCTTTGTTAAGGCATATGTACTGGTTGTGGGTTTAAGAATCCGCACCACATTATTGTTACTGAAACTGCAAACCCGAAATTAATTTTTATTAGAAGATAATTATTTTAAAATCAAGAATGTCAATGAAATGAATATTATTAGGATACCACACATAGATACAAAATACTTAAGGACAAAATACTATCAAAACAATTTAATTAACACGAGGGTGAAAAATACCTAAAGCAAAGAAAAGTCTTACCCTCTTGAATACGGCACTAAGATCCTCATCTGTAGAACTAGAACTGCTGAAATTACAAAAGCCATTTATTCCCACCAGTTTTCAGCGAAGACATCTGGTCAATGCTTGGACACTCTTCTGCATTGCAGCTTTGAAGATATCTGGTCAATGCTTGGACATTCTTCTACATTGTATCTTTGTTTGGTCGAAGAAATGATGTTTTTCATTTCATCTTTCCCTATAAATAATTATTAAAATTGACATTATAATTTATTCCACTGTTTCGGTATAAAAACAACATCATGGGCATACTATTATAACTACCATGAACTGAAACTACGTATATTATTAACATTAGTAAAAGAATTACCTGGGAGAGAAGTATCAATCATGTTAACGATAGAATCGTTTTGAAGAACTGTAGTGAGATTTTTCAAGCTCGCACTGTCAGGCATAGATAACCAGGGACATCAAATAAGTTGTTATTAAGCAATCCCGGTGCGCCTCTAACCAGTGAGAAACAGGGTCGAAGAAGAAAACTATTGTCGTGGAATTGTGGGGTAAACTTGATGGTCTAGAACAAGATTTAGAGTCTTGGTTTGATTAGAAAACAACAAGACCTTGGATATCAATTTGTTTCTATTTTGGAAACGGTTTAAGGCCGTAAAAAAACAGCCATCAAGTATTACTATTGCCGCTGATTTTTGTTGATTGTTTGCATGATACGGAAGTTTTTAGAGTTTGTCTAGTATTTGGAAATGGGGTCGTTTCCTAAGTTGGATTTGCAGGGAAGGAGAAGCAACCTTTTTGAAAAAACTGAACTTAACTGAGTTGAAAGTGTTGGAATCTTACAATAATGAACAACAACATTAGATGTATCAGAATAATATATAAAGAACTGAATTGAAAACAACTCTATCACGGACAACTACGAGGGTAAAATCACAGGTTTAACAAGTTGTCCTTAACACATTAGTCCGCGGATATACTCGAGAAGAGTAATGCTAAACCCCAACGTGTGAAGATGTGTCCAGGATAAGACTGCCCAATATAGCTTGTATTAGCACAATACAAACTACTCACTCTTGAACTTAGCAACAGGGAAGGAAGGGAAATAAATACTCAAAAGCGCAAAACAAAGCGAGAAGATGGTAAAAAGAAGACAGAATAGTAGTCGCTTCTAGGATGATTTGAAAATAGATTTTCGAGTTGTATTTATAGAAGAAAGTTACTTGCAAATCAAGTTAGGTTTAGATTTTTTTATAAAACAAGGTTTTGATTCTTGTAAAACAATTAAAAAGCGAAAAAGGAATTTTTCCATAAGTAAAACTCTTAAAGAAAATATTTTCTAATTAATTTCCTAAAGAAAAACTTGCAAAAATAATTTCGAGTAGACATAGGACTTGGTGCATGGTATTCACACATATGGCATGGGTTGGGCCATGTATTGTTTTCCCACCTATTATACCCACGTTTGTCTAACTATCCATATGAGAATAGTTATATAGTGGATATCCTTCTCTATAATACCCAATGTGGGACTAAACTAAAGAGTTTCATTCACTCAAGGAAATGAGTGAGCATCCATAGAACCCTTAGGTCCTAAGATCAAACCACACTAAGACCAAAAATATTTAGTTAAAAACTCATTTTCTCCAACAATCCCCCACATGAATGGAATCTCGGTAAAAAGAAAAAAGTCAGAATGTGGAAAATACCATATAGGCAAAGGTGTCCATCAGGTCTTGAATCTTTACTTAGTGAGAAGTTACCAAAACTACTTGCTAAAGATAGTGAACGTGATGTCTTGAACTGCTAGCGTTTGATATAATTTGCGATAACATCCACGTATGATATTCTCCTGGCATTTCTAAGTTCGTTCCGTTGTGTCCATTTTGGCCCTGGACGTGTTCAGTTTCTCAGAATGCTCTAGATAATTCGCTCAAATTCTCATAGGAAGCGGCCCACATCATCATTCAGATATATGAGTTCTATCAAGAGTGTTACTGCTAAACCCCACTTCAATCTTAAATTGAAACTATAGAACTCAGTAAGACTTATTAAAAGTCATCCTTCACATGCAGTCACACTATCACATCAATACACCATAGGGAGGGACATGGAATGTAATTCTCTTGATAGTGCATACCTTTAATCACCACAAATTAGTTGTATCATTGAACCTTCGTCTTGGGATCTCCAGTCAGTAAGGTTGAGTATCCTTCTTGGAAATTTTTATTTCATGAGCTTAAGTCCCATCCCCCTCGACGCAGCACTAACTATCTCTTTAGATAATCCTTTCGTCAAAGGATCTGTGATATTCTCCTTACACCTCACATGGTCAACGGTAATAACACCAGTAGAGATAAGTTGTTTCAAATAATTATGTCTTTTACGAATATTTATCGACTTCCCGTTATAAACACTGTTCTTAGATCTAGCTATCGCAGACGTACTATCACAGTGTATAAATATAGATGGCACAGGCCTATGCCAGAGATGAATGTCTTCTAAAAAGCATCTTAGTCATTCGGCTTCCTCTCCTGCTTTATCTAACGCAATAAACTCTGATTTCATAGTGGAACGAGCTATACATGTTTGTTTGGAAGATTTCCAAGAAACAAACGCTCATGCTAGAGTGAATACATACCCAATCGTAGACTTAGTCTCCTTTGAGTTTGTTATCCAGTTTGCATCACAAAATCCTTCAAGGATGGAAGGGTATCCTTCATAATTCAAACAAAAGGACATTGTCTACTTCATGTACTTCAACACCCTAATAAGTGCATCCCAATGCATCTTCCCTGGATTACAAGTATACCTGCTTAACCTACTCACTGCATAAGTAATATTTGGTCAGTACAATTCATCAAATACAACAGATTTCCTATGACTCTTGAGTATTCAAGTTGGTTAACTCCTTCAACCTTATTCTTCTTGAGATTACAAAAAGAATCATACAAAGTACAAGCAGATCTACAGTTAAACTGATTATATTTCTCAAGTATAGATTCAACATAATGAGATTGACTCAGACTATAGCCAATAAGAACTTCTTCTAATCTTCATCCCTAATATTACATCAGCGGGGCCTAAGTCTTTCATGTCAAAGTTCTCATTCAACAATTTCTTAGTGGAATTAATAACATCCATGTTTGTACCTAGTATAAGTATATCATCAACATACAAGCATACAATTACACAGACATCCTTAACAATTTTAGTGTAAACACTCTTGTCAGAATCATTAATCTTAAAACCACTAGAAATCATCACATGATCAAAATTTGCATGCCATTGTTTAGGTGCTTATTTCAAACCATAAAAAGATTTAATCAGTATACACACTTTCTTTTCAAAACCTTTCACTACAAATCCCTCGGGTTGTTCCATGTAAATTTCCACATCTAACTCACCATTTAAAAACATTGTCTTTACATCCATTTGATGTATCTCAAGGTTATGGACAAAAGCTATAGCAATTAACATCCTAATGGAAGTAGTTCTAGTCACAGGTGAATAAGTATCAAAGAAATCTATGCCTTATTTATGTTTGTAGACTTTAGCTACCAACCTAGCCTTGTATTTATCAACAGTTCCATTTATATTACGTTTTCTCTTGAATATCCATTTACAACCTATGGCCTTACACCCTGGAGGTAAATATACAATCTCCTAAGTATCGTTCTGATAGATGGAATCCATCTCACTAATAGAGGCTTCTTTCTACTATGGAGCTTCAGAAGAACCCATGGCTTCTCTATAAATCTGTGGCTCAGACTCGGCTAGGTATGTAATGCAACCAGGATAGGTTTTCTCAGTTCTAAACCTTTTACCTCTTCTAGGTTCTAATTTTGGTTCATCTTCCTATAAAGGTAATGACTGACTGGTTGAAGGAACATCTAGGGGTTCATATAAACATCTCTTTCGAGAACCAAGTTTCATAGGAAAAATATTCTCAAAGAACTCTGCATCCCTAGACTCCATAATGGTATGCAAACCAATGCCAGAAATTTCAGAACTCACAACCATAAACCTATAAGCACTAGTATGTTTAGGATACCCTATGAAAACACAATCAACAGTTTTGGGTCCTATTTTAGTTCTCTTCGGAGGAGGGATGGCCACTTTTTCCCAGCACCCCCACACTTTGAAGTAAGCATAAGATGGTTGTCAACCTTTCCACATCTCGTATGGAGTTTTATCTGATCCTTTAAAGGGTACTCTATTCATGATATAGCAAGCTGAGAGGATGGCCCCCCTACAAGTTTGCAGGTAATCCTGAACTAATTAACATGGCATTCATCATATCCTTAAGGGTACGGTTCTCACGTTCAGCTACACCATTTGATTAAGGTGAATAAGGTGATGTCGTCTCATGTATTATTCTATGTTCTTCGTAGAAATCTCCTACGGGAATTTCATACTCACCACCACGGTCATACCTAATAGTTTTAATGGTATCATCTAATTGGTTTTCAATTTCAAGCTTATACATCTTAAAGGCTTCTAAGGCATCGTCCTTACCCTTAAGCAAGTATACATGATAGTATTTAGTACAATCATCTATGAAAGTGACAAACCACTTCTTACTATCTCTAGGTTGAACTGACTTCATATCAACTAGGTCTGAATGGATTAATTCTAAGGGTTTAGAGTTTCTCTGGACGTTCTTACTGAATGATTTATTAGCATGCTTAGATTCTACGCAAATCTCACACTTATGACCTCTACCAATCGTGAATTTGGGTATACAGACTACGGTAGCCAATTTTTGCATTGATTTATAGTTTACATCATTCAAAGACACACACATGTAAGTAGAAGAATCATTCATTTTATTTCATCAGATTTTACATTAAGCTTATATAGACCCTTAGTCTTATAACCCTTACCCACAAAATCTTTCCCCTTAGTTACTACAGTTTTTCCAGA
Source organism: Papaver californicum (assembly GCA_023531435.1). Classification (NCBI taxonomy): domain Eukaryota; kingdom Viridiplantae; phylum Streptophyta; class Magnoliopsida; order Ranunculales; family Papaveraceae; genus Papaver; species Papaver californicum. The sequence continues at coordinate 20,232,789 of JAJJMC010030977.1, read as the reverse complement.
CTCAATTACAACCTTAAAATCCTTATCATCTAAAACAGAACAAGACACAAGATTCTTGCAGATGTCTAGAACATGAAGAACTTTATTCAATGTGAGAGTATTACCATATATGAGCTTCAGCCCGACCTTCCCCTTTTCTGCAACCTCTGCTGCAGATGAGTTACCCATATAGAGTTTCTCACCTTCCCCTACCTTCTGATAGAAGGTGAACAAGTCTCGGCTTCTACACACATGCTTGGTAGCTCCAGAGTCTACCACCAGTCCCTCACATTGGTCACCAGATTAACTTCAGAAACCATAGCAGAAAACTCATTCTTATTCTCAGCAACCAAGTTAGCATTATTCTTCTTATTAAGGTCCTTTCGTTGTCTAAAGTGAATTGCCATATGTCCACGATTTCCACAAACATATCAAGCACCCTTAATCTTAGTAATGCCAGATTCAGGTTTATGAAACGTACTTTTGTTATGAGTACCATGCTTAGGGTTGCGTTTGTTGTTATCACCTTTTCCAGATTTGTGTTCAGTCATATGACTTATTTGTCATATCTCTTGCAGAGAAATATTCTTGTGTTTGGTGCATAATATTTCTTCAACTTGAATATTCTTTCCCAATTCAACCATGCTGACATCACCAGTTTCATGCCTCAATTTTCTTTTGTACTCTGACCAAGAAGATGGTAACTTCTCAATTACCGCAGATACTTGAAAAGTCTCATCAATGACCATACCTTCAACAAGAATCTCGTTGATAATTTGTTGAGGTTCAAGGAATTGATCAACAACATGCTTATCATTCGTCATCTTGAAAATCCATAAAATTCGCTACCAGAAGTTTCTTGCTACCAGCAGTCTCTGCCTGGTACTTTACTTCTAACGCAGTCAACAAATCATAAGCACTGAAATTTTCTTTAGCATTATAAAAATCATACATCGCATCTTTCAAACAGTTCATAATATGATTTTAGGCAGATAGTTTTGCCTCTTGTAAAACGTTTTATCATCTTCAGTAATATCTTCAGTATTCATCAAATCATCAAAAGGAACTAGTACTGCGTCTAAATCATGAAAACTCAGGAAAAACAACATCTTGGATTGCCATCTCTTGAAATCCTTTCTGTTGAACTTCTGTGGTTTTTCAACATCATTCTTTCTCATTGTTACGAGATAAAATTTAATGTGTTAAGATTGTTGGAATCTTGCAACAATGAACAACAACGTTAGATTATCAGAATAATATATAAAGAACTGAATTGAAAACAAATCTACCACGGACAACTACGAGGGAAGAATCACAGGTTCAACAAGTTGTCCTTAACACATTAGTTTACGTGTATACTCGAGAAGAGTAATGCTAAACCCCAACGTACGAAGATGTGTCCATGATAGACTGCCCGATATAGTTTGTATTAACACAATACAAACTACCCACTCTTGAACTTAGCAACAAGGAAGGAAGTGAAATAAATAATCAAAAGCGCAAAACAAAGCGAGAAGATGATGAAAAGAAGACAGGATAGTAGCCGTTTATGGGATGATTTGAAACAGATTTTCGAGTTGTATTTATAGGAGAAAGTTACTTGCAAATCAAGTTAGGATTAGATTTTCTTATAAAACAAGGTTTTGTTTCTTGTAAAACAATTAAAAACGAAAAAGAAATTTTTCCATAAATAAAACTCTTAAAGAAAATATTTTTGGAATTAATTTCCTAAAGAAAAACGTGCAAAAATAATTTCGAGTAGACATAGGACTGTGCATGGTATTCACACGTATGGCATGGGTTGGGACATGTATTGTTTTCCCACCTATTCCACCCACGTTTGTCTAACTATCCATATGAGAATAGTTATATAATGGACATCCTTCTCTAGAATACCCAATGTGGGACTAAACTAAAGAGATTTATTCACTCTAAGAAATGAGTGAGTATCCATAGAACCCTTAGGTCCTAAGATCAAACCACACCAAGACCAAAAACATTTTGTTAAAAACTCATTTTCTCGAATAGAAAGAACAATCTTTTCCCTTATTCTACTGATGAAATCCTTAATGTGCCAAGGAAATGTTGGATTCTTGCACTTTAGCGTATTAATAATAGTTAAAGAATCACCTTCTAAAATGATGCCTTTGAAACCATTATTTTCGGCCATCTCAATACCAAATAAAGCACCATTTTCTTCATCTTTAATAGGCGAGATGAAAGCCACAGAGCGGACTTTGAGTTATAATAAAAATTGTTTGCATGTCAGATTTTGGGCCATAGTGACATATTTTGGGAGCTACAATTTTTTGGCTCACGAGATTGGTTTGGATTACAGTGCAGACTTTCGTATAACAAGGCTATTTCTGGGGCACCCATAAATTTGAATCATAGGGGTAGATTCTTAGTTGTGTTCTAGATTTTACGATTCTTACGACCATGAAGAGGTTTTTGTTCATTCAATGAACTAGGATTTACTATATAATCCAATCTAGATAGAGGACCCATTTAACCAGTGGTCCACCCATCCAACTCGTTTAATTTGCTAGTCCAGAAACTTGTTTTTAGACTAGATTTCTTATTCGTTCATCCATCTCACATGTGAGAAACAGGTTATACATTTCTAATATTCTATATTTACCCTTTCTCCAACGAACATATAAGTACAGTTCAAATCAAATCTCCTTCGATTTCCTTTCTTTTTTTTCTTCAGTTTAGATCCGAATTTCTCTCTCTGTTCCTGATGGTGTTCTTCAATTGTTAGGGTCTCGATCTCAAATCTCCGGGTATTTTTCTAGGTGATCCTCTTTTCCGTTTTAATTTGATGTTCTTTTAATTGTGTTTGTGGTTTTTGATGTTCTGTTTTTGTTTTTTTCAAAATAAACTTGATTTCATGATTTTGTTTGTTTTCTTACACTGAAATTCAGATGATTACGATTTCTATGATGTACATTTTATTCAATTGCATGATCGATCTCGTTTTTGTTCGTGTTTTAGTTTTTCTTTTGATTTTTGTAACTGATTTTTATAATCGTTTTATTTTGTTCATTAGATCATCGTATTCAGTTTGTTTACTTGTCGTTTGATAATAGGTTTTATTTGGTTTTCTTTTATTTTTTCAGGAAATCAAGATTTTTGTTCATTCTTTTGGATGTTTTGTATGATCCTACAATACATATTAATATGTACTATTTTTTTATCCTTTTTGATATGTACTGTTTTTATAGTATGCTTTTTTTTGTTATATATATTGTATGGTATACCATTTTATAATCATTATATATTTGTTTGCACTGCATAGAATATGCTTTTGTTTGTTTGTTTTGTGTGAATCTATAATATTTGTGATACTCCTAAATCAGTACATATTATGTTGTATTGTAGGTGTGGTGTTCCTTCGTCTGAGATTATTTGTGTTTGTGTTGTTTTATTTGGATCACATTTCCACAGGTTCAACATGTCTGGTGTTGGTTCTAATCCAAATACCTTTTAATACTCTCACTTATACCACAAGCAACACCACATTGCATGTTTGGTTACGTTATCTTCAACTTTGAAAGATTTAAAGTTTAATATCTGTAATGCATGGAGTTGGTTGAATCCATCAACTATTGTTGATGTGATTTCTTACAAGGTATGAGTTTTCGGTTATTTTAGTGAAATTCCTAATTTACGATTTGGGTTATCTTACTTTTTCTATTTAGGTTTGTTATCCAGATATGTTTCTCTTTTCTGTGAAGCCCTAGTTTTTAATAACAAGATAATTGTTGAGTCTCTGTTTCTGAGGATGTAGAATTTCAATCTTGTCATCTACGGAGTATGTGACCTTTGTATTTTATGCCTCCAGGTAGTTTGTAAGCTTTTCTTTATTGTTCAAATTTTTAAAGTGTTGGTGTGATTTGGTTAGCAATTAGTGAAATTGGTACTAGAGTGTGTGTTGGTAAAAAATTGGTGGTTTTCATGTTGTCTTTGTTCGATGATCATCTTCGTGGTGAGATTATTAGTTTTTGTGTAATTCACTATTTGTTGATTTACTCGTTTTATAAAGTTCAGGAGTGTATGTGTAGCAACTAATGGTGGATGAGGATGAGCTGCAGGGTGCATAATACCGCTCATGGGATCATTGTTGTTGCTGCAAGTCCTTTGGTTGGAGATAGTAAACCTGTCAGGTGTTTATTCTTGCTCTTGATGTTTCATGCTTGCTTTTTTTAATAAGTTGAAGTTTCAGATTGGCAGTATGCGTTGTATATAAACAGAATTTGCTGCTTATTTTCTGAAGAAAGGTGTTTATTTGGAGAATTTGAAGGAGATGGTTGTGCATGAGATGTTATTCAACTTCTTGTTCAGGTATATAACAACCTTCTGTTTTGCTCTACAGTAAACAATTGTGACATGATTACTTGGTGGCCTGGTCGGAGATTAGTTGCTGGTTTATGTGTTGCACTTTCTAGGTTACCTTTATTCAGCTTGATTCATTCCTACTGATATAATGAGTCGAGCATTTCATGAGTGTATGGAAATAACATATATAGTATTATCTATTGCTAATGATTGAAGCATTGGATGAGCAGTGAGTATATTGTTTTATTTTGGCTTGTTTTGTTAGTTCCCCCTTAACAATGTAACCAGACTCGTACCTGAAAAGTTCGAACTAATACTTTTTAACTATCTAAGGGATGTTTTTATAGCATCTATCTAGATGAGAAGCTTCTTTGATGATATTAGATAGTTGGATGGTATCCTCTTGCCGGTAAGTATGTGAATTTGACAATACATTGTTGTTCTGCAGTATGCGTGGATTATACAAAAGCTTGTGTTCCAGCCAAGTTTAAGGTATTTTCCAATCTTGTATATTCTTATTTTCTCAAATGTTTGGTAATATTACTATCTGCTCATTCAACAAGTATATTTCACAATGTTAATTATATTGAAAATGGAGTGAAAGTCCTTGTTCTTGCTGATATATCGCTTCAACGGCTTGCTGCATTACATTTTACGAAGAATTCAGATTTCTTTGAGTTGCATGTGGATGTTGTTTCATCTGGTGCATCTAGTTCTTCTAGATGTGCTGATGTTGACAACAGTGCTGAGTTGGTTGTGAGTGCTAGAAACAATTATTTGAAAGATTGTAAAGAGGTTGCAAGTGTTCTTTTTTCGGATGGTAGGGAGAATGTTTTTGAAGATAAAAATCAGCTTTTCCATGGTGGTGTTGAAGTCGTTCGGTTAGCATGTGATAAATATTGTTTGAGGTCTGGATATAAGGTTATAAAATTGAAGAATGACCTTGAGAGATTTACGGTGACATGCAGCAATGATGGGTGCTCTTGGATGCTTCATGCGACTTCCATTAATGGGTCTTTGGATGTTTTTATGATAAAGGATTACATGGGGAGGCACACTTGTGGTGCTGGGCCAGTATAGGTTTGAGGAGTCCAACTGTTTCGAGGAATCTTGTAAATCATTTAGTTCATGACCGTGTCAAGCACAACCCTCTCATAAAACCGCAAGAGATTATGGATTATATTAAAGTTGGGGGAGGGATCAACATCAAGTATCACCACATATATATTGCTTTAGACTTATCACATCAAATGATTTTTGGTGACGATATAAATTTATACACTAATATTGCTTGGTGGGTGAATGTTGTTAGGCAAACCAACCCTGGGCCTTATATTGATTTTGACTTCAACGACGCAACAAAGAGATTCACCAGACTTTTTATTTGCTTTGGAGCTTATAAAGAGGGTTATAAACTTTGTCTTCCGATGATCTTTTATGATGCGATATTTCTTATTGGGAGGTTTAAAGGAAGTCTAATGGATGCGACATGTCTTAACGGAAATCAAGGTAACTGTTTTATATGGTACATATTTGATATGTACTATTTTTTATGTACCAGTACAAAGACAAATATGGTCTATTTTTTTGGAATACATATCAATATATATTGTTGGATCATACATATCATACATGCAGTACATATTGATATACACTGTAGGTATAACATAATATGAAATAACAAACATGCAGTACATATTGATATTTGTTTTTCATTTCCCCCCCAGGTTTTTATCCTTTTGCATATGCATTAGTTCCTGGAGAAGATAATGATAATTGACATTGGTTTATGGTTAATCTTAAAAAAATTGTGGACCATCGTCGCATCACTTTTTTGACTGACTGAGGTGAAGGTTTGTTGAATGAAATTCCTGAAGTTTTCCCTGATTCTTATCATAACTATTGTTTCTTCCACTTGACAAAGGACTTACCCATCAATAGGTATGATGAAAAATATAAAGAAGTGATGGACTGTTTCCAAGAAGCAACATATGCGCTTTCTCCAGCAAGATACGAAGAAGGTCTTCAAGAAATGGGATATCTAGGAAGGCGTTGGGTTGCTGACTATTGTCGTAACATTCCTAGGGAAAATTAGCCTAGTGTATACTTCCTAGGCTGTAGGTATGGTCAGGCTTCTTCAAGCATTGCTGAGTCTTTTAATAATTGGATTCGCCGCGAGAAGAAGTTACCTCCCTGCGATCTCTCTGACACAATCAGGTTTTTATAAGTTTCTTGTAACAATACAAGTATATATGTACTATTTTTTTAAGTATGCTCCACCAATCTACTTCTAGTACATATTTTTGTTTTGCACTGTGTATAATATGTTTGATGTTTTTAATTTTTGCAGCGGCGCCAAAAATGGATCTGTTTTAAAAATAGTGGTAAAAGATTCGATACTCAGACTTGTGAAAATTTTATTTTTAAACCTAATTTTTAATACTAAAAATAAAGAAGATTAAATTAAAATTGATTTAAGATTATGGAAAGAACTGAGACTAAGGATTCCACCATTAGCCAATTTTCAAATGATTTAGTATTAATAATTATCTTGCAACTCATACATTCAATTGATTCAAAATATTGCCAATGTTAGATCTTCAAAATAATAGTTGTAAATCAAAAGTATGAGACATCAATAGCCATAAACTAAGCATGACCCATCAAAAGAAAACGCAACTAACTGATAAAAATCATTATTTCAAATTTAATTCAAAGCAAATAATCATAAAAGAATTGCAAAAAAATTAATAAGATAAAAATATACCACTTTATTATTGGAAAAATGGCTTCCTCCGTCGCCTCAGCAATGGGGTCTAGCTCCTCAT
>JAJJMC010030977.1:20070275-20222420 GCA_023531435.1 Papaver californicum | reverse complement strand
TTTATACTTTTGAATTTCTGAAGCGTCCCTGGTCTGTTCTTTATTTCCGTTTACTTCACCAACGCAGAGAACAGTCTTTGTAACGCTTATAAGCGTATCTGTTCTCATGTGTTACCTCTATTTCATTATTGTAAACACTTTTTGAGCTATGAAAATCTATTTTGAGGGTGTTTCCAATACAATGAGAAGCTAAACCCCATCTCTGAGGCGACGGAGGAAGCTAATTTTCCAAAGATTATGTGGTAATGTTTATTTAATTAATCTATGCAATTTATTTATGATTAATAGCCTTGGTTAAAAATTGATTTAATGATTTTTGTTAAGCATTTATGATTATTTTACATGGTACATGCTTTGGCCTAGGTTTTAGATGTTCCATGCTTTTGTTATACAATTGTTCTTTCGAAAATCTACTTGTTGCTATATTTTAGAATCAAATTAAACGTAGAATTGCATACTTATAATTATTGAATTTAATCATTTTAAAAATTGGAAAATTAGTGGAATCCTAACCTCAGTTTTCTCTCAACTTCATTATCAATTTTATTTGAGTTTTGCTATTTATAGTCTTAGAAGTTAGATTTAAAAACAAATCTTCACAAGTCTTGAACGAACTTTATTTACCACTATTTACAAAACCATCACCAAGTCGTCGTCGCGCCAAATGCAAAGATAAGGCTCCAATTCATCAGTCCCTAATATTGGTCGAGCTTGAATTATAAATCTCCAATATTAGTCGCACTAAAATCCCAATATTTGTCAAAATACAACGAAACCATAATATTGGTCAACGCCCAGTTTCTAACGTATCATCATGATCATCATAGAAAAACGTAGCAATGGGTGTAGAATGGGGGAAAATATTCTAAACAACATATGTTCCTACATGCCGACTACAACATACTAAAAGGGCATCCCGTTCCAAGTAACGGTCTAAGAGATATGGCCTAAAACCTAGATGAACTACAAGTTGAAAATCTGTCAGAATTTCATCTAGAAGTTCCTAGAAGGTTGATGTTTGCTCCGTTTGACAATCGTAACGAGCTCAAAATATAAATCCTTCCTCAAAGGGACGTAGCCAACGATTTCTCAATTCTCAATTACGGCTGATTATCAAAAAAAGATATTATGTAAAGAATCTACAACGTTTTTACTAAAGGACGTCATATCTGAATTTTTCGGGCATAAAGGGCTAACGCTCATGGATGTAAATAACAATAATGGTCAAAAGCTTCTAAGAGCATAGCTTTAAAGAGCAAATAAAAGGAGGGGATTAAAAATAATAAAGAAATAGAGAGTTGTATGACCAACGTCAACCAGCCATCCTTGACCGGTCCTTACTCTCATATTTCTTTAGGTTTTGTTATTTTCAGGGTTTCCTCTTTCTATTGAAACTCCTTTGTGCTTTGTACCAAAAGCCTAGATTCCCAATACTTCAAAGACCATATGCTCTGCAGAGCTATATAGAATGGTCCCGTTAATATTTAATTAAAAGTTTATTATTTTAATATTCCCTAAATTTTGGTCTTCACACCAATTGGTCTTTACACAAAATTCTCTCTTCTAAATATTATCAAAATATTGCTAGAGAGACGGCATGATACGCGAAGCATGGTCCCGCGACTACCAAAAATCATGTTCTACTAAATTCATGCTCCACCCATGGCCAGTCCCACCTTGGTCGGTCATCCTTTCTCTGGGACTTTCCCTCTTCTCTAGTCGGTCTCTCCCCTAGTCTCATTAGACCTATGCTTACTAATCCAACAAGATCATTTGAGAATCATTGCTGCCTCAGCTGACACAATGATACGCCACAACTACCAATGTCAATATCAATCAGACTCTCTATGTCTATGATCTATCAAGCATCACTACTTGTTTCATCATACAACTTATGCTTCGTTCATCAGTGAGTCATCATTCTAGACTCATTAATATGATAATACTAACAGTCTAGCTTGGTCAACAACTGACCAATTAATACACGTCCATAAAGTAGACTCAACCATGCTCGAGACATCAATTATGTCACATGTGGGGATATTCGCTAGGGTTTTGGTCTGGCGGCCTACAGGACGTGCGGTGTAATGATACACCCACGACGAGAAAGTATAAAAGTCGTGTCGGCAGTTGAAGGAGTGAAAGGAATAGTGGTCGCACACCTGTCAAGTCACACTCATATGACGGAGTCGGTTTTCACCATGATATCCACTTATCTACTCTTCCACTTCTCTGCAAATTTCACCACTTACGGGATCAATGTGTTAACTTCTCCTGCTATAAATAGGTTATTCAACCTATCGACAAATGACAAGAATTTTATCTCAGAAGAACTCAAAAGATCACAGAGCTATCATCCATCTTCACAGCAGTTCAAACACACATCATCGTTGACATTCAAACCTCATTTATCTCAATACCTTCTCTGTTTCACTCCCTACAAATCAACCCATCTCCTTCTTTTGTGACCGAAACGAAATCAGAACGGTCATTTCTTGATTTAGGCCAATTTCGTACAGATTGATTTCTCGAATCTTAAAAGTACTTATACAGTACAAATGTTTGGTGTTTAAACGATTTGCTCTTCAAACGATTTGCTTCGACTAGCAACAACCTACTCCATTATTTTCCCCTTTTACCCCTCAATCGTTTTTACCCACAAACAGTTCTTATTGATAGAACGAGAATTAGATGATATAAATCTTATATTTGATCCATCTATAAAGGTGTAATATTATGTGGTTGAGTGTCATTCACCATTTACGAGGGTCGAGGGGGAATCCCCCCCTTGATATTAGTGATTTTTATTGCCAATATATTTTTCTTTTATTTAGTAATATGTGGTTGTTCCAATAAATATCAAGATGAACTTAATCAAAGTAAATTATTTTCAATACATATCAATATGTACTTCTTAGTACATGTCAATATGTACTTTTAGAATATTAATATATGGGTTCAGAGTTTCAGGGTTTTCAGGGTTAAAGGTTCATGGGTTCGGTTTCATTATTAAGGGTTTAGGGTTTATGTGCATTGAACATATCAATATGAAGCAAAATCAAAAAAATTAAAAAAATGAAGACAAACATAATTCCTAGATAACAGTATCTAATTTCAGAATAGTTCATATCAATATGTACTTCCTAGAACATATCATAATACTTCAAAAAAAAAAAATAGAAACCTAACAATGCTAATAAAAATCATCACAATATATAAAACATAATAAGATCCTGATACAAGTAAATAAATCCTTATCAGTTCAATAAGTAAAATCCAAGTTGAATAACTAAAAAGAAAGTTATTGCAGTACATATCCATATCTACTCTGCAGGTAAAGATTAATTCTCTGCAGGTAAAGATTCATGTTCATTGGTGGGGTTCCAACTGATTTCAGGCGCAGTGGCTGTCAACAACCTACATGCTAACTTGACTCATTTCTTTTGAATATTTTCCATCAATTGTTCGTCATCTCCCAAACTTTTTCCATCACGATCAATCTTTGATCTCCTCTTGATGAAATACATTACATATAAAAGGCAGTCTGGAAACATTCCTTGTTGTGGACACCCATAGTCAGTCACCCTCGAATGTTTCAATATCTCTTTCTGATTCTCAACCAAGAACATGTTGGTCGGTCTGAACAAAAAATCTGACATTGTCTTGGCATTATTATAACACTTATCCTTGAACGCCACAAAGGAGTTATAATGGATGAATTTCTGGGTTTCAAACTTATACTTGAGCAGTGTCCAATGCTTGTTTCCATGGCACATAGGTAAAAGGTCTTATCGACGTCTTTGCTCATTTGCATTATGGGTTCAATAATACTAGTTTGTTATGTTCCCTCGAAACTATCTGGCTTCTCGACATAACATTGAAAAATTTGAACGTTTAATGGGTTATTTCACACAGTACGTATTGATATTTTTGTGTGGGAGTAATAGAGTTATGTTTCACAAAAACATCTAATGTTGTGATTCTATTTTTCACTAGTATATATCAGTATGTACTTTCGTTTCATATCCAATGTTCAAAAGTATATATGAAGGAAACAACACATACCCAAGCAGCTGGATCCAGGTGCAACACTTTTAAGTATTTTCTTTCTCCCTCAGGTTTTGCTTGGTCTTTTTGAGACGCCTCCTGAAGCTTATACTGCGCGTAGTTGAGAATATTTTTCTCTAATGCTCTGTTTAAAGATTAAATCTTCCATTGTAGCCCGTTAATGCAGATACCACCTTCATCTTTTATTCTCCAAGCAACCGAGCTGCACATCTTTTAACAACAATTAAACTTTTTTTAATATGTACTGCAAAACTGACTTGATTTAAAAGTAAAATGAAAAGTATAAAGTACTTACATTCTCTTTCCTTTCTCAAAGTATGGAAGCAGTATCCCTTTTTGTTCATCTGTCATATTTTCATAGAGTGGTGACTGCTCAAGTTTTTTAAACTCCATACGAGGTTTCTGAGCTTTACGAGCTTTATTCTTCTTTCTTGTCTTTAATGTCTTTGTTCGTTTGGCAATTTTCGATTTCTTATTTTCAGAAAACTTACTTCCACTATCAAATAATGGATTTGTCATCTTTGTTGGATTCGCACGAGTCACTGGCCTGCTAACTTGTTCTCCAATTGCTATTGACTTCTTGAAAACAACCTTTCCCTTTTCTTTCGTTCTGGCAGCAGTCATGTTGGCAAGTTTGGTTGCCAATGGCTAGTCGCTTGACGTTTGGGTGGTGGTAACTTCATCTTCTTGCATTTTTTTGGTCGGTGTAACAAAATCTGTACTTTAAATAAAACAATTGAAATGAAATTTTCACCATCAAATACCCATTACAACTAAATATAGTTCAACATGTATTTGGTTTAAACAGTATATATTGATATCTACTGGGTTTTTAACATGCATATTGATATGTACTTTATTTTTGAATATCCACCGGCTGGCTCAATGGAATATCCTGCTTAATACTATCTTTCATATGAATAACCTGGATTACAGTATCCTGCAATTTTAAATCCAGTTTTTAGTACTATATTTGAATCATATTTTTTCAAATGAAAACAAAAAAAGGTAAATTACCACAAGTAGAAGATATAACTTTGGGTCATTTTGCTCCTCAGTTGTGATTTCAATTGCTTGTTTCTCAGGTGTAAGTTGGCTGGGTTCATGCCTTCAGGGTGCTCAGCTGTAACTTGTCGCACTTTTACACATCGCAAATCATTTCCAAATAAATTATTAATATGTTTGCGAATATCAATGCCAAATAGAGCAGGGCTTGAAACACTACCATTATCTTGGATGAGAGATGCATATTCTTCAGTAAAAACTCCTTTGCTGCTAATGGCCAATTCCAAAAAAAAAATCAAATGTGAACTTTTCAATGTCTTCCACCTTCGCCATCGCAGAAAACAAAGGTATATATATTCCCCCAAAGCTTTCGACCAAGGTTTCAACGTCTTGTTCATCATGTTTCTGTGACATCTCTTTAACATTTTCAATACTCTGGTCTATAGCTTCAATCAACTTTTTCACTGCTTCTTGTTGAACTCCAGGTAAATCATCCTGCAACCATAGAGTTTTTTTTCATGTTTTTTTAAGTACATATTGATATGTTCAGTTATATGAGAATAATAAAACACATTGTAATAAAGTAAAACTAGCCAGTATTTCTTAATTGTGTGTTACTTTCCTCTTGCAGCACTTTGACCCGTTTTTCCAAATCAGATTTAGCCCATGTTTTAATGCGAGAAACATCAACACCACAAAACTTCAACACCGAAGGTGGTGTTGATAATGCAACATGAAATGAAACCCTTTTGACGATGGTGTCACTCAAAACATTTTGTTGATATGTTGGAGTGTCGGAGATGGCACTTCTTTTGATGGGTCAGTACCCAAAGGAGTTGGAGTCGCAACAAATGGATCTTCCAAATCTACTTTATCTTCTATGATGTTTTATAAAAGAGAATCACCCAAAGTAGTTGTATGATATGTTGGAGTAGTAGGAGATGCCACTTTTTTTGTTGGTTCAGTACCCAAACGAGTGGGACTCCCATCAACTGAGTCTCAAAACTCTACTTCATTTTCAGTCTGCAAGGGAGAAGATTTGATGTATATGTCATTCATTATTTGCAGTAGCTTTGATGCATCAAGCGATCCATCTTCTCGTTGCATGGTGTTCGCCTCGCCCCATTTCTCAAAGATTTTCTTCCTCAAATCTTCATATTTGGTATTCCAATCATGTTCCTTCACTTCCTTCCCTGCGGTTTCTTCTTTTTATTCTTTCATTGTACTTCATCATCTTCTTATACCCTTTCATTTTCACTCCTTTCTTCTGCAAATCTTCTTGTGATTCTACTCAGAATTTTCTTTTCTTGATTGGTGTGTGGAACCTTGAAATTTTCATGGAACCAAAACAACAAAATATGTACTCAAAAATATGTACTAAAGAAACTAGGTTTTTGAATCAGTATATATTGTCTTTCCTACAAATATTCTACTATTGTTATCAAATCAGTAAATATTGATATATACTATTTTTTTTTTCATATGTATTCAAGCATTACATATCTACAGTACATATGAACCATAAGGTAGAGTTTTTAGGAAGTACATATCAATATATACTGTAGGATTCATACACTTCATATATGCAGCACATATTGATATATACTGTAGGATCACACCCATCATATGTAATACATATTGTTTTAATTGAAGTACATATTTCTTACCTCGTATTCAGTTATATCAATGTCTTTTTGGAGTTCAGCACATATGTTTGTCAGATTCCATTTGGCAGGTCTAGGCACAAACTTTCCTGCCGTATTCAACTTTATTTCCTCCAGTTTCACCAAATAGGTATGCTCCACATACCAAATTTGTATTGGAAAAAAAATACACCAAACAAAGTCAGAAGTAAATCAAGATTGTCATTGACTAAACTAATAAATAGATGTTTACTATGTATTCTTACCAATAAATACTTCAGACACCCGGTAGTATTCTCGACTGCATTTAGATTGTCATTGAGTGACTTTTCTAAGAAATAATGTATCAAATTTGGCCATGACACATTCTTTGCAGCCTCAAGATCCTCCACAAGACCAATGTACTTTTCTGTCAAGGCATGTGTATCTTTTGTTGTGAAAAACAAAGTGATACATAAGAACAGGCATATAAGCCTTACAAGGTCTTCAACATCTCTTACTTCTTCACTTTGTCCCTCGCTCTCTTCTTCACTTTCTTCTTGTTTGTCGTCTTCATTGCATGTGTTCTTTTCATCACTCCCACTTTCTTCAGGTTCTTCATCACTTTCATTTTCTTCAGATTATTCAACCTTTTTATTGGTTTTCTTCTCACTTCCTGGTTTTTTCTAAGCAATTTCAAGATTTCTTCTTGAATCATAACTCTGTTTACCTTTTTACCCTTTTCTACACCACCAAGGAACCTTTGAAAGAAAGCAGTGTTCTGATATCCACCCCTGGATGTCAACACCATATCTTTGTATTGTCTATTCTCTGTTCTTGGCATTCCAAATATAACACCCATTTCTTCAGGGTGGATGTCAGAATATGTGATTTTCTATGCCTTTTGAACTCAAATGTGAGTTCATTCACAACTTTACTTCTCCTATAACATTGTATCATATTAGTCACCGCAGTTTCATTGTTCATCCAGTGATCTTCACCAAGATTTGTGTACCAGAACATCAAAAAAAAAGGTTCCCATATGATTGCCTCACTAATGATCCTCATCTGAGTTTCACTCAACTCAAGCTTTTCAGCCTTGATTGCTTTAACAAGTGAAAAAATCCCCTTGAAACCACTTTTATAGATCTTCCTAGCAGTTGCAGGTGTTTTTTTCTTCTTTGTAGTTTTCTTGACATTACTTATATAATGAACACACTGTCAACAACCCTACAATATATCAATATGTACTATAATATAGAACAAAGTATATATTGATATGTTGATATTTATCTACTATGACATGAAGTATATATTGATATGTACTTATCCAATTCAAGAGCTAGAACAAAGTACATATCAGTATATACTAGTGTTATATGCTGGATCTATCTGCCATAACATGAAAAAAGTATATATTGATATGTACTGATCCAATTCAAGAGCTAGAACAAAGTACATATCAATATATACTGATGTTCCATGCTAGATCTATCTGATATAACATGAATAAAGTATATATATATATATATATATATATATATATATATATATATATATATACTGATCCAATTCAAGAACTAGAACAAAGTACATATCAATATATACCGATACTGTATGCTAGATATATCTGCTATAACATGAACAAAGTATATATATATATTAATCCAATTGAAGAACTAGAACAAAGTACATATCAAAAATCAATAGAAGCAGAATTAGAAGCAAAACAAGACATGGAGATTTATTAAAAGATTAGAATCAATACCTTTTTTGCCAGAAACAAAAACACATCTCATCTTCTTTTTTGATGGTGATGGAGAATGGACAACAAGAGTTTTGTTATTCTTCTTTGATGGTTTTGGAGAATCAACAACAACCGTTTTCTTCTTCTTATTTATAGGTTATGGAGAATCAACAGAAGAAGCAGCTTTCTTCATCTTCTTCAATGGTACTGTAGAATCAACAGAAGAAACAACTTTCTTCTTCTTCGATGGTGCTGGTGAATCAACAAAAGTAGCAGCTTTCTTCTTCTTCTTCGATTGTGCTGGAGAATCAACAATATCAGATTTCTTCTTCCTTTTTGTTTTTGGTGTTGGAGATTCAAGAGTATCTTCTTCTTCTATTACTCTTTCTGTGATTGTTCTATCGATTTTTATTTTTTATTTTCTTTGATTTGGGTATAGATCAGTTCAAATCTACTTCTTCTTTGATGATTTTTGATATTGTTTTTGTTGCCTTTTGATATCTTTAGGTTTTGATTTTCGAAATGAATTTGATTTTAGTTATGATTTTTTATCTATATAGATTTACAATTTTGAAATCCCTAATTTTTAGTTGTTTCAGTTTCAGGTGGTTTTAGAAACTGAAAGGGATATAACGGCTAAAAGAATTAAGGATGGACTTGTGCTACGTGGTTCACAAGTGAGTTATTTAAGGGCATGAAGGTAATCTTGTCTGTCTGAAAGGTTTTTGGACCTCCGGTTAAATGTATTATCTTGCTGGACCCTAGATTAAATGCGTCATGGGTTTTTGGACCATTCAACAATTTTCCCTTCAATGAAATTCTCTCCTTTGTGTCCATGTCAAATTTAAGAGACCCAACCCAATCCGCGTAAAAGTTCTTCATGTTTTCTAATTTGGGTTCGACTTGGTTTCCTAATTCTAGCAATCGAGTTTATGCTTCCTAGTTTGGGTTAGAAATTATAATCGGTTTCCAAGATTCTGGCGGTTGTTAAGGCTATAAATAAAGGCCAAAGTCTTCTAGCATACTTATTATTTTGTTGGAAGATATCTAGGGAGTGTTATTTATGCCACCCAATTTCATCTCTAATCTGGGTTTCTTCTTCTTCGCCGCCTCCATTTCTACCATGTTAAGTGTGAAGGATAATAGTCCCATATTGCTAATATCCCCATAATGAACGTAAAATATAATATGGAAGGGCCGCTCCACTCATTGCCAATTGTTTTTGAGTTGGATTCCCGCAGACTTTAATATGGTATCAGAGACAAACCCGTACGAGAGTAAGCCCAACGGCTACCCGTATAATGGTCCACGTATTAGAGGCCCACAGAGAGTGCCCTACACGTGAGGGGGCGTGTGAAGGATAATAGTCCCACATTGCTAATATCCCCATAATGAACTTAAAATAAAATATGGAAGGGTTACTCCACTCATTGCCAATTGGTTTTGAGTTGGATGCCCGTAAACTTTAACTTTAGGATTTATTGATGTTTGATACTTAGGTTTTGACCAGCTTTAGTATTTGGTCTAACATTTGTCCAATGTTAGGGCTTGGTACCTGGATTGGACGTTGACCCCCGTTGATTAGGTTAAGTCCTAACTTATGCTTAGTAATTATTAATAATTTATATAAAATGTAATTATTTAGCAAGATTACAATTATACCCTTATCTACTAATATTTACACAGTAACCATTGATTTCGGTAGAGTTGCCCCTGTAATTGGTTGATTTCCGTCCATTTTATCACTTCTTCCCTGCAAGATTTAACACATTCAAACCATTCATTCAAACCACAAACCCATAACACAATGCTCTCGCTATCTCTGCATGTTCTCGATCTGAACCTGAGCTCAAACTTCATCTGCATCTTCACCAGCACTAGTTCGTAATCAAACTCAAGTCTGTGACCTAAACCTTTGATTCTTTATGCTGCTTTCAATAGCTCAAACCACCAGTTTGCAGCTTCATTAGCAGTCACAACTCCTAACATTCCACTCAATCTCTTAATTCCCCTCTTCTGTTGCTTCAATAACAACTACTCCTACCACAGAAACCACTAACCCATACATCGAACTCAATTCTTGTTCTCCATCTTATACTACTTCGATCAAAGCCAACAGAAATCATCTCACCATCTTCTATGCAATTCTGTACTAACTCACAACATCTTCAATTCTAAATCCACTTTAGATCAACACCACTACCAACTCTGCCATTTCAAATCGAAATAAAACCCTATCTAAGATTCAACACTAACTCATTAAATAAAACCCGCCTCTAAACTCAATTCAATTTTAATCTCAAAACCCTAATTTTAGTTCAGAAATTTGGGGAAGAACACATCCTTGATTCTTCTCAAATCAAATAGTTCTTTGAAATTAAATCTTCAATCACTATAATCTTCTTCTTCTTCATACTATATACCTAAAACTTATCCTTAATCACTTAATTTCATCCTCAATCGTTTCACGTAGAAACCCTAACTTTTAATCTTCTTTAATTCACTATTTCTTCTTCTTTTCTTGTTTTACCAACATCAGTAACACTCCCTTAACCATTCCCCTCATATCTCAATCTCAATTCTTCAATTTCCTCTCTCGAGTTCACTGGCAGAAAAAGAGTAGAAGAAGAACAAAAGGAAGAGGAATAAGAGAGAAAGAGAAAAAGAGAAATGAGATTTTCTCTCGATAGATCTTAGGTTTAGTTAGGATATTCTATTAGGAACCGTTGGATCCAAGGATAAATTTGTAATATTAAAAAAATACATAAAATTAATTAAAATTAGACTTAACCTAGTCAACATGATCAAAGTCCAGTCCAGATACTAAGTTATAACATTGGATAAATGTTAGACTAAAGATTAAAGTCGGTCAAAACCTGAGCACCAAATATCAATTAAGTTAATATCAAATTTTTTCATCATCTCAACGTAGGGTTCCTCATTCCGACTGCTACTGTCTCAAATTTCACTCTCTGTGAGTTAATGATGAATTCGAGAAGTTTAATAATCTGTGACAAAGAGCGTAACAAGAAGAAGAATAAAAGGGCAAAATTTACTAAAATCGATGATCAATTAAAATTTCTTCCATTTCTTCCTGAGGAACTAATTTTGGAAAATGTTCTCATCAGATTATCAGCTCGGGATCTGGCCAAATGGAGCTGTGTAAGTAAGTTGTGGTACAATTCAACTTTTAATGATTCAAGATTTATTTCCTCTCATTTTGTTCATAACAAGAATAAATTAAACCTAGTCTTTAATCTTCTTAATGTATCGATAAACGATCGGGCTACTAAAGGTTAGTTTTTAGGTATAGAGGAAAAAGATAATGATGTTGATGGATTTCTTCTTAATTATAGATTTTTAACGGACATAACCTGCGTAGGCTCACATGAACTAGTAAGTTATTGTAATGGTTTAGTTTGTACTAAACTATTGAGTACCCGTACTGCTGCTATGGGTGAGATTCGTCTTGTTAACCCCACCAGGAGTGAATCAATTAGCCTTAGCTATTCAACTCCTACCAGCACCGGGGGAGGAGGTGGATTTTGCAGGCATTTGTGTCATGGTTTTTGTTTTGATTCATTATCACAAAAATATAAGGTTGTATTTATCTATACTACTACTTCAACAATAACCGGTGATCAGGAGTTTGTTTGCATGGTCCTTACATTGGGGGAAGGAGGAACTAGAAAGATTGTTACTACTAGTACTGCTCAAATCTCGCTGCCACCAGGTTCAACTTCTCCTTTTCCCGGTCGAATGGAAACGAGAGCTGCAAGGACAACTCGTAGATCAGCAACCGTTTGTGGGGGTGATCTTCTTTGGAGGATAACTAATTGTATGAGTGATAACAGTAAGATGCATATGTTGCTCTCATTTGACATCCACGACGAGAAGATTCGCTTCATTCGTCTACCAACTGAATGTAGTACCTGGACTATCATGAGAACGAGGAATGATCACCAATGTTTAGTAGTTGATCATCTTCTGCTGGAGTATAAAGGAGATCTTTGTGTTGCACGTTCTGGGAAGATAATGAAATTCCACAACAGACGCCATCGTCACTGTCATCGCCGCCATCGTTACAATCGTCAAAGGAGTGGCTTTAGTTGTTGTGGTTTTAAGGTTGATCTGTTTGTGTTGAAGGACAAGGTCAACCAAGTATGGATCAAGGGGGAGACTTTCGATCTTCAAATTAAGGAGGAAGGCTCACTACCAGCTCCCTTCTGTTGTTACTTTGACACTACTCCTACCAGTGCTGCTGCTGCTACTAGTCCTGCTGCTCCACTAACCCACCTACACGTATATTGAGTTTCTCGATCAGCTGTTATTATATTGGTTTGATGGGGAATATCTTTTACTCTACAATTTGCAAATGAAATATCTTAAGGTGGTAAAATGCTCCAGCTCCTGTGAGAAGCGAAGTCGTGATATTTTTGAAACCAAGATGAAAAGAGGAATCCAACCAGGACGTTGTATTGGCGAAGATGATAATTTTAATTTCCCGTACATGGATTATCAGGTGCATGCTCAAGCAGAGAACATCCTTTCGCTAAAAACCTTCGTTCCTGAAGGAGAAACTAGGAAGTTTTATAGGTAGTGTCTGTAATCTTTAACAGTCTGATGGAAAACGGGAAAAAAAAATACTTGTAGGTTTGTTGAATACACAGATAGAATTAGTTAAATTTTCATGCTTTCTATAGTTAGTTCTGTGCTATCATTTCACATCAGTAATAGTGGTAACTTCAGTTCCTAATTGTTAAGTTCTCTATTTTGCGTTGGAAAGTTTAATTTAAAATTTCACACATTGTGACAAAGTTGGTGTGTTTGCAAATAGAGCTCTTCATTGGAGGGATAATGGTGAATTAGGAAACATTGTGGTGTTTGATTTGGCTGATGAAAAGTCTCGTGAACATCTTTCACCACCTCCAATGCTACTGGACTATGATTCTGATGATGAACTTGCGATATGGGTTTCTAATGGGATTTTATTTTTTGTCGTTAATTAAACCACAGAAGAAGGTGAAGAATTATCTGACGTAATTTTGAGAACATGCCAAGGAAACTGGTTATCAACTCTCATGTAGGACAGTTTCTATGTCTTCAAAAAACCTATGGTGGAAACCTAGCCAGCATTTCTCTTAATTTGTGGAAATACATAAACATCTTAATTGACGTAATTTTGAAGTCATTGAATGTGATTGCTTTGATCGACTGAGAGGAACTCAAGTGCGTGAAAATACTTGAGAGCCCATAAGCATATTTTCCTTTTTTTTTCTTTTTTTTTTTCTTAAAAAAAGTTGAAGTTTCTGTGGTCTTAAAATTCTATATTTATATGCGCTGATGTAAATTTTAGGAAGAATAACACATTCTGTGAAGGAAATATGTGAATGATATCCCAAGGATGATTAGCAATATCCATTGAGTTTTGACATCACTTTTTTATATCCTTATGCGGTATGCATCTAAACCCTAGATCTCAAATGATAAGTTTTTTGGGCCACGGTGGGTCCTAGACTGAACGTTATATGTCTATACAATACATAGATGGAGTCAAAAAATTCACCATTAATGAGTCTCAAGAAATTAAGATGAAAAGTAAAGAAAGAAATTAAAAGGAGTGTACAACAATGAAATCCGTAGTGCTGGTGCAAATCAAAGACGGGGGGTCAGCAATAACTTCCTTCGTAGGCTTCAGACAGCTTAAATGTCCTTAGTTCATAGTGAAAACAAATTAAATGCCCTTGGTTCCTGTCTTCTTCTTACCGATTGCAGTTCGTAGCACATTGAAGTTGGAAATCCACCAAAATCAATACACAATCCCAGTAACCCATTAATTCTTGTCCGAAAGTCATTCAATGCCTAATTCCCATAAACTCTCAATTTATGTTCCCAGTATCAGCCCATTTTCAGCCCCAATTTCAGTCTCTATGCCCTAATTTTATAACCCTCTCCAACTCAATTAAATCCCCATAAATTTCAAATTTCCACCCCCTTTATGTGTTCTACTCAGTTAGCAATTAGCCCCATCCTCCAGATTTTTTGTACCTTCAATGTTCCCTTAAAACCAGTTTTTAACAGCTCCACTACCCCCATCTTCCCCTGCTCCCTTTTCTTTTTTCTCAATTTAACTTCACATTTCCTCCAATGATCAACTAACATCTTTATCTGCTTTGTGTAATGCAGGTGAATCAGTGAGGAAGCCATTGTGCTCCATGTCCAAAATAGCAAGTATGGGTCTCTCCTCTTCGTTTGAAGCTGATATCCAGTGGTCCCTTCGGGTTAGCAATCCCATCAAATCCCATTTTCCAACCAAAGGTACCTATCCCATCCTCCATCTCATTAAACTCCTGCACACCTATCCGAATTTGTTATGTAAACAACATGATAGCTTGAATAGTCACCCATTTCCTAGGTTTAAAATCATAACCACTCTGTCCTATAGACCTTTCTTTGACTTTGAGGGCCCTCAATCCTATCAGTACCACTCCCCTGTTTCGTTACATCACACCCACAAACCAATCCAGTATACTGTTGGCTACTATCATCCCTATACCCCCCAGCTAACCCATATTTCTAGAGCTCATTCGCCAAAAATCTCAGTTGCCCACAATTATTACCATAACATAGCTGTCCATAAACTCCCCATCCTCAGAAGACAACATCCACCATATCCCAGTTACATTCAGTCATACCGATAGCCCGTACCTGCCCCATTAAATGAAGTAAAGGTCCCTCAACTCTGCCTATCTTAGTCCCCCTTTGCAGCAAACATATCTATTGTGAAACCCACTCCTGTGAACAACTCCATTTCCACAAAAGCTACACAAAAATTTCCTCATTCACATCACAACCCAAATCCTCAAAGTCTCTGAAATGGGAGACAAAGGGAAACAACAGTTAGTTTTGGCCAGTAAGGTTGCCACTTTGGGAGAAGGAATCCAGGGGAGGGAGGATCTGGCAAATCTGAGCAACACTTCTGAGGTCTCTAAAATCCATGTTAGCACTGGTAAAGGAAAAGCGAAAATAGCCATCACCTCTCTGCAAGAAGAAGAAGAGCATGTTTTTATAAACCATGATTTATCTAGTGAGGACAGTGAAGATGAATTGGAAGAAATTAACTGGAATTTTTCTACAGTGGGTAAACTATATGCTGAGGAAACTCTGGAGACCTTTGAGATTACTGGATAAATCCATAAAAAGTGGAACAAATATCACTTGAAGCAAGTCAAGAAGGAAGGGGCAAATTTGTTCACCTGCAGATTTGGTGACATTTTGGATGTAAAAGAGGTTATTCAAGCAGGACCTTGGACTTTCATGGACCACCTCATGGTCTTGAATCCTTGGAACCCATCCGTAGATAGAAGAGAGATCAACTTCAACCATCAGTATTTCTGGAATCATATCAGTCAGCTTCCCACAGAATTTTTGGGCAGAAAGATACCCTCCAAGATGGCTGCAATAGTGGGGGAAGTCATAATGCTTGATCCTCCTTCTGGAAACCCATCTCATGGAAATGTAGTTAAAGTGCTAACAAGAGTGGATGTGAATAAAGCAATCCCAAAAGGGATAACAACAACAAATGGTGCAGGTTACACAGGCTGGGTGAAGTTTTTCTTCAAAGGAAAACCAAAGTCTCTCTGCCCAGCATGTTTCCATATAAATCATGCCCAAGACAAATGTGTGGAAAGGGCAAAGCAAGTCCAAGTTGCTGCAAGGGTCATCCATATCTTCAATACCAACACTCTCAAGATCACTCCCTCCACCTGGTACCCATATACACCAACTGAGAGATCCTCCTTCAGAGATCCCAACCCAATAGCTCCTCATTTCCAGATTCCTAGGACAGGTTTCATAGTACCCAGCATCATCCAAAATATTGCAGAGTTAGCCATTACCACTGCTGCAGACAACCATCTCTCCCAGGGCAGAAACCAGATTGAAACCCAAGCTCATCCCAATCCAGACCAGGAAGATGATTGGAATCTCACTCAAGGGCCAAAGAACCACAAGAGGCAACGTAACCCAGAAAAAGGAACCAGCTCCAACAACCCACCTCTTCAGAACATAGGCAACAATGAAGATGAGACTCCCATACTTGCTACATCTGCACAGGCTAACTTACTGATTCAGCACAGCATTCACTCTGAGCAGGTAAATTTCTCTTCCTCCCATAAGCTTAATCTCAATTTCCATTTCATAAATCTATACAATCTTTATGCCGATACTTTTGCTAGCTACCATGAAGCAGGAAAACCCATTAAAAATCTTAGCATATCTTCCAGTAGTCGGATAAACATTAATGCTTTCCTCTCTCCAGACTTGCCAATCCCATTAGATCAGCCGAAAAACAAGGCAGTTCCCAATTTAACCCTGTTAGATCTTAGGTGCTTTAATTTTGAGAATAACAGAAACAGCCCAGTTAAGCCTGGCAAGCCTATGCAAACTACCGAAATCAAGCCCAATTCAGAAGCTCGCCCTTCCCAGGCCCAAGTGGAACTCTCCTTCTAGGCCCTTGTTAATAACCTCACAACTGGGCCCCAGTCGAGTGGCCAGTTCCAAATAATCAATCTCTCCTTCAGTGTGATTACTACCGGTCAGAATCATAAAAATCAGCCCAACCACAAATCTGGAATCAATATTTCTGTTAGCCATCGCTTACGGAAGCTCACCACAGATCCGAACTATTTCATCCAAGCCGATTTCAGTAATCCCATAAGAACCCATCTCAAGTCCATTTACAACACCACTTCAACACCAAAAAAAGCAACCATTCAAACCCAAGCCTACTTACTTGAGTATCCTCCAAATATCATCCCCATCATTTCCACGTCTTCCCAGGCCCATCCCAGGGATAACATTTCAAGCCTTCCCACTCGAAACCAACTCCTTCATCAGGCCTCACCCAGCAACCCTTTCCCCCCCCCCCCCTTCAAATCCAAAATCAAGCCAGCTACCATATTTTCCTCAAGCAACTCATCGACATCAGGCCCACTCACATCCGGCGTAACCGATTTGGGTATAGTAAGAGGGATAAGATAGTGCTTTCTAAGATATTTTTCAAAAATTTGCATACGCAGGTGCATTTGCGTTCTCATATCATAAGTAGGAATTCTCATGTGGTTAGCAATCATATAATAAAAAACAAAATTTGGCCCTCGAAAATAATCCATCATAATAATCATCTTAGTTCCCAAGACTACCCCTTTGAACCGAAAGAAGCTCTTCATCACATCCAAAAAAATCCCACTATGAAAAATTTATCTTGGAACTGCCAAGGGCTTGGAGGAAACAAGACTAAGCAACACCTCAAAAATTCCATTAGGCAAGTCAATCCGGACATCATCTTCATCTCTGAAACAAAACCAGTGAAGAAAAGACTCTAAACCATCTAGGGCCTTACAATTATCCTAACATGTGGGCCCAATCCTCGAGGGGGCTCTCCGGAGGACTATCCCTAATGTGGAAAGATAATCTTGAAATCATGATAACATACAATGTCAGAAATCTGGTAAACCTGAAAATTAAATCTAGCCCAAATGAAGAAGATACTTACATTACCTGTTTGTATGGAGAAATCATTTATGGTCCTAAAAAGGCCCAATGGGAGCATATCCTGGAAATGAGCCAAGACATAGAATATCCCTGGATCATTCTGGGAGACCTCAACATCACCCTTTCTTCTGAAGAGGCGAGTAACCGATCGGAGAACTCGGAGGGCCCCTATGATCCCATTTCTGACATTATCCAAGCTGCTGGATTAATTAAGCTGAAGCATTCTGGCCCGAATTTCACCTGGTCTAATAAAAGGGAAAAAGAGAATTTAATTCTCAAACGGTTAGATAGAGGCCTCGTCAACCAAGAGTGGGAATCTCAATTCCCAACTTCCATCATCCATAGTCTGCCATGTATTGGCTCGGATCACAACGTTATTGTTCTAGATACTGAGGTTATCCAAAAGAAGCTAAAATCTTATTTCAAGTTTTACGAGTGTTGGCAGAAAGAAGCCTCTTGCTCTGCCAATATTGTGGAAAACTGGCTTTCTATTGCCCATGGATCTGAGCAATACATCCTAATCCAAAAGCTAAAAAATACCAAAATAGGCCTTCAGAGATGGAAGAAAAATTCCTTTGGGACTATTGAAGGGAAAATTGAATCTATAGGGAAAAATATCCTTGACCTAAGAGATAGCACGGGAGAGAGAGACAGAGAAATTCAAAAAACTCTGGAGCAGGAGCTAGAACATTGGTATGATATCCAGCATAGGTTTTGGATCCAAAAATCTAGAGATTATTTCATCAAAGATGCGGACGAAAACACTAAGATTTTTCATGCCATTGCTAATTATCGGAAAAAGTCTAACAACATAGTGAGTATAAAAGATAAGAATGACCAATGGATTCATAATAGGGAAGAACTGGAAACTCTCCTAAATACCCATTTTGAGGAAATTTACTCAACCAGTAAAAACTTGATAGACCCAAACATCATCCAACTCTTCAAACCTGTCATCAACCAGTCAGAAAATAACTTCATTGTTGAAGTTCCTTCCTCGGAGGAGATTAGATCTCTGATTAGTAGTATGAAACCATGGAAAGCCCCAGGCCCGGATGGTTTCCAAGCTGGCTTCTATCAGCATAACTGGATACTGTAGGGGAAGATGTGATTAAGGCCATCAAAGCTTTTTTCACTACTGGCTTCATCCTAAAAGAATTCAATAACACCTACATATCTCTCATCCCCAAAACCAAGATCCCCCAATCCCCTGCGGAATTCATACCGATTAGCCTGTGCAACACAATCTATAAAATCATCTCCAAGATCCTAATAGACTAAAACCTATCCTTAACAAAATTATCTCCCCTACCCAATCGGCCTTCATCCCAACCAGGAACATCCATGACAATGTCATTATTGCCCAAGAAGTGGTGGAAGCTATGAAAAGGAAAACTGGATCCTCGGGCAGGCTTGGGATAAAACTGGACATGAGCAAAGCTTTCGATAGAATAGAATGGTCGTTTATCTTAGGTATACTGAAGAAAATGGGGTTTTCGGAAAGATGGTGTAATCTCATAAACCAATGCATATCCACTCCTACCTATTCTATCCTTCTCAATAGCTCCCCCGGCAAGACCTTCAAGCCCACTAGAGGAATAAGACAAGGAGACCCCCTTTCCCCGTATCTCTTCATAATCTGTATGGAAGCCCTTTCCAAAATGATTGATAGTGCCAATGATATGTATTTCCTGAGCGGCACGAAAATCTCTAAATCGGGCCCCCCAATCTCTTACCTTCTTTTTGCAGATGACTGTCTAATCTTTATAGAGGCAAATCAGGAGGAAGTAAAAAACTTTCTCTCCATCCTTGAGGAATTTAGCCATTCTAGTGGCCAATGTATCAATTTCAACAAATCCGGCATTTTCTGCAGCAAGAATATTGAAGAGGGGTTCCAAGAAACTCTAGGTGTTTGGCTGGACATGCCTAGAATGACGGACGAAGAAAAATTCCTGGGTTTTCTCCTTTTCCAAAAAAGAGCTCGGACTTTAACCTTTAACTCCATTTTGAAGAGTATGGAATATAGGCTTCATGGATGGAAATCCAAAATGCTTTCCCAAGCCGGGAGAGCTACCATGATCGGGTCGGTCATAAACACCCTTCCCAATTATCAGATGGGATGCCTAGAATTTCCAAAAAAATCTATAAATACTATGGACAAGATTCAAAGGACCTTCTGGAATACTGGTAAAAGCAATGTTAAAAGCCATTCCATAGAGGCATGGGAGTCCCTGTGCCAGCCAAAGAGTATGGGAGGTTTGGGCTTCAAGAACCTGAGGCTTTTCAATGAAGCAATGCTCACTAAACTTGCTTGGAGATTAATTCATAACGAAACTGACCTTTGGGCTAGAGTCCTAAAAGCTCGTTATTTTCCCATTTCCAGTCCGCTGAACGTCCAGAAGAAGGCTAGGGACACCTGGATTTGGAAAGGAATCGAGAAAGGCATAAAGGTTATCCGGGATCACCATTTTTGGTCAATAGGGGATGGTACCCATGTTAGGATCTGGGATCATAACTGGCTGAAAAGCATGAACACAGTTGACGTCAATGATCATCAAAGAAATTCGGGCTTAGTTTGGGTCAGCGAGATCATTGATCATGATAACCACATATGGAACGTCTCTACCATCAGGGACCTCTTCACGAGAACCCAAATGGACGAAATTATGGCAATTCCTATCCTCCAGGAAGGCAGTGATGAAATGGGTTGGAATCTCACCACAAATGGATCCTTCTCTGTCACTTCTACCTACAAAAAGCTTGTAGCTGTCGTTTTGCCTCCCTCCAGGGCTAACCAAACGGATTCCGGGGTCTGGAAAAATATTTGGCTAATCAAAACCCCTAACAGAATAAACCTCTTCATCTGGAAAATGGTAAAACAAACTCTAAAAGTTAGAAGTAAAATCTTCAAATATATGGAGAGGGTGGACCAATTTGCCCCGTCTGCAATAAGCATGTAGAAACTAGTACTCATCTTTTTATGCATTGTGATCTAGCTAAGAAAGTCTGGCAAACACTATGGCCCAGTCTGCATACAAACATGTTGTCCTATAACTGCATTATAGAATGGATAAAATCATGGCATAAGCATAACATCATCATCTCTTTCAAAGATAAGATCTCGACTCCCTATATATCCCAAATACTATGGCGGATCTGGAGACACAGGTGTGACATCATTTTTGATAAAGTAAAACCCAACCCCACCACAGTTCTTGCTACCATAGCCAATATATCACTTCATTCCCACACTATAACCACCGTCAACACCCACTTTCCCTCCACAACCCCTCCAAACCAACCCTATCCCCAACAAAACCATCCACAACCTATAACCCAGCCACAAGGCACCCTCAGTCACCTCTCGTCATGTAACGGCAATCGCCAAAACCCTACACATCACCCCAGACCAACCCTCATAGGCCCCGATATCAATCACATCCCATGTACATACACTACTGATTTATCTTCAAAAGCACAAGCAAAAAAAATCCAGTACACCAGGAAGGCAATCTGTTCCGAACTGGGCTCCGTATCCAAATGGGTATCTACGAATACTGATTATGTTATAATTAATTTTGATGGATCTTATTCTACTACTGACTATGCAGCTGGATATGGAGTCGTAGCACGGACTCCAAAGGGCTCCTTTTTAGCAGGCTTCTCGGGCGTGGCTAGGGTTGGATCCAGCCTCCAGGCAGAAGTTATGGCTTTGAGAGAATCCATTTTTTGGGCCACACAACAAGGCTGGAGACACATTTTGATCCGGGGTGATGCTAAGACGATCATCGACGACGTCAACGGCCTCACGTCTTCTAGTCCCTGGTCCTTTCATTCGCTAGTAGTTGATTGTAAAAAACTCTTAAGTTTATTTCGGTTCTGTAATTTATCTTTTATTAGTAGAGAAGATAACAAAATAACAGACTCTATTGCTAACTTTGCCCGGATAGATGGGGTGGGAAAGATGTGGAGTAACCCCTCCCAATTCTCTACCCAATTAACAATGGATCTTTGTAGTCCCTTTTTCAACTAATCAATTTCTTTCTTGTCAAAAAGAAAAAAACATAGACGGAATATTTTTTTGGTGTAAAAAAACGGGTTATCTAGCATTTTCGATCAAATTCCACCACCTTGTATCACTTGGTCTCTCTGCCGGGAACACAATTTTATAATTAAGGTTGAAGGATATACTGCGAGGAAATCGTTTCTGACTTTGTTGGCTATCTGTTGTGTTATGTTCTTCTTTCAGTAGGGTGAAAGCTGTAATTGAGAACTACTTTGATACCATCTTCTGCTCTAACCATGTGCGTCAAGATTTCTGCCGTTGAATTACATTTCCTTGTAAAATTATTATAGTGTACCACAATCGAACATGGACTTTCCTTGACTCTTGACATACAATAAAGATCATTATGTGACCATGCTATGGCGAAGGTACTTTATGATATGCTTGCCATCTTTATTTCTGGTTAAGGTGCAACAGAGCGAGTTTTAACAGATTGCTGTATGTTTGCTAAAATGCCTAGTACTTACTTCAATCCCTGCATCATTCTATCATTCTATCGTGGCCAACAAACTTCATAAATTAGCAGTACGGGATTATATCATTATATGCCTCCTATTGGCTATTGGAATTCAGAGCAAAATTCATAAATTAGTAGTACGGGATTATTTCTGGCTTTTGGAGTTGCTCTAATCTACTCCAAAAGCCCGGAAGTCTTATGCTTCAGGCAACACAACTGACAACACAGTACTTGCAGTCTCGCACTGTTGCAGCCGTTTCTCATTTGTCTTTTCATCTTTAATAGACACTGATATATATATAGCAAAGATACTCTGGACAAGGCACTGCTACTAGAGAATTCTCTAGCGATGACCGGAACTTGTTCTATTGACGATGATTTGTCTAATCCAGAATGTCATACTCTTGGGTATAGAGTATAGACGTTTGGTCAGATCTGAGCTTGATCAAGAAAAAATTGTACACAGACCTGGCTCGAGCGCTTTTTTCCTTTTTAGATCAGAATGTCATACGCTTTTTCCTTTTTAGATGGAGAAATATAGTGAGTAGTGCCCATGTCTATTAGAGCAACCAGGAATTACTAGTTAATTCATTCGGCATGACCCGTTTAGTAGTTAGTCCACCCATTAGAGGCAGTTTATTCAGTGGTCCAAAAACATGTTTTTGGATCAAAATTTTATCTCCAAGTCTTGTACACGTACGAAGTACATATTTTTTTTTTAAATATTCCAAAACTATCTTTCAACTCTTTCTTCCTCTAACAAAATTTAAAACGGAAACTACTCTCAGTTTAATTTCAGATTCTTTATTTTTTTTTTCTCTGTTGGTGATCGGAAACTAACCTTCATCTCTTTCGTTCTAAAGATCGGTTCAGGATTTTTTTTCTTTGCTTTTTGTCGACTTCAATTTCAAATCTGTAAGAAGGAAAAGAAGATGATTTTGGTGAAGAAGAAGAAGATTCGAGAATATACAGATTATAGAGAAGAAGAAGAAGAAGAAGAAGAAGAAGAAGAAGAAGAAGAAGAAGAAGAAGAAGGAGATACAAATTCATCAATTTTTGGGTTTTGTTTAAAATTTTTAATCTTCTTCATCTTGATTTGATATTCAATGTTGGAAGATGAAGATTCTCTATTCAGACGATATGGTTTAGTCGATTAAAGTGATGATTACTCCTCTTTTTTGTTTCGGATTAGTGTTATTTTTATTTTTTATGATTATAGGTTGTTTGTTTCAATATGTACTGTGAGATTATACTCTTTTTTCTTTGGTACATATTTTTCTTCAATACATATCAATATGTACGAAGGAAAATATGTATTGTGAGATCATACATTTTTTTCCTTCAGTACATATCAATATATACAGTTGGATCAATATGTAATACATATTTTCCTCCAATATATATCATATGTACTGTTGGATCAATATGTACTGTAGGGTCATACACATTTTCCTTCAATACCTATTTTCCTTTAGTACATACCAATATGTATTGTAGGATCATAAACTTTTCTATCTATCAGCGCATATTTTATATCAATATGTACCGAAGGAAAATATGTATTGTGGGATCATACACTTTTTCCTTCAGTACATACCAATATACGATGAAGGATCAATATGTACTAAAAGATCAATATGTACTGTTCTTGGCGACTACTAGAGATCTTCTTCTTTTTTTTTGATGATTTTTTTGAATCTTCGGTTTTGACTTTTGATTTTCGATTTTGAATCTTCGGTTTTGATTTTCGATTATGAATTTTTCGGTTTTGATTTTGATTTCAGAAAAATGCTTCAGTTTTGATTTTCGATTTTAAATCTTCGGTTTTGATTTTGATTTGAGAAGAATAATATTGAATCTTCAGTTTGGTTTTGATTTTCGATTAGTTTTAATGCCCGAGATTTCAGTTTCAGCAACGCCCTAGATTTCAGTTTTAGGTTGTTTTTATTTCACACGATTGATTTCTATAGGTAGGTAAGTAATTTACTCTTTTTAAAACTTTTTTGGACCTCCGGATGAACTATATTTCCTGCTGGATCCTAGATTAAATGGGTCATGGGTCTTTGGACCATTCAAAAAATTTCCCTCAGAGCAAATATATTGGTGAGGCCTAAAGCACCAGAAGGCTTATTACCGTTATGTATAGTATACAACAACTAGAGCTAGGCTCCACCTCCACAACAACAGAGAGGCTCCACCTACACATATGTGTGTCTCCTTCACCTGGACTGTCTGTCTATGTTTATTATGTAGTGTACTCAAATGTGTACCATAATCATAAATTGATTTTGTTTCATAGACGATCATTTCCGGTTTGAAAATAAATATAGACAATTACTATGTTTAGTCACAATCAAATTTCTCTTCATAATTCCCCTCTTTCTGACACAATTGTTTCCTTCCTAAGAGCTTCACCCTAAATTAACATGAAAGCTGGAGTTAGCAACAACGACAGTATTTTTCAGTAACTCCAACCCAAGAAAATGAAAGAATCACCGAAATTTTAATACAAAGAAACATCATTGACAGCGTGTTTGGTTCGGGGTAATAGGAGGGTCAGGAATCCAATTACTAGGGAACCCGTTGAATTCTCCGAACCAAACAAGTTTAACCGTCTCAGAATTGAATTACTTAGGAATCGGATTCCTTAAATTTCATGGTTTCCATTGCACTGGTGGATGAGTGCAATTGAATCCGATTCCAGAGAATCAAAATGATCTTTTTTGGAAATAACAAAACTATCCTTGCCATTAAAATCATCATCAAAATTTTTTATCTAATTTTTGTTCGAACTCTTTGTGGAGAGAACAAAACACCAACTCGAATTCCCTCATGGAAAAATCTTCTTCTATCCTAACCTAAAAAGTATTTCTCACTACTGAGTTGCATTATTTTCGAAACCCTAAAATTCAATTCCCCATCTCACACCTAAAAAATCCAATTGCATCTTGTTAAACCCTAAACCTATAATAAAAATCAGTGAAAATGTTGAAACTACAAATGTGAATCCGTTTGTATATTAATCTATTAAACTTATAATTTCATTTTACTGTTTTGAATTTCTAACGTTAAGTTGTGTTCTTGTTTTAATCTTCAAGCTTACTATTTTTTCTAACCCTAACTTTAAGTTCCTAATGAACTAATTTGACTGAAGCTCTCTTGTTGTTTGCTTTGCAAATTTTCATTGATTTTGAGTATAATGAGAATTATTCAGAAGTAGGATGTTGCTTGTTACTGTTGTTGATTGATGCTGGATGGTATTCTGGTTTTGAAATTTTAATTTTATATGAAAATTTGGATAAGTGTTTGAATACCAATGTTTTAGTTTTAAAGTTTTAAAATTTTTCACATTAGAAGTTAAGTGTTTCAATCCTAAAGTGCAGAGGTATCAAAGTTATTTGATTAGTTTGGATTACTATGTAATTTAATTATCTCAACCAAACACTATTTTTTTGATTAAGGAATTCATTTATAGGAAAAGGATTACCCCATAATTGAATTCCTGAAATTCAAAAACTTGAACCAAACGCCCCTATGAATATGGACTTATAATGCTCTCTTCTGTTGCTATGTTACTGTCGCTTCTAAGGTTAGAGTTTTCTAAATATACCCTCTACATTTGTACTATTTACTGCGAGAGGATACAATCTTTTAAGTTAAATTTCAGAAATAAGCAAACAAGTCATTTCAGTCTTGGGACATTGCTTCTTCGTCTGGATGAGATCCCAATAATCTTATCTTCTATAGCAAACCTACTGCTTCCCCTAAGGTCGGTTCCTACGGGAATATGCAAATGTTTTAATTTGGCATACCATGCAGAGTGGGAAATGTCTTTCTCTGTTGTGGTAAAACTATGTTGTTTTCCCCTTTAAGTACTGAATTATTCGGCATGGAGAATTTTTCGAATTGAACCACTTAAAGCGTCCACAGTCATGCGAGTAAAAGATGGACTAAACCCATATATGCTCGTTGAGTTAATCGTAGTAGGACGGAGCGTAACCATATTTGGTATGGATTGCTAGGGTTTCAGACCAAAAATGGTCCAAAATCCGGAACAAACCCAAATTTGATGGAGCGCACATATAATTAGCGTTTGATGGCAGGCATGAGTAGAGGTGAATGTTTGATGGCAGGCGTGAGTAGAGGTGAACGTTTGATGGTGGGCGTTAATATAATTTGCTCCCCACTAGACTAAACAAACAACAAACGTGTTTTATATGTCCGCCCAAACAACAAACGCGTTTTATACGTCCTCCTGTAATGAAGCATGCATATGTTTGCGCTTGACTACATTTTCCTCTTCTACCGTTGCGCTTAACCACCCAGAAAAGCAAATTGTTTTAGTTTCTTGTGGTATTTGGTCTTTACTCAGCTCATGACTGTAGATGCTCTTACCACCTAGTTACTAGTTATAGTTTTAAGACTCTTAACCACTAAACCAACTGCTCATTGTTGATTATTGATTGTGCAGTTTATATTATGTATAAGCTCCATTAAAAATCCTAAAAGTAATGCTAAAACGTCTTTTATTTTCATCTAATATGTACGGATTTATTAGTGTCGAATTCATATAGCTAAAATAAATTATACATGAATTAAAGATTTCTGCATTGCGCATAATTGACTGCATAGTTGATTCAATTTTCATTTTACCTACCCGGATAATGCACGCATTATTGCCGACCCAAATTATTGTTGTTCGCCAAATTTCTAACTAGGGTCTTATTAGTAAAAAAACTATTTTTGTGTGTTTTGTAGGGTTTTTATGAGATTTTAGGTATTATATATTTAGTGAGGCTCTTATATATCTCAACACTTAAACCATGGATAAAAAAAGCTCCCACGTTAAACGATGATGGAACCCTCGTATCCTACTGGTCAAAATATATCTTTTTATGATGCAGCAATTCTGGTGAGGACACTAACAAAGTTTAACTGGTGCAAATATTATAGGGTAAGGAAAACCTATTCTTGGATTGACTGTTATGCTTATAAATTACTACACTTCCTTGAGATCCTGTACTTATTATACCGGATTAGCGTCACTTATAGTGGGTGAACAATACCCTAGATCGACGATCTTTGTTTAATCATCTTTAATAAACGACTATGGTTAAATTCTATATTTTATACCAGAAAAAAAACTAAATATATTTATACTTTCTATATTAGATCGTAACTACTTTTAAGTTTCTTTTTACCAAATAACCATACAAGTGATCTAAATACTCATAAACGCCATATTAATAAGGATTGTTGCAAATAATTCAAAAAGAAGTTTATTCTAAAATTTATACCAAAATCATGATAAACTTTCGTCGCAATCAAATAAAAGAGTTTTAAAAAACATCAAAGATGTTGGTCTAGCATAAGTAATGTAGTTATAAAACGTTATCATCATCAACTTCATTGTAGTTTAGCTACCATCACAGTGTGGTATTAACATCTCAGGATCAATATATAAATATGTATTTTGTATAGTAGAAAATGAGAAAGAAAAAATACGTAATGTTGTTATGACTACTTGTTGACAGGTCAAATGTGTTTCTTAATATAGACTTGAGTTTGATTATTTAGTGGCTTAAACTGCCTTCACCATAATTTGTCGTATCACGGGAAAAACTTCAACGACGGAAGGTGATGGTAGTCTGAAGACTTCATATAGGGTGACAACACGCAATGACTGAAAGGTGACAATTTGTAGGACCTTAAGTTTTCATATTTTTTCAATCGGAAAAGACAAGATCTAATTAATTAAGAAAGATTGCAAAATACATATTTAGTTAATATAAGTTGGTTGTAGTTGTGTAAAGGGACTGCACATTTTCTTAGTCATTGCGTCCTTCACAGAGATTTAAAACCCAAAATCGTTTGGTGGATAAAGAAAAAAGTATCTTTAAGATTACAAATCTCGAACTTGGAAGGTCATGTATTATAGCTCTCAAGAGTTACACATATGAGACATAATTATTGAATTGAACCTAAAATCTGATGGAATAAAACTAAAGGTTAATAAGCCTTAAATGTGTCATCAGATTTCATGAACTGCAGATTATTACTCTTCGGTACAACACCAAAGGTACTATTAGTATCAACACGTTACTCAATTGAAGTGGATATGTGGATTATACGATGTGCATTTGTTAAGAAGAAAAAGAGTTTGATTAGAGAGTATAGTAAAAGGGTACAAACAACTATCAATTTTCATCATCTTTTTGTTAGGTTGTTTTCATGCACCCATCAGCTACAACCGTCTCTTATATTCATAAGAACGGCTATGTTTCGTAAAAAAAAGTCTATCTCAAATGGGCAACTATAAATTTTTATAATCATTTTATTAGTTAGAAAAAGAGATTGGTTAGAAGGTATAAGAAAAAGATACAGTCAACTACTAATTTTCATCATCATTTTATTAGGTGAAAAATTGTAATAGTACATTATTAGAAGAAGGCAACTATGCACATTGCATAGCACAAGCATAAATCTAGTTAAAATATATTACAATAACCAAAGTATGAGAGAATCAACAATATTAAAGGTGATGCAAAATAAACTCACCACATTAAAAGTTGTTTATATTTTTAACGGTGACCGTAACCCACTTTCTGATTGGTGGATGAGTATTATCCTATTTGATTATGATTGATTAATTCATTAAACTCTTATTCTCATTGGTTTAGATGAACCCATTTGAACCGGGTGGGGAGGCAAAGCTCCGCCTTGGTGCCCAAAAACTAACAATAAAAATAATTTCCATCGGACTTGGTGCGTATCATAGGTTTCTTACTTGTCAGATATAATATTTAAAATAATAACCTAAAGGCACCATCTCTGTCACGAGAGATAAAGACTCTACCTCACGGCAACATCTCTACCGAGCAACCAAAACTCTATCGTTCGGTAAAAATTGTGTCTCAATAGCCAAACTGGCAAATCTGTCGATTTGCCCATTGAGTTTACCATTTAGCCCTACCATAGTAAGTGCACAATTGGCGAATTCTGTACACATGAACCTGCCTAAAGGGTAACTTCCTTTACATGGACTAAGCCAAGTGGGTGCATGTGGGTCTACGAACCTCACAAAATTTTGAATCTGAGTAGAAATAGGTTTGGATGTAGGGTAATTTTTATGCCTTGTGGGTGTAAATATATAAGGTAGAATCTAAATTTTGTATCGTTAATGGGGTCAAAAAAATAGTGAACGCCAAAAAAAATTATTTGACCCCAGGACTGAATTGCTCTGGCTTCGTCCATGTTCCTTTATACTCCTCCGTCCAGGAAAAAAGATACTATCACTTTTTAGTATTTCTTTTCCTGGGACGCAGGTAATACTATTTATGTTGCCTTCGAAGCTCGTGTCTCTCAGTCCTTTTTGGTGTAGCATTGTAGCCTTGTAGGTTGGTACAAGCATAACTTGCGTATCTTTGGGAATAATGAGTACAAATCTTACTAATATAAAGGAAATACTTATTTTTGGTTCGTCTAACCCTGATATTATAAAAATAACCTCCAACATCAATAATATAACTATATATGTATCGATGAGTAAAATTGTATATTAACCTATCTTTATATATTTATAATACCTTGTTCTAAAAATAAATTAAAAATTCAAATCTTAGCACATATTAAACTAATATAAATAAAAAACATTTGTTTTTTTGAAGCATAAATAAGAATCAAATAAGAAACATTTGTGATATATACCGAAAGACATTCCAAAAGATAGTTGTCATGTGAATTGTTTTCCACGATCCTTTGGTGCTTCATTGTGATGCAATCGAGGTTACGTATATGTGATCTTATGCCAACTAAACGGTCACCACATAGACGGGACAGAAAACGGCATTAAGGAAAGTGGTCGATAGAAAGTGCTTCCAATACCTGAGAGTTGTGACAGTGTA
This sequence comes from Papaver californicum, assembly GCA_023531435.1. Lineage (NCBI taxonomy): Eukaryota > Viridiplantae > Streptophyta > Magnoliopsida > Ranunculales > Papaveraceae > Papaver > Papaver californicum. Next base: position 20,191,996 of record JAJJMC010030977.1, on the reverse strand, counting down.
TAACAATCCAAAACTCCGAAAGATGTGGGATCAAGTTTTGGGTATCAACATCACCATCAATCTTATAAAATTGCTATATAAATTGTTGCTTAATTAGCTTCTTTGGTTAGTCTATAGCTCTCACGGTTGGAGCGATTCTCAATTAGTTCCACTTTGTTAATTTAAATTCTATTTTTTGTTTTCCTTAGATTGGACTACTTTTAATTTGCTCTTAATTATACCGTTACACCTACCATACGTGTGTTCCGTAATCTGCACAGGAGCTTTATGCGTAGTACCAAAATTTTAGCCCTACATTTCTTGTTTTGTTTTTCTTTCTTAACACAGAAACTTAGCTCTACGCTGAATGCTACTGTACTGTTGTTAAGCCAGACTTTTACATATCTTATCACATGTTCCAGTATCACCCCCGAACCTAATTTTCTCCATGACAAAGAAAGATCCACTCCCCACTTCAAAGTCTCTAATGAGATTAAAGCTTCACTGCAGCGTTCACATGAGTTTCTCTTATGAGTCAGTGATGCAGTTTTCTCTTGGGAAAGTCTGGTTCCATTAAGCATAGCTCTTTCTTTCTCTTTTAATTGTTATTCATTTTCAGCTTTTCCTTTTTTTTTATTCAATTCTCTTTCTTATGTGCTACTTCACTATTTCTATATAATTTCCTTGGATATTTTTCCCCACTGTCACCTAACATTCAACCGCAACCCTTATATAGGGCTTACAAGTTCATAGAGGAGTTTTTCATATGAGGACATATTATGGTTATTAGTTATAAATTACATATTATGGTTATTAGTTATAAATTTTAAAACCTCTTATCTATTATATTTTCATAATAATTAGATTATTTTTGTTTAATTAGTAATAATTAATCTAATTAGTTAATATAATAAACTAATAAAATCATGTTATACTTAATCAAACCAAATCATATTTTTATATGTTTTGTTTTGGGTTGGAAAGAAAAAGTAGAAGAAAAAAAGGAATTTTTTTGGAGATTTTTGAAAAAACCTAGATTTTGATTCACTCAACCAAAATGAGTGATTCTAGCTTAAACTTTTGGCCTTTTTCTTCCTCAAAATTGTTTAAAGTACGTAAAAAATAATAATTATGATTCAGGCAAGTCTACGGTTGGGTTTTCATCTCGAACTCAACCGTATGACATATTTACGTTTAGGTTTCGATGAACACCTAACCGTAACTGGTTTAAAAATGGCGAAAACCCAATTGTTGCATTTCTACGGTTGAGTTTTCAGCACGAACCCAACCGCAACTCATTATGTACATGAGTATTTATTGTTATTTATTGCACTAGTTACGGTTAGGTTCGACCAAAAATTCCCAAACGTAAATAATATTACGGTTGAGTTCAATTTATGGTTCCCAACCGTAATTTCTTCTGTATTTTTTTTTGTTTTTACGGTTGACTTTAGGGGTATAACCGAACCGTAAGTATTTATACGGTTGGTTCGATGCCCTTAACCTAACCGTAAATTTCTCTTTCCCTGTGTTTTACAATCGAACCTAAATTTAAAATATTTAGGTTTGAAAAACCCAACCGTAAAGTTTCATCTTCATCTTCATTTTGTAAGTTTACGGTTGGAAATTAGAAAAATCTAACTGTAAAATCAAAGAAAAACCAGTTACGTTTGAGAATTCAACCGTAATTTCTTCTAAACATGGATTTACGGTTGGTTTTGGAAAAAACTCAAACGTAAAATTTTCTGAAAACCTATTTTTTTTTAGAATTAATCAATCAAAAAAGATATCAATCACAAAAAATATGGGTTCTTTTTTAATTTCTTGATTAGATTGGTTTGATTTATTTTGATTGTCATCACTGCTACCTTCACGAGGAGAAGGAGAAGAAAGGGGGAGAAGAAAAGTTGAAATGGGGAAGGAGAGTTGAAACGGAGAAGAAAAAAAATTGAATTAGATAGTTAGATTATTTTTTTTAGGTTTTAATAGATTGAATGTCAAATTAAAATTTTTATAGATAAAAAGCTAATGTAGACATTTACTATTGTTATAGGATATTTTCTGATCAATTATTGAAAAACCTTAAAAAAATCCTTTATTGGAAATATAAGCCCTGTACAATGATTCTTCAACTGTTCATTCATGCTATGTTTCAAAAGAAAATAAACCAAAAAAGCTGTTCATATATCATGATGTGTGTTATGTAGTGGTGTATCTCTGCTGTTTACCACTTGCTAATTTACAGTACTAAACATTTTAATTAGCCATAATATCTATCTAAGCGGATATTAATTGGTCAAATATAAATCCCTCTATCGTGCACTAACTCCAGTCAGTAGGTACACAAATATCCGTTTCCAACAAACGAATGGTCCTATCGTAATATTAACCCAAATCTTTGTCCAAAAAGCCAAAAACATCAGCTTTTGTCTTTATTCTTTTTCCTTCTTTTTATAATTTTGTGGTATCCGTTGAGAGCAGAGAAAGAAAACCCACACACTCTCTCTCTGTTTAAGTCTGATAAACAGTCAGTCAGTCAGTCAGTCAGTCAGTCTCACTTGGTAATAATTATAACACCAAAAATCAAAACTTTCAGAGGAAATGCATCACACTGTGCAGAAATCATTTCATTTCTAGCACTCCCATTTTCATCTTTCAGATAATGTTGATATTGTTAACCAGACAGAGTTGATACAATTTTTTCTTTTGTGAGGAGGAAAAAGCAAAGAAAATGAAGAATTCTACTGCAGCTAAACATTTGATAGGTAATGGAATAAAGAGATCAGAGAATACATTAGCTCATAAACTCTCAACTAAAACATCAGTTTTCAGTATAAGACTTTATGTTCTAATTGGAGTTTGTGTAGGTCTTTTGGTCATAACCATCCTTCTCATTACATTTCTCTGTTGTTTTCGTCGAAAATCGATTAAACGTAGAATGCGGATAAAACATTGTTCAGGTTCAACTCCAATGATTTCAAAAGAGATTCTTGAGATTCTTGATGAAGGCATTAGATTAAAAGAATCTAAAGAGTTTATTGATTGTGAAAAAAATGAAGTGATAGTTCATCATCATCATCATAATAATAATAATGAAGTTATGAAAAATGGAAGTTTAGGGAGTTTATTATCTGGAGGTAGTAGTCATGAGAGTTCTTCATCTGGGGGTTCTTCAGTTGAAGTACCAGATCTTGGATGGGGAAGATGGTATACTTTAAGAGAACTTGAAAACGCTACCGATGGATTCTCTGATGAAAATGTGATTGGTGAAGGTGGATATGGTATTGTTTATCGAGGAGTTTTGCCTGATTCTTCTGTAATTGCAGTCAAAAATCTTCTAAACAAGAAGTAAGTAATTCCTTTTTGGTGAATTTCAGATTCAGAAGTAGTATATTTTTATGAAATTTATTTCATTTACTGTGTATGGTCAGGCTCTGGGTTTAAGAATTTTAAAATGTTAAGATCTAGGGTTTTGAATTGGATAATTGGGGATGTTGTTTTGTTTTCCCCTAAATTTTAAACCAAATATTTTGTCTTTACATGTTTTGATTACTCATTTGGTAATTACTTGTTACTCAATTGTTTCTGTCTTTTAAGGTTAAGACAACTATAGCATTAGCATTCAGCAACAATGTAGATGAAATTAGCAATGCCCAAAAATAAAGGGAAAGGATTGGATTCTTTTTTCTTTGATTCATTAATAGAATTAGAATATAATGGGGTGGAACACAAGACATATGAGATACCACTCTTGCCGAGAATGTGCAACTGTGATAGAATCTGATGTATTAGTGCTGTATGATTGAACCCGGCAAATACAGGCGAATTTAGTCCTTTAGACATAGTTAGGGATGGGGAGGGAAGCCTGTGTCTGAGTGGAGATAATAATTAACTTTGGCTTTTAGCTTACTAGATGTAATGATTTACTTGATTTTCTAATAAGCCTATGGAATCTGTAATGAGTCACTTTGACAAATTGGTCTCCCCATTAATAACTCGAGACCCGGGTTATGTACTTAATTTAAAGTCAATGGAAATACTTATGCCAGCTATAGAGGGTTAAACATTAAGAACTTTAATTTGGAGTAAATAATACTATAAGGGAAAGTTCCAAGGTGGCGAGGTATAACATTGGTGAAATAATTTTAATTATTGATTAGGGGGAACAGTGATTTCATTCTGTTGAAAACCTTGGTATCGGAAACTGGGTGTCATAACATCCTTGACTGGTGCTATGCTTCTTTGGAATTGTTTCCAAGGTACATTTATTGAAGTTTTTGAGAAATCATGTAACCTGGGTTGTTAGGTTTTTACTTTCACCTTTAGGCAATGAAATAACAGTTTTGTAAAGAACTGTGAATTATGAACTTTATTGATAACTTACATTTTCTATTTTCATTTCAAGTCCGAGATTTTGATATGAAATTTTATACTCTGTCGCCATGTTGTTCATAGAGGTCAGGCAGAAAAGGAGTTCAAGATTGAAGTTGAAGCCATTGGAAAAGTAATGCATAAAAACTTGGTGGGTCTTATTGGGTATTGTGCAGAAGGGACTCAAAGGTATGTCTATTTGTCCTTCTGTTATATCTGTTCCATGCACTTTGGAAATTAGTGGGGATCATATGGTTTCTGACATATTTTGTGACCACCATTGATTGTGCAGGATGCTCATATTTGAATACATAGACAATGGGAATCTGGAGCAGTGGTTGCATAGCGATGTGGGGCCTGTTAGCCCTCTTACATGGGACATTAGAATGCAGATTGCAGTAGGAACAGCGAAGGGGTGTGTACATCTATCTCTAGTCTCTCTTTAGTTTATCTATCTGTTTCATTTTGCTACCTAAAGTATTAGCGGATGCAATTTGTTATCAACTCCCTTACTTCTCAAAAACTGTTAGAATTTGCGACCCAAAAAAAAAGAAGTGCTATTGTTTGCTTGTGATGAATCCCCTATTCTCCTCCTCATTGTCGCATGCTATGTTTTCAGATTAGCTTATTTGCACGAAGGGTTAGAACCAAAAGTTGTACACCGTGATGTCAAATCTAGTAATATTCTTCTTGATAAAAAGTGGAACCCCAAAGTCTCAGATTTTGGATTGGCTAAGCTCCTGGGATCAGATGCAAGCTATGTGACTACACGCGTAATGGGGACATTTGGGTTTGGTTTTTCTCTAGCAAATACTCTAAGCCGCTCTAATGTTCACTATCGGCTAGTTAATGGTTTTCCATTTGTAATGTTCAAGTATCCTTCTGATGCAGATGTGTGGCACCAGATTATGCAAGCACAGGTATGCTAAACGAGGCCAGTGATGTGTATAGTTTTGGAGTTCTACTCATGGAACTAATATCAGGAAGGACCCCTGTTGATTATGCTAGACCAGCTGGAGAGGTAGTTGGAGTTATTAGTTTTCCAATTCTTGCATTTTACAACTTAGAACTATAACCTAATACGATTTTCTGGAGCATGCTTTTCTAGGTAAACTTGGTCGAGTGGTTCAGAGGTCTAGTTGCCAGTAGGCGAGGAGAAGAGGTTGTGGATCCACTTATCGAAATCCAACCTGCAGCAAGAGCATTGAAGCAACTCCAACTGATTTGCCTTTGCTGTATAGATTTGGATGCAAGTAAGCGACCGAAGATGGGACAGGTTGTACACATGCTCGAAGCAGAAGACTTTCCCTATCGTGCTGTAAGTCTAATTTTGTTCACTTACATTATTCCCTTGTTTTAGTTGCACTTCCAGTTGTTTGAATTCAATTTAGATCTCCCTTAGATCTTGTGAAACTCTTTGACAAGGCTGATGTTTACTTTAAACAACCCAGACCTTTGGAATGAGACGCCTTGTTCTATCACTCTAGATACTTTAAACTGTATCTCCTGTATTAATCAAGCCGGAGTACTTTGTGTGAAACTCGGATTCCTGCTTTACCAATTTGCTTCACTTGACGGACCATATTTTGATACATCTTTGTCCTGAGCTTTGCAGGAAAGCCGATTAGCTGCCCAACTGGACGCCATCTCCCCCTGCAACAGTGCTAGTCCTACTGCTATCGCCAGAATTGCTTTGGCTCCAGTCGAAACAGCAGAGAGATGATATGTTTGCTAAATGGTTAAAAGATGAAAGCTTATGGAGCGATACGGCCGAAGTTGTATGAATAGCTTTATTAGAAAGAGGTATAATAAGTATTTCCAAGTTTTTATTCTGTAAATCAAATTGCTCTACTAGTTTAAGGAAGATAGAAGAATAATAGTTTCGCATATACCAGTCGTAGAACAAAACTTCTGTTAGTTTTGCGATTACTGTTTTGTTACACCTCCATCATGTGGTACTAATGTGATAATTCAAAGGAAGATTACCACTCGGGAACAACAGTCTAGTTCATTATAATAGTAGAGTAGCGCAGTTTTACAATAAGCTCTTTCTCCGTTACCATAAAAAAAAATTCTCAGCACAAAAATGTAAGCCGTCAAAGTGATGAGAGCATCAAATTTGGATTGTTTTAATATGTATCTTTGATGAAGTCCTGAGCCTCAATCACATAAGTCTCAAACAATGAGCCTGGGTTCGTATCTGCAGCATTTACAGTGAGTTAAGATATGTCATTCGTAAATCAGAGAGACTTGTGATACATGAGATACAAAATCACAAGCTTTTGTGCATCAATTTGTAAAAGAGTTACTGCCTTGAAATCCTTATGTTGGGCAACTAATATAAAAACTATCTACATTGTAGATTCAGAGATCTCTTGTGAACGCTCTTTTTTGAATAAGAAAATACTAACCATAAACCAGCCTCAGTATAGAGAGAACCTGCCTATCACTTTGTCAATCCCCCGCCTCCCATATATGGAGATTCAATTATGCTAGAACTTCCGGCGAACTACCCAGAGATCACTAGGCCAGTACAGTCCTTAAAAAGTCATTTTGGCCAGCCAAGTAGAGGCCTTAAAAGTTCGTCTTAACCATTTAAATGCTTAGGGTCTTGGCCATGTGAAGTTCTTCAGATTTTATTTGCTTAGGATCGTGTCCATTACGAAACCAATTTCAAATTATTATTATTATTTTTTTTTGACGAAAGTAACTTTTTCATTAACAAGTAAAATAAGTTACATTGTTCTCCGACACACTTCTTATGTCAGAAACACTTGTTTTTGCCTTATATTCATATCTACCGAGTCTATATCACAACTAGTTCTCCTAAGGAACACTTTAGTTAACTAACCCGTAATACTATTATATTTTCTATTTACATATGTATAAGAGTCCGCAACATTTTATCCCAGTCGTTGAGAGTCATGTAAAAAAGAAATAGCGACCTCCAGTCAACGACAGGAATTTTATTCACTTGAGGTTTTGGGAATCCTCCAACTTCAAATTTTATTCACCTGGGGTCATGGGAATCCTCCAGGACTAGTTGTGTCTGGCATTTCTAACAACCTCAATTATGCCAATATAGCCAACTTCTCAGAGTAAGAAAATAAGGAAAGATCACTGATTAACGAAAATTGACTTCACCTTATTTATGAACGTTTAATTGGAGATATCCCTACAAACTGGGGGATACCATATAAAATAATATAGGGTTATTTCAAAATATTTTTAAAATTCCTTATCCATGATATTTTTATAATCCCTTGTTTATCCTTGATTAATCAGTAGTTAATAAGTTATCTTAAATAAAACTTAAGATTATTAATATAGTTAGGGTGTTATGTTATTATAGAGAAATAGGTAGAAGAGGAGGAAAAGAAGAAGAGTTTTAAAAAAAAAATGAGATTTAGGAAGAGTTTATAGAAACAAGTAAATCTAGTAAGGAGTTTGAGGTTGGGGAACCTTCATCTCAACAAGGATAAGGGGTTTACGTTGCATTTGATAACGATTCTCAATTGCAAGATTTTACGGATAATAAAAAATGAGCACGAAAGTTCAAGTGAAGAACCAACCCTTGGAAATGAAGAATGTGAAAATTCAAATGCTCCAAACACTCAGGTACAGGTCCAAATTAGTTAGAAAGTATTTTTTTATGTTCAAATCGCCATGGATGTGCAGTGGAAAAGCTCGTTGTCGGTATGGTATTCAAACATTACACAATGCCGACAACAAGCATTCCCCCTAAGAATATCTCGTTGGATATTCTGTCGGTATGGTATGAATACTTTGTACCATACCGACTGACCCTAAAAACATATCATAGTTTTTGGGGAAGACAAGCATTCCAGTCGGCGCAAATCTTTGTTATGCCGACTGAGTCCAATAGTATGCCCCAAAAGGGTCATTCTTGGATTTACAGTCGGCATAATAAGATCGAAAACTATCTATGCCGACTGGCATTAAAAAATGTCCAGTATTTTTGTTACCTTAGTCGTCATTGAAGATGTCTATATATGCAATGCCGACTAATACCTTTTAAAAATATAAGTCATCTGAATATTTATTAGTCGGCATTGTTATTTAATTATCGAGCATGCCGACTAAGTAGAAAAAATAGTGAAGTCATTTTCATTGTAAGTCGGCATTGAATGTAACTTTTTCTATAATGCCGACTGAGCCTTTGGATATATTTTTTGCCTTAAAATATTCTATGTCGTCATTGATTTAATTTTTCGATCATGCCGATACTGAATCATCTTTACTTTATCTCTACTTATTTCTTGTTTATTGTGGTTAGATCATGCTTGGGACCGATGCAGATACTAAACCTTTGCGAGAGCTGGGTCCAGATACTTCAGAGTACTATGGAATGATTTGGTAAGTTGCGAAATGATTCCAAAAGTATGTATGAGCATTTATTACGATATATATAACTTGTTATTTTTATGTGTAATGTAGGAGTTCACAAGTAAAGATGATGCAATCAAGTGGCCTATGGATACGACTTTCAAGAATAAGTGTAATCTAGTCAGAAACAATCGGGGCAGATTAACTCGGTTTGAGATGGCTTATGGGATAGGTGGGAAGTACTCTAGCCACAAGGAAAAAGGATATGTGTTTCCAAAGAAGACTCAAAGAGTATACAAGACTATAACTAGAAAGTATGAAAACCCCTTTAAGCTTGTGTTTAATTTGAAAGGAAATGCATGGAAGAGTAAAGTGATGCGCGGTCGACATAACCATCCAGATCCAAAGACCTTTGTAGGCCATTCTGTAGTTGCAAAGTTGAAACCCGATCAATTGAAGGAAATAGAGAGATTAAATAAAACACGCACCACACCTAGTCAAATCCTCAACGGTATAAATACGAAGAATCCAACCAACGTTTCTTCTTTAAGTACTATCTACAGTGCAAAAGCAACTATAAGAAGGCGGCAATAGCAAGGAAGGTCGGTTATGCAAGAATTTCTAAAGTTAGCAACCGATCACAATTATACACATAAGGAGAAAATTGGGTCGGATAGCAAGGTCCTTCAAATATTCCTTGCACATCCGTTGATGGCATAATTGGCTCAATCATTCTTCCCAATTCTTATGATGGACTGTACCTGCAAGACAACAAATACCATATGCCGTTGTTCAACATCGTGGGTCATACATCAGATAAGGTAAAATTTACATTGACTTGGTGTTTTATGAGAGACGACCAGGATCATAGCTATAGCTGGGCCTTAGAACAGTTGAAGTTACTCTTTCATGGCAATGATCTTCCAACAGTTATAATAACTGATAATGAACAAGCATAAATGACTGCGATTTCTGTAGTTTTTTCGGATGTACAAAATTTTCTTTGTACATTCCATATAGGGAACAATGTGAAAAAGAATTGTCATGCGGTTATTGAAACACCACAGAAGAATATTAAGAAGTCTAAGAAAGAAGAAGATGAGGAACAAGTTCGATTAAGCCAACCATAACCCGAGGGACAAGAGGAAGAGAAAAAGAGAACTAAAGAGATGGTGGACAAAGAACACAAAGAAAATCATCTCAAATGAGATTTTTAGGCGAGTGGGATGCCTTGACTTGGTCCATCACCGAGGTTAGATATGAAGAGAATTTGAATACGTTTGTTGCTCATTGGGGGGGAAAAGTACCCAAGTATGGTAAAATATTATAAAACCCAATGGCTGGATCCTTACAAAGAGAAATTTGTGTAGGCATGGACCAACCAATATAAACACTATGAAAATGAAGCCACTAGTATTTCAGAGTCCTCTCACGGCCGATTGAATAAACTCTTAGATTTAAGTCAAGAAAATGTTGTTACGGTGACTAGGGCAATGAAACATTATTTCAAGAATGATATTGATAGAATTAAGAAAGCATTTGAAAAAAGATCAATGGAGAAAATGATAGCACATTTGAAGGATGAAAAGTTGCTCCAGGGAATAGAGTACAACATGTCACATTGGGCGATATCGTATATGATGAGAGAATTAAATTGAGAGAGAGATTATGGCCAACCGGATGATGTGTGTGTTTTTCCTACGGTGTCGTCTATGGGTCTTCCATGTAGTCATATGCTTGTGAAGTATAATGATGTGATACCTATTGAGGATGTTGATCAGTTTTGGCGGCGACTTTCTTTCACCCCTCCTCCTACAGAAGATGCCGGAGAAAATTGTTGGGATACTAAGGAAGCCAGAGAATTCTTCAACACTTACGCAAGGGGAAACTCGGTTCAAAAATAAATTTTTTTGAGCCAAATGAGGCGATTGAGTTATCCATACACATTAGACGTGGAAGAACCAATTAAGGAAAGCTTATTGTCCGTGAAGTGACCTACGGTAGTAATTGAAATGTTGTAAACTTGAAAAGGTTCACTTTTGGGGACGTATTATGTAATGGTATTTTGTGGGAGTCACTTATATTTTATATTTTATACCATGAATGAATCACGCTCAATGAATGAAATGGTTTTAGTTCAAAGAATGGTTTGAAGTTGTGTCATGAATGGTTTTTAGTTGTATATTTAGCTTTCATCGGCATTGACTGGACTATACCAATTATCAGTCGGCATTTGTTTTATTGGTTTCGCGCATACCGACTGAAGCATATAAATAAAATATCCATTTTCTAAGGGGAAGTCGCAATTGTTTCAATAGTTAACAACAACGCCGACCAAACTGTCGGTATTCAAAGGATTATAACATACTATGCCGACTTTATATGAAAAGTATACAAAATGGTTAATCTTGGATTCACAGTCGGTATTGTATTGATACTTAAAACTAACGCCGACAGTAATTTCGGTATTGAAATGATTGAACCCCAAAATAAGCATGTTCCGAGCATGTTGACAGAAGACTAAACCATATCGACAAAGGGGTCGATAATGTCGACTGTGATAGTAAAATATGAGAAATAACATTGAATAAATTTTAGACTTAGATTAATAAGATAATTAGATTCAAACTTGGGATAACTAGTAGTACATTAGAAGGTCAAGGAAATATTAAACTAGGCTTACACCTTGTAGACCAACTCAGTCTTACTAAACACATTACATATTTTTTTTTTCTGGGTACGATCCTCAATTATTTTGGCATCTTCGAAATGTATTAGCGACTCTCCTCTCTATTTGGTATATGCATCTTGTGCCACAAACTTATCTCCTTTGTGCCTAGTGAGAAACTCGTTGTACTTGATGCACAACTTCATAACATGACAGGTTGCTCTACAAACATAGTCGGTATAGTAATCATGGCGTGGACCCTTCCACTTCGTGTCCGGCTTGGGAACGTAAGTTCCTGTTGTCATAAGATTCCAAAATATACCATCATCCTGACGTTCTTCCGGAAGATCCAAGACGATGTAAAAATTCCTAATCCATTCCGTCTCATCCACATCGGACTTTAACCTTTCCCTTCGTTGGAATTGGTCGTAACCTCGTTTCTTGCTTTCCTCTATTTCCTCCACAGTCATTAGTTTGCTTCTCTTGCGTATCTCTTCTTCCATAGCTCTAATTGATTTTGTAGTTGATGATGATGATGTTTCTTTGCTTTTTTTGCGTTTATCTTCTTCCATGCCACAAATTTCAGTAGTTGATGATGAAGGAGTTGTTCTTTTGCATCTTCGGAGTATCTCTTCAATTGAATTGGTAGTTGAGATGGTTTTGCCATTGCAAAATAGATTTATTTTGAGTATAATTCTAAGGTTTTCAAATGAGTATAACATGTTGTTAACAGCCTTATATAGAAAAGGCTCCCAACGGCTACTTAGTTAGGATTCAAAAGTAGCCGTTGTGTCTAATTGGCTTATTTTTTAAAAAAAATGGCCGTTGATTGTGTCAGGAGCATCAGTCAGCATTGTTGTCAAATCCAACATTCAATGCCGACTGAGTCAGATTTACTATCAAAAAAATTTGTTATCTAAATCGGCATAGATATAATGAAAACACAAGTGCCGACTGTCTCATTTGTCACCAGTCGGCATGGTTAACAATTTGACGAGTATGCCGATAGAGTACTTTTTTAAATAGTATAGGAGCTTTGTCCTTTGTCGGTATAGATTTTATATGTGTCGACCATTTCGACTGGGACTATTATGTTCAAGATTGAAGATTTTCAAAATGTATCATAAAGGATACATGTTTTCATTGAAGGAAAATACATTACAAATAGGTAAAACACATTACAATGAAACTAAAGAACATAACATAACGAAGACGTAAAAGTTGTTACGATGATAGCAATGGTATAACATTCTTGAAAAGTTAACATAAAAGATATAACAATGGTAATAAAATTCTTTAAGGGTTATCATATAGTGAAATATGTGTCATTTTCTTGCAGCAATTGATAGCAATCACGATGGATGAATCTTTACTAATATTCTTTCTTGTATTCTTCAAGAGCAGCAATCCAATAAAGTTCAGACTTATTTTCAAAATGCTCGAACTCTTGATAATTGTCAAACTTTGTATTGGACAATACGGTTTTAAAGTCCAAACATCTTTCATATATTAACTCAAATATTTCCTTAATGATTTGATTTGTTCTCACCTTTGGATTGCTATGTAGCGCCACAAACTTAATGAATACATGGAGCCACAAATTCTCCGAAGGTTGATCCAAGTTAACGTTTAGGTGTTGGTCATATCCAATAGTCGTTAACCAAGAACGAACTATGGAAGTATCTTCAAGCTTGGTGAATCTCGGAACCATTTAATATGAGGTTTTGAATGTTGAAGAAATGAGAAAACTTGTAAGATTGGTGAGCTTTTTGGATGATGAAGAAATGAAAAGAGTTATGAGATGTGTGGGGGTGTATTTCTGAAAAAATTACTCCCCTTTTATAGAGCTTTAAGGCCCAACGGCTAGTTTTTTGAAAATCAAGCCGTTGGGTATATAAACTTTCCAGTCGGCATAGTATGATCATCCCAGAGTCTACGTCGACTGTGACTATTTACTCTACAGATAATTGGTATACACTGTCGGCACAACTCTAAAGTTCACGAGAATGCCGACAGTTTAATTTGTTATAAATTGTAAAGAGGGAATCGAATTTGTCGGCATTGTTATAAAAAGTGTCTACAATGCCAAGTGTGAGCTATTATGTGCTATTACAAGGATTTTCAAATTGTGTAATAAACGATACTTTTTTTTATTGAATGAGAAGACATTACAAAAAAGTAGAAGACATTATAATGAAAGTAAAGAACATAACATAACAAAAAAAACAAAAGAATTACAATGAAAGGAAAAGACATAACAATGATACTAGCATTACAATTAAAGAGTTATTCTATATTGTAATACGAGTCATTTTCTTTGTAGACTTCATAGTATTTTAACCACCTGAATTTTTCGCCATAATAACGCTTAAATTCTTTAAGAGCAATAGTTCTCTGAAAAAAAGCCATTAATAGGAAGTTAATTTCAAATCGGATTTGATAAACATGTAATTTTAGATATACTTACTCGTTTCTGACAGTCGAGATGGGGATAAAAGTTTTTCGCGTCGGACAAAGTCACTCTAAAAAAAGCACATGCATCACATATTTCAAAATATCTTTCCTTAACCGTATTCATCGTTTTTGAATTTCGGTTTCCGTCTAGTGCCCCAAAAATCCAAAAGACACGGGTCCAAAAAGAATTTGTGGTACCGTCAATGTTTAGTGCCTCGTCATACTTTGTAGTCGCCACACACGTACGAACGATGCTAATATCTTTTTTGGTAGTGAAAGCCATGTTTAAGATTAAGAAATAAGAAGATAATTGTTGAAAGGAGTGTGAGGAGTAGTTGTTGAGAGAAGTGTGAGGGTTCTTTGTGAAGGTGTGAGTTATTTTTATAGACCATTGAACCCAACGGCTAGTCTACTAGCTCAATTTCCAAAAATCAAAGTCATTGGGGACATAGTGTTATGTTCAAAAAACTCAGTCGGCATACTAGTTAAATTCAGAAACAGTACCGATTTCAACTCACCCAGCAACAGAGAATCATAAATATCAGGCAACATTGATCTTGTATTTGTCGAGCATGCCGACTGACCAAATTTACTCTACACTTTGACTATACGTGCTCAGTCGAAATTGAATAGTTATTTTTGACAATACCGACTATAAGTTATTCTGTGTTATTACACAGATTTTCAAATGTATAATAAACGATAACTTTTTTTATTGAATGAGAAGACATTACAAAGAAGTAGAAGACATTATAATGAAAGTGAAAAACATAACACAACAAAGAAGCAAAAGAAATTACAATGAAAGGAAAAGACTTAATAATGATAATAACATTACACTTAAAGAGTTATTCTACATTGTAGTACGAGTCATTTTCTTTGTAGACTTCATAGCAATCAAAATGAATGAATTTTTCGCCAAAGTCACGCTTAAATTCTTTGAGAGCATTAGTTCTCTGAAAAATGCCAAACAATGGGTAGTTAATATTAATTTCAAATCGGATTTGATAAACATGTAACTTTAGATATACTTACTCGTTTCTGACATTCAAGATGGGGATAAGAGTTCTTCACGTCGGACAAAGTCACTCTAAAATAACCACATCGTTCATAGATTTGGCAATATCTTTTCTTAACCGTATTCATCGTTCGTGAATTTTGGTTGCCGTCTAGTGCCCCAAAATCCAAAAGACACGGTTCCAAAAAGGATCCGCGGTATCGTTAATGTTTAGCGCCTCGTCATGCTTTTTAGTCGCCACCCACACACGAATGATGCCAATATCTTTTTTGGTAGTGAAAGCCATGTTTAAGATTAAGAAATAAGAAGATAATTGTTGAGAGAAATGTGAGGAGTAGTTGTTGAGAGAAGTGTGAGGGTTAATTGTGGAGGTGTGAGTTGTTTTTATAGACCATTAAACCCAACGGCTAGTGTATTATCTCAATTTCCAAAAATCAAAGTCGTTGGGGACATAATGTTTTGTTCAAAAAACTCAGTTAGCATACTAGTTAAATCCAAAAACAGTACCGACTTCAACTCATCCAGCAACATAGAATCATGAATCTCAGTCGGTATTGATTTGTATTTTGTCGAGCATGCCGAAGGACCATTTCTACTCTACACTTTGACTATACATGCTCAGTCGGTATTGAATAGTTATTTTCTACAATACCGACTGTGCACAACGGTCGGTTTTCTAGCCGTTAGAGCCGTAGTCCATGTAGAGTTGTATATAAAGAAAAACGTCCACAGTTTTCTATTCTTACGCATATTTACCCCAAAATCAATATTAAACTTATTTTTAAAATGCCAAAATCTCCATTCACAATAGAAGATGATCTAATGCTTGTTAAAGCGTTCATTCCAACATTCCTCGAGCAACCCAACGAAAGGTATTCAATGTTTTGGAAAAGAGTGAAAGAATTCTTGGTGGATTAAGACGGGAATCCTAATTACTGTAAATAGAAAGACTTGACTGATCGATTCGACTACTATATCCATGGGGAGATGAAAGATTACGTTAGAGTACGTAGATATGTTGACCAATATCATCCTGACGCTAAACTTGCGGAAAAAGTAAGTATATCAACATATTAGGTTGTTCTTAAGATTCTAAATTACTTTGCATACTTTTCTTATGTTCGTGTTATTATTGATTCTTTCAGAAAAGACGTGCTCTAAGTTTGTGGGAGACACGTAATGGTCGACCCTTTCTCCACTATGATTGTTATCGATATTTTAAGCGCTGGGCCCTGGGATATATTACATTATTGACCAATGAGATTCATTGATGTTTGTTTTATTCCCTAAATTTTATCTTATCAAATAATGAAAGAAAAGAAAAAAGAACGCTTAATTGTTAGTACGTACACAAATCGTGTCCAAAGGATGTAAGTTCTTTATAGTCCAAAACGATTACTATCGGCGTAACAGATGTCTAGCACATCCACGCCGACAACTATGTCGGTATTTATGTGCTTATACCGAATTGAGGGTGAAAAGTATCCAGAAAATGGTATGTCTACATCAAACTTCCGACAAAATAATATACTACGCCGACAGAGTATAAATACTATACCGATAGAGACCAAAAGGAGTACAGAAACAAAGTAAAAAAACCTTACAAAATAACTATGTCAAACTTAATGCCGATAGAGAAATCAATAATGCCGACAGCAGTGTCGACCATACCAACAAAAGACATAACTATGCCGACTATATGACGATTTCTTAAGATTAATTGCATTGTTCAAATCAAACATAGTCCTTAAACTAACAAGCCTTAGTATTGCCTCCTAGCGCCATAATTCAAACAAACCAAAGTAAATAAGTTCTAAATTGTTCAAAGCAAACATATATAAATCACTCCCGCCTAGCCTTCTTCACCGGCCTCTTCTTCTTCTTTTCCCCGAACATCTCCCTCGCACCAACATTCTCAATGTTCTTTAGTTTCTCATCGACCTTACATATTTCTTCAGGGGTCAGCGTCACTCCTTCATCAACTTTGCAAATAAAAATTTCGAAATGCCATCGATTCGCCTCCGTTATTTTTCATATTGATACATACAACATATAATTTAGTTATATACTTACATGATAAAAAAAACACATCATTTTCCATCTAAATAAGAATGCATAGTATAAACAAAAAACCATAAGTAAAAAAAAAACATAGCACCACAATGGAAAAAAGCTTTGTGATAGATTCATCAGATTGAGAAGAACTTGGAGTAGAAGCTGGACAAGGGGTTGGATTCTTTTTTTGTTGTGGAGGGGACTTCAACATTTTTCAGGCGTACCACGTAACCATGACCCCTTTTTTTATGTAATCCGACATATAAACTTCTCTGGCTTCACCATTGATAGATGGAACCCAATCTTTTGTATCACCTGACAATGCATGAGCCTATCCATCCAATGTGAAGGGTGTGGTGTAGGGGCATAATCTACGATAAATTTTTTCGAGGTTGATTTACATTCTTTCAATTTATGGCGGAAAATGTGGTCACGAACATAAAGAACCTTGTTAGTTTGCTGGTACCCTAGCTGCCTCATTACACGGAACATATTGTACATGATAAATCCTCCTGGGTAAAACAACGATCCGTTATAATAGGCAACATAATTAGCCCTTTGGATGTAGTAGTGCTCATCTCTATCCTCCTTGTAAGGATCAAACACTACCTATTCGGCCGTTATCGCATCCAAAGCCAATCGTATTTCTATCAATCGTTTATCGTACCTGGCTTTTGACCCCCTTGGTAGTATAACCAGTGTTCTTGTGGAATATTTATTTTGAAGTCTCGACGTCCCAACAAAACAACGCATTAGTCAGATTTCGCAATTGCTCCCATCCCAAGTCCTTGGTGTAATTTTCTTTTAGAACAACTTTACCTCGCACTTGAAGGCCTAGGATTTGTTGAGCATTATCGGGGGTCACAGTTAACTCGCCACAAGGGAAATGCATGGTGTCGGTTTCTCCGTAAAACCGCTTCAAAAAATAATTTACCGTGACGCCATCATAGTTCACGTGATTAGTAACCGTAGGGTAAAGATCGCAATTTTCAACTAAGTATATAACACCATCACATTTCAATCCCAAATCCCAAGCAGGCGCAGATTGGTATCTGCAAACACGCACCGTATCCTTGTGATCCTTCAAACAAAAAAACAAAACAAACATAAATAAACGATCATAAATCCTTAAAAGAAAACATAAGGTGGATAATTCTTACATATGTTGAATAGATCGTATGATCCCACGAGTCTTTGTAGCCGAACAACAAAGCTTTCTCCTTGGGTTCACCCCATACTTTGCCATTAGGGTGCGGAGATAACATATCGTCAGGATGAGGGATATGAGTCTTTTTATCTTCCGTTTCTTCTTCTTCGGCTCCCATGTCAACCGCTTTCCCATTGCCTTTCCTTTTTGGATGCGAAACTACATCAGGACCATCATCCTCACCATCAACCGCTATCCATTTTCCTTTCCCTTGTGGAGGCGGAACTAAATCAACTACATCCTCCTCATCAGCATCTACTTCAGTGGAATCCCGGATTATTAATTTACTCTGGTCCCTCGGGACATGCTCAGTGCCTCTCTTGTCAGCACCCAAACGTTTATGTCCATTACAAGGAGGAACGGACTCAAGAGAGGCAAGAGGATTGTTTCCTTTTGAAGTGCCAACTTCCTTGGTAATCTTCTTAGATGCTTTCTTAGGATCAAATTCCTTTCCTCCTTATTTATTACCTCTTGATCTAACAATCCATCAAAAAAACAACTAAATAAGCATTTTATAACACAAAGTCGACATTGAATTCATATCATTTTACAAATGGAGCATGTCGACTGAGAAAAGAATTCCTTCATACTATCAGTCGGCATAGAAATAAAAATTTAAATCAATACCGACTGAGTAGTTTTTTACACAGACTCAACAAAGAGTTCACTCGGCATTGTCATAAAAATTAAAAACAATACCGACAAAAGGCTTTAATAGATTTTCCAATCTATTCCTATATCAGTCGGCATTGAATAACTAACCAAACCGACTGACTAGAGTTTTTACACAGAGTTTTCATATGATTCAGTCGGCATTGTCATAAATTTTTTTAGAATACCGACAAAAGCCATGCAAAATATCTCAAACTATTCTTATGTATGTCGTTATGGTCTTCAAACTAAAATTTCAAGAAATCAATACCGACAGTAGACATGTAACAATATCTGGAAATTTAACTTCATTGTCGGTATGGCATTCAAACTAAAGATGTAAAAAATCAGTGCCGACAGACTCAGTCAGCATGGCATTCATCCTAAACGTCGTGCCGACTGACACAATGATATTAAAATTAAAGATCTGATTTTTCAATTCTAACCTATTTTAACAGGTTCAAATCTACAAAAACACCAAATAAACGATTGGGAACCACTTACTTTCTCATTGAAGTCATTTTTGCAAGAGTTTGATTGTCATGTTCTTCTTCTTCTTCTTCCAATTGATTTGCAATGGAGGATAGTCTATCTTGAAGATTTTTTGCCGTTTTTCGTTGAGCCACCGCAACAATTTCAGGATTATGTCTAGTCCCCCTAGCACATATCTTCGCTCTTGCCATTATCTATTTATAGATGTAATAGATCGACGATTTTTTTTTGAACTCGACGATGAAAACGAAACGGTTAAGAGAAGTTCTGGAGGTTTTAATGGGAAAGAAAAAGAGGAGAAAAATGTGGAGAGAATAAATGAGGAGTTATAAAAACGTTTTATTTTTTATACTTCATTAACTGTCCAAACTACTCTATATAATATTTGGTAGTAATATAGCTCTAATAAGTGGTGTACTAACGTGGGAACAATTAAGCTACGCTGGGTCTAATGTGAGTAGGACCGCTTAGCCATGCTTCATAATTGGAAAAATTAAGCTAATGCAACATATGAATACAGTGACTATGTATACACATCATTTAGAATAAAATGAAGCTTGAAAGTGGAAAATATAGGATAAACTTTTATTATTCTTTATTTAGTGTTTCATCACATATAATCACTTCTAGACGAAGTGGATCAGAGTCTTTATATAGACAACTGATTTATGAGATAAATATCCATGAAATGTCAGCTCAATAATTAAATAGTTGAGTCATTAGGACAATTGTCCATTAGGTGGTCATCCAATTCAATATCCAATGATATTTTAACACTCCCTCTTAGATGACCACCAATCTAGTATCATTGCCTCATCTGAAAACACTACCAGAAAAATCCGATAAGATAAAAATTGGTCGAAAGAAAGGGAGTACAACACATCGGACTTTATTGAATGTCGCAAATATGTTGCCTTGATAAAACTTCGTAAGTAAAGCTACTTTGGAAAATTTGAACGCTGGAAGTTTACAACTCTATTTATGACGATGTTCATTTTGCTTCGTTAACATATTGTCGGGAAAATCCCAAGCGGTAAAAACCTGATTAAAGAATACGTGTGATTATCCGATAACTGCACCCCCAGGGAACTCTATGGATATACAACTCTTTTATTGACGATCATCGTTCTAAGATTGTTATCTCATTAAAAACCTCGCCAGGAAAACCCAGAGGGACAAAACCTGGACGTAGGAAAACATGAGTACTCAGAACAATGATTGACCCGCAGGTGCTGTCCGTTAAAACCTTGCCCGGAAAAACCATAGGAGAATTAAACCAAGACGAAGGAAAGAGAGTACAACATTTTGAACTGCGGATGGCAGTGGACTCGCATGTCTCATTAAAACCTTGACAAGGAAAACCCAGTGGAAAAAAACCTTGACTAAGGAAAAAGAGTACACGACGTAAAAGTCCAACATGCCCAATATCAATAGTCTTTTACGGATTTACTCCCCCTGATGAGTAGCATTTTCAGTTGATCATTGTGCCAGATAATGCATATAGACCACGAACCATCTTGTAGTGTCTTTAGGAGCTTCCAAGAAAATTGGTTTGGTTTTTGTTTGTGCAATCTCTTAATGATCATCTGTTTGTGCCAGCCTTTTATTCTCCACTAGCTTTGTCTAAACAATCGTAATCGATCGGAGGAAGAACAAGTATCCTCTACTAATAGACTATTATCTAGGAAAATATTTATATGTTTTAACAAACCTGCTAAAAAAATAAAAACTCAAAAAGTATAATTAACTTTTCTCTGTGGTTGACATTATGCGATCTTCTATGCAAAAAGATCAAGAATAGTGGTACCACGAAGATGAGATATTTTTCTTTGGACCAATGTCTCGATATTAGTAATGGGTAGAACCAGGATTACATGCTTACGAAAAACCCAATATCATGTATTATAGCATATTTTAGCTATTGTACCATTTAAACATCTTTGGTGTAACACATACCACAGAACGATACATCTCCTTTGTTGAGATGTAAACTGATCTATCTTAAAATTAAGAGATCGCATAACTACAATGTGCTAGTTTGTCCATTTAAACACGTCCAAACCTTTAAGGTTGACGAAATTAATGGAATCCCAGCTATAATGCTCAACCGACAGATTGAGACCTTGATTTACTGAGATTTTACATCTCGAACTCCTGGTTTAAGCATTTTTGTGCTTTGGAGTAATCTTCAGAAGTTCCAATTAAAATGATGTTGTATTCATCAAATCTAGCAAACGCATAGTTCATGGGCATATAAGATAGTTTGTATTTCCCTGGTTTAATAAGTATTCACTTAGACGCTTGTACACCACATCTGTCTAGATCATTTCAAACCTCGCAAGGCTCGATTAAGATTTAATGAATATATACGGTATAACTTGTCTGCTGACAACTGAAATCCTCAAGGGACTTTCATTTAGATATCTGTATATAGTTTCCTATACAGATGTGTATGCAGTAACCACAACTATTAGATGCATGTCGAGTCCTTGAAGACTACTAGACTAATACCAAAGAGGTAATTGCATCTATAACAGAGAATATGTTTCTTTGTAAACCATCTCAAGTTTCTGTAAAAGACTTTGTGCCACATATTAGTTGATTACATTTGCTCACTCTGCACAAACTCCCACATGTAACCAATAAGCATACATCATCGGGTGTCAGGATTGCAAACACACACTTGTGGCAGATGAGGCTCACATACTCGAGTGTTTGGCTACGGTCCAAAATTAAGCGAGAAAACTTTTATTCTGCTTGGATCACTCCTTTTTAATTTAACCAATCATTCATTTGATGACATTTCCCTATAGAGAGTGGTTTAACACCAACATCATCTATGGCAGTATCAGTGGATACTTTTACTATGTCACCAACAATCTTTGTATTACGATAAAAAAAATTTCATTTTGAAGTTCCATTTGTAGATACGTTCTCTTATTAGGAGAACTATACTTAGAGAAATCAGATCTACTTTTAATAGTCCCTTCAAGAGCACTATCGTTCAATGATTGTGATTGGTCCTTTCTTTTCAGGAGGAACAAAATAGTTTGAATCAACTAGTCATCCACGCTTGTGGTGTGTTTTAAATGACACACTTGCTGCTACATTTACAACTTTTTAAAGAAGCAACTTGATTTGCAATTTCGGAAGATAACAAATCTTATGTATGTCTTTCACTACTGAAATCATCAAGATGAGAGACATCCTGATCTATCTCTGTGCAAACCAGGATGCTTCACATCGTTTTTCATATGGTAGTCTTCCTTCCCATAAAGGTAGGAAGACTCTCTCATCAAATTTGCAAATCATATTGTAGTAGAACTCGCAGTGGAGCATCAACACGTTTTCAAACAAAAACATGACAATGGTAATAAGTTCAAAATGCTTTATGAATGATTCAACTATACCATTCAACGAATGCAAATAAACAATAAAATTACTCATCATCAATGCCCAGAGCATTACCAAAATGATACAACATCAAAAATTGACAACCAAAAGTTTCATTTAAAATCTATATGAGTATAGATACACAGTTACACCCAGGTGATATGTCGAGTCATATATGACTACCAGACTTCCATCAACCTGATTAAGTGTCTGTGGAAACTTGTTGTCAAAGGGTGGCGCCGACCTTCATTCTCCCTTAACACTTTCTTATGAGCATGAAATTTATAACTGATGCTAGGACTAAGGTCCCAAAAGCGTACACAAGCGAGAATGCAACTCAATATGGATTGACGTCCATATTTTCCAATCATATAAACTTTTTCGATAATTCCTTTGCAAAGGGGGATATCAATCCACAATAATTTCAGTAGCTACCCTGAACATTATCGACAACCAGTTATAATCAGTTTATAACGATCTTACATCATTCTCTAGAGTATGATGATATTTTAATCCATTGGTACCAAATTTCAGTATGACGATATTCTTCTCCATGAGATATCAACGCAACTTTTATGGATTTGTTCCTCGTCAGGAGATATCAACTCATCACTCAAACAAAATATGGACGTTATCTGATTAGATTGACATACCCCCATATTAGAGGTTTTCGTCTATGCTTATAAGCATATTTTAAATGAAAAAATCGATGTGATTCTATGGCATGCCTTGCAAGGACTTTAATTTATGTTGAATCTAGCTAGCGTACTCTTGCTAAATCTAGCAACATAGTAATCTCCGACAACTTAGGCACTTATTGGTGTGAGAATTTAGATGAGACACGATTGGATTTAACCAATATCGTCGACGATTCCCCCCCTGATCCTTAGGCGGGAATGCCTCATCAACAGAATTTCCAGTTCCGCATTACTCTACCTTATCAAGGTAGTAACTGGGTACTGATACGATAACATGTAACCCAGGAGAGATAACTGATCTGGTTTTCTTTCTCGTTTACAGTCCAGCTGGAATAATTTTAAGAATTTGCATTGCCATGTAAAATCCACAGTAAATTGTAAGATAACTTCTGTGAACACAGACACTATCTCAATATCAGTCTCAGTCCTGCCAAGATGACCGATAGAGATTATCAAAACTAAACGGCGCTTCAGGTGCCCGTATTGTGTTTTTTATGTCACAACGATAGCAGAGCTCGACCGTGATCAAAGATGGCTTATTCAACCAATTATGATGCTATCGTTCCGTATTTCTCCAGTTCTAGTGGTACGATGCTTATCAGGTCCCTAAACCCGAAAAAATCATTGTGGTTCCCATATTTAAATATGCCTACCACATTTTACATTTTCCTCATTTGTCGTGTCTATCAATTTTTTCAAAAGTAAACTTATTTGCATAAGCGCTGATACAAATTTAATTCACCAAATTTGTTTGATTTTCAGTAATAGCTTTGGCAACGAGAAGACTAGATATTAACTCTTAATATCATTTAAAGAAATGCAACACCCATTATCGCTCGAGTTTGTATATCTACGAGGTGCAATTAAAAATATGCAGCTCTTATTATTGCTGTCACAACATATACAAAGTGCAAATTATACACTAGTTTTATAAAGATCGTCGATGCGTATAATAGGCATATATTATGCATACCGTAAAGCTCGCAGAAGCATATAAGGGCGTAAAACTTTGCGGCTCTCCTTATTTCTTGTCGTAGAATTTTATACGGTGCATATATCTTCTCCAAACTCAAGCCAAACTATTTTCCATAAAATCAGTGTTGAAATAAAGAAGAAAAATTTACTTTCTACGCCATCCAAAAAGGACACGGAAAAACCTTCCATTATTCAATCAATGGGAAAAATAGCAAACGCTGCAACTTAAATATTTGGCTAAATTAGAAAATCGAACAATATCACAAATATGAGTTATTTAAATACGTACATATTCGTATATCTCTCCGTATACCGTAACAATGATTTTTTCCTTCCATAGCATATATAAGATGTCGCGAGATGTCTAACTCATTTTTAACAAATCTTAATCAAATAAGAACTAAGTTAGACACAATAAAAATTATTTGCATATAATTACTTAACAATAGTTAAATTAAATATAGAAGGGTTAAAGAGAATTATCCTTTTCCATATAACCAGTCCCCATATCAATCATCGTAGAGCTATTCGTGCTGATAACGTTTTATACTTCATTAACTGACCAAACTACTCTATATAATATTTGGTAGTAATATAGTCTAATAAGTGGTGTACTAACGTTGGAACAATTAAGATAATTAAGCTAATGCAACATACAGATACAATGTCTATGTATATACATCATTTAGAATGGAATGAAGCTTGAAAGTGGAAAATATAGGAGAGATGATAGACACATTTTTGTGTCTAAATTCTGCTCGATTATCTATTTTGATAGTGTTCGATTTTGTACTATTTATGGTTTTTTATGTCTTTGTAGGTGTTTCTGAAAAATGAATTTTTATGGAAAAATCGGCTCAAAAGTGATAAAGGAACCCGCCAGATGGATTGGGGGCGCCCTTCTCTAAATTCAAAATTCAAAAAAAAACGGGAAAATATTCTACACGTGAAAACATAGCCTGAGTTATGTGAAATTGTATTTTAAGGGATTTGGAAGTGATTGTAAGTTACCCAAGTAAAGAAGAAATGAATATATGATCAACACATGTTAATCAGAGTGATTCACGCCGGAGAAATCTCTGGAAAATTCATGTCACAGCTGAAAAAGGAGTTTGTCCATGAATCGGATTTACAATGAATTGGAGTTGGATTCGGATGAAGATTTGAGTCCTTATCGGTTAAGAAAGGTCCCTAGGGTTCATTAATCCTATAAATAGCAAAGAAAACCAAAGAAAAAAGAAAGCCAGAGCAGCCGGAAAAATTCCAGGAAGATGAAAAAATCTGCTGGTGAAGAACAATCGCAGTTTCTGTTGCATATTCCTTTAAAATTCTGAAGCTGTCAGAAACCGTACTTTATTGTTTCTCTTTACTTTTCTCTTCAGCAACGCAGGAAACATTCTCTATAACGCTTATAAGCGTATCAAATCGTCTGTGTTACTTTTATATCATCATTGTAAACATTTTTTGATCTATGAAAAACTATTTTGAGAGTGTTTCCAACATGATGAGCTAATCACCATCATTGGGGCGACGGAGGAAGCTATTTTTCCAATAATAAAGTGGTAATTCTTATTTTATTTATTTTTTATAATTCTTTTACTATTATTTGCTTTGAATTAAAATTGGAAAAAATGGTTTTTATCAATTAGTTGTGTTTTCTTTTGATGGGTCATGCTGAGTTTTAGAGCTTTTGATGTCTCATGCTTTCGATTTACAACTATTGTTTTGAAAACCTAACATTGGCAACATTTTGGATAAACTGGATATACGAGTTGCAAGATTCTTATCGCATGAAAAATTGGATAATGGTGGAATCCTTAGTCCCAGTTATTCCCACAAATTTGAAATCAATTTTATTTTAATCTGTTTTACTTGTAGTTATTAAAAATTAGGCTTAAAAATCGAATCTTTACAAGTCTGAGTATCGAACCTTTTACCACTATTTAAAAATTACATCAAGAAACTTTTATTATTCTTCGTTTAGTGATTCAACACACACATTCACTTCTATTTCCTTTTTTTTATATTTTTTTTTACGAAAATATAGGAGAGACTTTTATTATTCTTCGTTTAGTGTTTCAACACACACAATCATTTCTACACGAAGTGGATCAGAGTCTTTATATAGATAACTGAATTATGAGATAAATATCTATGAAATCAGCTCAACAATATTATTTTTTCCAAAACGAGGACAGAAGCCTCTTAACATATATTACTAATGATGAGACTCGGAAATCTGAGGTCTCATAGCGTTTACAAGATTTATGCAATTTGTTATGTAAAAATTGTTTAGGATTACCACAAGGCCCTCATCTTTCCAAGAGTTTTGAATTACATATCGATTACAAAAAGTTGAGATATTTGCTGCCTTAATTATATTGAACCTAGACTTTAAAATAAACACAGTAGCTTTAAAGTTAACATCCTGGTTTGTTGTTCCAAAATCCGTGCTAATTTTAGTTTTGAGTCACTTTGGAAAATGACTTTGTAACCACTCCAACCAGTTGCCCATAGGAAGGCATCATCTGATCATTTTCCTCTAATTGTTCTGTACTGGTATAATCTGCATAAGATCCCCTAGCCTAGATTGTATTTCCTGTAAAATCAGTCATAGTTAGTCCAATTCCTGCATTGTTATTTGGATTCAGCATTAACATGGACAGTGCTATTGTTATTCTCAGGGTCATATAAGTTTTTTCTTATGCTGGTTCTCTTTCTAGTATTTCTAGCTTCATCCTTCAAAGGATCATAGTATAAGTTCTGCATCATATCATACTCAGTTGTGTTAACATACAAGTAGGGATTAATGAATCTTACTATCTTATAAGCTTTTTTTGAGCTATTTTGTTGGATTTGTTGAAAATTTACCTCACACCTGGCTTTCCATATGTGCCAGATGATAATACTATATATTCTGGTCATTCTAGTATACCATAGTTTTTGTTCTTTTTATCAAACCACATATTTAGCCATTCATGGAAATTACTACAACTGTTAATTACATGATACATATCAAAATTTAAGTGATTCAATACCTGGATTGCAAAGTTACATTTAAGGAAAAGGTGTGTTAAGGATTCATCCCCAGCATTGCACAATTTATATTTAGTTTCAATATTTGGCAGAATAGCTGCTGTTCGCATACTTGTTGGAAGTATGGCATGCGCAGCTTTCCACACAAAAGTTTTGATTGTCGGGGTTGTGTTCAACCTCCAGATTCTATTCCAGTCTATGTTATTATCATTTCCACCATTTATTGAGTTATACAAAGACTTAACTATGAACTTACCTATGTTGCTCAGATTCCATATAGCCTTATCATCTGTGTCAGTGTTGGTATTGTTATTTTCTTTATATTTTCAATAGTTTGTTGGTCAAAACAGATACTAACTTTATCTACATCTCATCTTTTATTTGCTGTAAAGAGGTTATTTACTTTTATAATATTTTCAGTGTCTATTACAGGTTTAGGTAAAGGGATAGTCGTATCTGGGATCCAGTTGTCTTCCCATATGTTTATTAACTTACCATTTCCTAATTCCCACTTGCAGTTCTGTTTTATTTGCATTACTCCACTGTATATTCCATTCCATATCCATTTATCTCTCGCTTTTGTTTTAGCGTCTATATATAGAATGTCCATATTTGGGTAACGTTTTGCTTTAAGAATTTTAGCCATCAATGAATTTGGGTTTTCTTTAAGCCTCCCCCCATCTTGGCTATCATAGCCAAGTTGAAATTTTCTATGTTCTGTAGTCCTAGGCCTCCATCCTTTACAGATTTTCTAATGGGCTTCCACCCTTTCAGGTAGACACCCTTTTTTCCTTTTTTATTTTTTCCGTATTCATCCTTGCCCCACCAGAAGTTTTTTTGAAGTTGAGTTAGAGTTTTACAAACTTTTTTCGGTATTTTAAAACAAATCATTTGATACACTGTTATAGAAGAGGTTACATTTTTAACCATTATTGTTCTCCCAGCACAATTTAACTTAGTACATTTCTCTTTTGCTCATGTTCTTTATTAGAGGTTCAAAAATTTTAACCTTTGATATGTTGGTAAATAAGGGTGCTCCTAGATATCTGTCATCTAAAGGCATTGGTTTGACTCCCATAATTTGTTTAACTTCATTTATTATTATTGGGTCAGTTTTCGGGTTAAAGAACACTCCCGATTTACTGAGGTTTATCAGTTGGTCTGATGTGTTTCCAAATTCCCTAAACATATTCACCAGATTTTGACATGTTCTACTATTTTCCTTACAGAATATGAGGCAATCATCTGCAAGTAGCAAATGACTGATTAAAGGGGCATCTTTGCATATCTTTATACCTCTTATGAGTCCTGGGTTTTCAGCATTTATGATTGTCCTAGACAGAGATTCCATACATATGAGGAATAAGTAAGGTGAGAGGGGATCTCCATGACGTATTCCTCTCGTAGGTTTGAAAATTTTTGTTGAGGAACCATTTAGGAAAACTGAGAGACTAATACTGGAGATACATTGCATAACTAGATTGCACCATTTCTTCGAGAATCCAAGCTTTTTCATGATTTCTATTAATAACTTCCATTCGACTCTACCAAATACTTTTGACATGTCTATCTTTAGACCCAGTATCTTTTTTTTACTCTTAGTATTTCTCATTTTATGTATCATTTCATATGCCATAGTGATATTATCTGATACTTGTCTTTCCGATATAAAGGTTGATTGGAAAGGACTTATGATTTTATCTAACATATTTTTTATTCTGTTTGTCATTATTTTTGAGATTATTTTGTAAGATGTATTACCTAGGGCTATAGGTCTAAACTCAGTCGGTCTTGTTGAGTTGATGGTTTTTGGAATTGAGGAAGTAAGTGAGGTGTTCAGTTCTTTTGCCAAATAAGTGAGGTCTAAACTCAGTCGGTCACCACCTACTGTTACCCAGTTCTATTGGCAAAAAATTGGGGGAAATCATCTGCACCGGAAAAAAATTAGGGAAGTCATCTGCACCCGGACTTTTGTCAGGGTCTACAGAGAACAAGGCATTTTTTATTTCATTCATTTCAGGTTATAGCACATAGAATATCATTGTCACTGTCATTTATACAGGCTGGGATTTGATTTATTAGTTTTTCTTCCACATTTGGGTTAACAGTTGTCGCAATATCTTTGAAGTGTTCAGTTATACAGGTAGCTATTTCCTTTCTTGTATTCGGCCAATTCCATTTTTATCCATGATTGTTTCAATTCTGTTTCATTAGGTTGATTGTCCATTAGGTGGTCGGCCACTTCAATATCCAACGATATTCCAATTCTGTTTCATTAGGTCGAGTCATTAGGACAATTGACGATTAGGTGGTATTTTAACGTTGTTTTTATAACTAAAATTAGGAGATATTTGATTGGAGAGATTATTAAGAATTAGGGATAAAGGGTATCATAATAATATCAACCCTTCAAAAATTCTGAAAGAACCCCTTGCCACAATTTATTAGTTGGGCTAAGTAAAAGGCACCCCCAATTAAACGTTGTTATTTACCATCAAACCAAACAATCGCAGAAAATCTCTATTTATATCTGCTGCATCACATATCCAAATAATTTTACGCTTGAAACCCTACATTTGTGATTCAGGCCCCAAGTTTCTGCATTCAATTTGTCTTTAAACTAAACCAAATTGAAGTACAAACAGGTACAAACAGGTACAAAAGGTGGACTACCTAAAATAACTCTCCAGAGGAGGGCCTTATTTTACAATTACTAAATTCCGACAACCTTCTTTCAATACACGCTTCAGGTCTTTTCTCTTCTCTAGATTCTGGTCATCGAATGAGAGAGTACAAATTAAAGGTTCCATACAGACCACAGCACAACCCCTCTGGTTGGAAACAGAAGAAAACTAGTAGTTACTACGTATTTACTAGCAAAATGCAAACACCTCTCCGGATAACTAGTAGTTACCGGAGAGTAACTAGTAGTTACTACGTATGTACTACTAAACAGCTGCCTGGTTCCGAGCTTTCTCTTTCTCGCTCACTTCGCTTCCTTGGGTCTTATCATATGCTGCAACAAAATTCAATCCAAGCAATAAATTAACAAATACAGAAATCAATTAAAATTATTATAAATGATTAATAGTAGGGATCATATATGCTTACCAGCATGAGATGGGTGATTCTCATGGATGACGTCCTTATCAGGAAAGGCTTGATTATCACCATAAATACCACCAAAACCTTCTTCATCAGACCTTGTGGAGTACCCTTCTCCAAATGAGTGCGACATAACATCTCCTGTTATTTTCTCATTTGGGTTATCAACTTGAGGTACTTTATGAGGCTGTTGTTGCTGCTCCATGTTGCTGCTGCTGCTGCTATTATCTCGCTCAATAGACTGTGTATTTGCTTGTTGAAATCTTACACTGCTATAACTTATTCTTCTCCTACAACTACTATTTATAGCTGAAGAATAACAAGGATATGAAGAAAATGACAATGGAAGAAATGAAGTCTGATATCTAACAACTTTAAATGCGTTAATCATTGCGGGTCTAATGAAAATATCTATATATAATTGTGGTAATGCAATATAATCGGATCAGTAAAATATTGTACACCTTGAATTTATCTTGCTGCTGCTCTTCCGAACAAAAATTTGGTTTAGTTAAAGATGTAAAACGTGGCCTAGCTTAGGTCGATGGTGGTGGGCACAATACTTGAATTTGATAACACGATGACATCTGGATGTTTAGGTAATGTAAGTTTATACGTGTCGTGTTAGGTGTGTAACGTGGTGAATTCTAAGGCCTCATGGCGTCTGATATGTTGCATAGAAGCTGCTTCGTGTTTGTGGTGAGGTGGATGGTTTTTATAATATCAAATCATATCTTCAAGGTTGATCCCCAAAAGGAAATAATAAATGGAGTTATTCAGGGAATCTGGGCCGTTTATTTTAGGATCTACAGACAGCACTCTGTGTCATCATAAACGTGGCATTTGTTCAGTATGCTTCATCCACGTGGATTTTGATACTGGGCTTTCTTTATAAATGTGACATTGGTGAGTTGGAAACAAGACCCAAATCAATATACTACAAAGTAAAAGTTGGGCATAAGATGAATTTATTGGATGAGATGCACATATTCAGAGGTGAGTATTTATCTTGGAATCCGTGGATTTAATCTGGATCAATCGTATATTTGTGGGTGGATGTTCAGGTCGTTCGCTAATAAATTGGATGCGGATGAGATTTTTAAAATCCGATGGATTATGGACTAGGTCCGGATGTGATCTTAAAAATCCGTTGGACATCCAGACCCATTAAATTAAAGAATCCAAAAAAAAATTCCATCTATTCTTCTGTTTCTTCTCCGAAGACAAATAACAAACATAGATGAGAACCCAAAATATGTATAGGTGGACATACTTTATCCCAAAGTACATCAAAAATATCTTATGTCAAAGAGGTCGGATTTTTCTTTCTCTTTAAATTTTAAGTAATTTCAAAGTATTACACTTAAATCCAATTTTAGACCCTAAAATAATGTATTTTTATTTCTAACACGACCTATAAACTTGTTATCTTTATTTATCTATAATAAATTTATTTATAAAACAAATCCATTGGATTATTTGTATTCAATCCGTGCATTCATTGGATGTAGATCCGTTGGATGCTAGATTAGATACAGATATTAAATTTAAAAGTGAAAACTACTACCAGCCCCATAATATATAGGTTGTACATTAACAAACCCATAAAATAGATCCTTCGCTGTTAAAAACATATACTTTTAAGATTTTGTAATTCTCAAGCCCACAAATTTAGAATTCAGGGTTTTCCGATAAGATTTTAGTTTTTACATTTTTTATAATGTCCAAATTACCCTTTAGTATATATATATGTTAGAAACGAGTTTTACATTTCATTTCAGTTTCATTTGTTTTTCTATTTTCTCTCTCCTTCCAAGAGCTATAGGTTTTTAGCAAAGAAAGATTTTTCCAGTTTCAAAGAATGATTAGTGGATGTCGTCCATTAATCTTCGTTTCTTAATATGTTGTCGTTGTTGAAGATGTACTATGAAGACGAGAAAACAATCAACTCCATTAATCGTTGTTTCTAGATCTGTTGATGTTGTTGTGAACTAGAAATTGTGGATTTAAGTGTTTTGAGGTTGAATTTTAAGCTTGTAAGTTCTAGATATGTTTTGATTTTGGTTGGATTTGAAGTAATGGTTGATTTGGTTTCAGATTTATAACATGATTTTAAGTCTCTGTTTCTGATTTTCAGATTCGTAATCAGTTCTGATTTGTAATCTTTCTACGATTTTCAGATATGTTATAATTTAATCAATTAACATACTGGAATCAATCGTTTGATTTGATCTTCCTTTCAAATCTAAATTTTCAGTCGATAGACAATCAGGTAAGGTTTTCATTATCATTCATCGCTCTCTTTTCTTAGTTTGATTTATGTTTTTTATTTGTGTTTTTATTTTCATTCAGATCGTAGAAGAAGAACAACAAGATTAATCAATTTAATTGGCGGTGGTGGTGGTTTTGATTGATTGTTTGTCAATTGATTTTGTATTTTTAAATCTAGGTATGTTTTGTTCAATTGTTTGTCAATCGATTTTTACATTTTAGCTGTTGTTTTTAGTTTCGATTTGTTTGATTTTGAATATCTAGAGTTGATTCTCTTTTTTGATAATTTAATGTATTAACTGTTCTTCTTGGTCTGTTTTGATAATTCAATTCAGCTTTGGTATATCTTTTTTTTGGTCATATTAGTTGGATTGAAGAAGAAATTTGAATAGGTGGATTGAATTTTTGATAAAACAAATGTGTTTTTGTTGTTTTTGTGATATATGTGATGTTATTTGGGGGTGGTATACCTATTTGTTTTCTTCAGTTTTCAAGTCTGAATAGGTGGATTTACAGTTGATGATTCACACATTTATTTAATCATCTGAGGATTGTTTATTGTCGCTCATATTATGCATTAACCTACACTGGATCCACACTCCAAGATATAAAACTTACGTTATCAGATCTATTTTATACCTCTACAAATTTCCGGTTTGAAATGCTATCTTCACGTATAAGTTTGTATGTTAGTATTGTCAGTACTATATCGATATTGTAGCGCTCTTTGTTGGTGAAGCACACTATGAATAGATTATAAGCTTGTGTACCTATTACAAATTTGAGAGGATCTAGATTTATGCAAGTTTTTTGTGGTTTTGGGTTTGTCCTCTTGTTTGTTGTTTTCAATCCATATTTTCTTGCCACATTAATTGACACCTGGGAGTCCCTTTTATATACAAATTTATTATTTGTAGTTGACATGTTCCCTTAATAAATATTTTAATCTATTTTTATTTTTGTCGAATTTTTCCTATAATAACATGACATGTACTTCTTACCTTGTTTATCATTAAACCAAAGTAGTAGACCATTCATAAGTAATAGGAAATGTTCCTTTCCGAGAGATTTTTTCCAACATAACTATCAATTTCTGAATATGCTAAACAATTTTCTAAGTTCCAACTATGCATATATAAAGTTACTTGTCAGCTTGGATAATAACACTAATTTGAATGATTCAGGTTTCAGTTAGTGATCGAGAATTTAGAGCAACCCTTCCCGAAACAACAGAAAGGATCGGCTTGTTGTCAATGATGATAAATCATCATCGAGGTGATGAGTTAATGCCACTGCGAGCAAATCCAAATGCCCCTATCTCTGCCTATAGGTAAGTAGTGGAAATGGCTTGTTGAAGTAAGTGTAGGACCAACTAGTGGAACTAGGTTAACTAGTTTAAGTTCATAGCGAAAGTAGTGGATGGATAGTAGAATAAAATATCCACAATTGTATACTTTGCTAGGGACTATTAGCTTTTGAAGTATGATCCCTTCAGACTTTACGAGTGCGCAAGCTATATGGATGTGTAACTCCTAGTTACAGATGCTAATTGGATGTGTAACTGCGAGTTACGCATGCTAATTGGATGTGTAACTGCTAGTTACACATGCCAAATATATGTGTAGAAGTTTGAATGAACCCCAAATGATGCGTAGTTCAATTTATTAGTTGCGTATATGCCTAAACTAGTTGCAACCTGGGTGTTGAATGTTGTATCAGTCGCTCTAAAACTTAATGGTTATCGCAACTACTTGAACATGTACCTTTTTATTTTGTTGAGTCCCTTTCTTCTTTTTAACTCGCCACGTTGAATTACGTCAGTTCGTTGTCTACTGATTTCATTCTTCATTCCGATTTCTTAGTTACATTAGATCTTTTGCTTACTAGTAGTTGTTTTCTTATTGATATAGTACGGTTCTTACTTTTTAACTGTCCACCTTTAATATATTTCTCACGAGAGGGCAGCGCCCACGAGTGAATTACTTATGTCAGTTTTTTTTTCAATCAAAGTAGAGTAATTGCTGAGTACACGCGTAACTCGTAATTACACATGATATATGCATGCGTAACTCCTATCTACACATGCTAAAACAAACAAGTAGATTCAGTATAGATGTGTAGATGCTAGGTACACATGTATTTTTAGGATGTGTATATGTTTTGTTAGTAATGGATGTATGCCTGATGAGTACACAAATCATATGTTTACCGAGTAATTGCTACCAAATTTTGTTATATGTTTCCAAGTTTTCACGAGTTTATACAGAGGTATATTTATTGTTTATTTGTTTTACTAAGTTTTGAAAAAAAATATTCAGATGATGATCACTGAAGCTAAAATTGTTACTGTTGGAAACCATATATGTTATAACTTTTTATGTTTTATTTCTTCTTAATTAATGTATTGTTTTACTTACTGTATTCATTAGTTTCAAAATGATCAATTTTTGTTGTAAAATGATAATATAAATTATTAATGAAATTATAAAAATTATATAACCTTTTTTTGTTGCATCTCCAGTCTAAAAGTAAAT
Organism: Papaver californicum; assembly: GCA_023531435.1. Classification (NCBI taxonomy): domain Eukaryota; kingdom Viridiplantae; phylum Streptophyta; class Magnoliopsida; order Ranunculales; family Papaveraceae; genus Papaver; species Papaver californicum. The sequence goes on along the minus strand of JAJJMC010030977.1, from coordinate 20,156,742 downwards.
TGGAAATACCTAACTTTGCATTTTAGGTAGATTATAATGACGTCAGTTTGGTTTTAGCATCAAAGTAGACTCGGTAATCGTTAGTATACAAGTCATATATGCAACTCCTAATTACATATGTTGTATGCATGAGTAACTTCTAATTACACAAGTCAGATGCATGTGTAACTTGTAACACCAGCTAAAATGAACAAGTACTAGTACACAAATCATATAATTACACATGCTAAAACGAACAAATATACTCGGTATAGAGATGTCTAAGAGCATCCACAATCATCGGTCAAAACGTCGATCAAAGATTTAATTTGATCGATGATCGGTGAAAATCAACCGCAGCGGTGCGATTAAATTTGATTTATAATCGTTGAAAATCACTGTTCAGGATTAAAAGAAGTCGCTGATCGACGATCAAAAGTTATAGTCGAGCGAAACTCTACTCCCTCGCTTGTGAACAGACGACGGACCAGCATCTCGTTTAAAAACACGGGCGAAGAGTTAACATTTCGCTCAAAACTTGGCGAGATACTAAGGCCTCGCTTGGAATAAGGCGAGATGCTAAGGCCACGCTTGAGTTGGCTTGAGTTGGGCGAACTGCTGAGCTTTCGCTTGGTGGTCGGCGGGATGCTAAGGCATCGCTTGGGGTTGGGCGATACCCCAAGCCGTCGCTCAGTCCATTTCCTGGCGAGATCTTGTGCTTCCGCTTGGAGTTGGGCGATACCTCTGCATCTCGCCCGGATTCAATTTTCACACGAGTTTTCCGTACTATACACAGATGAAATGTTGGGATGTCGCTTGTATGTTTTTTTTTTGTAGGCGTTAGAGCAGAATCTCGCTTGTACCAGGCGATATCCTGCTACTTCGCTTACGTTCAAGCGATGTCCTAGGCCCTCGCTTGATCATATCCCGTTGTTTTTAGGACGGATCAAAGATCAAAAAATTTGATCTTTGATCGTTTAGTCTAGTCGCATGATTGTGGATGCTCTAACTCCTACTAGATGATACAACATGGAATACAAAAACCAACAAATTGAGTAAGCTTAACAAAATATAATATCAAAATCATAATCGATCTTTTCATTGTACGTAACACATCGATAAAATTATACTTATATAAAAAAGTACTTACTAGATTTATAAAAGTACTTAACAAACAACAATTATAAAAGTAATAGTTTTATCAATCTGTTGTAATCTCCAGACACACAATTCTTAGGTGTTGGATTTCACAATTGTCTAGTGCTTCTTTCGCAACACACATATAGCTAGGGAAATGATAGACATATTTTTGTGTCTAAATTGCGTTCGACTTTCTATTGTGATAGTGTTCGATTTTATACTTATTATGGTTTTTTATGTCTTTGTAGGTATTTTTGAGAAATAAATAATTTGGGAAAAATCGGCTCGAAAAGTGATAAAGGCACCCAACAAAATTGATAAAGGCACCCACAAGTTGGATTGGGGGCACCCCCTCTTTTGAATTTGAAACCAAAAATGGCGGGAAACCTATTTGTTATCGGGAGAAACTCTTGTTGATTATGTGTTACATGTTTTTAGTGATTTGGGGTAATTTTAATTCACCCAAGTGAAGTTAATCAACCAGAATATCACCAACACATGTCACAATACGTGTTTCATCCGGAAAAATTGGCAACAAGAATGAATCGAGCCGGAAAAAGGTATTTGGTTCTGTTTCGGATTTGGAGTTGGATTTTGAGTTGTTTTTGGAATCCTTATCGGTTAAAAAGAGTTGCTAGGGTTTACTAATGCTATATAAAGCAAAGAGAGTCGAAGAGAAAGCCATTGGGGAGAAGCCGTAGCAAAGAAACAATTTCAGGAAAAACCTGAGTTCTGCTGGTGAAGAAGAGGGTGGAGAACATAAGTCTCTAGAGAACTGTTGCTGATATTGTCGCTAACGCAGTTCCTCAAGCAATCCTATTTCTGTAGCAGTGCAAGTCCGTTCTTTTCTCCTGTTTCCTTTTCCTTCTTTTGTAACGCAGAGAACACTTCTCTGTAACGCTTATAAGCGTCTCTGTTCTCTTGTGTTACTATTATTTCACCATTGTAAGCGCTTTTGAGCTATGAAATATATTTTTGAGGGTGTTTCCAATATAATGAGGAGCTAAACCCCATCTCTGAGGCGACGGAGGTAGCTAATTTTCCAAAGATTATGTGGTAATATTTATTTAATTAATTTACGCAATTCATTTATGATTAATTGCCTTGGTTAAACATTGCTTTAATGATTTTTGTTAAGCAATTGTGATTTCGTTAGATGGTACATGCTTTGGCCTAGCTTTTAGATGTTCCATGCTTTTGTTATATAATTGTTATTTTGAAAATCTACTTGTTGCTACATTTTAGAATCAAATTAAATGTTAGAATTGCATAATTATAATTATTGAATTTAATCACTTTAAAAATTTGAAAATAGTGGAATCCTAGCCTCAGTTTTCTCTCAACTTTGTTATCAATTTTATTTGAATTTTCCTATTTTTAGTCTTAGAAATTAGATTTAAAAACAAATCTTCACAAGTCTTGAACAAACCATTATTTACCACTATAAAAAACACATCAATTTTTACCGCCGACGCGGACTTGTTTTTAGAATAGTTTTTAGATTTTTTTTTAGGTTTAGTTTAATTTAGGATTTATTTTTATTTTTTGTTCTTTTTTACACGTAAAGAAAATGAGAAAATGCTATAAAAAGGAAGTAGAGCCAAAGAAGGAAAGAAAAGAGGATTCCAAAAGGAGTGAAGAAGATTTTATTTTTATTTTTAGAATTATTATTTTATTTTATTTTTTTAGTTTTTAGTTTTTAGTTTTTATTTTTTAGAAACTGTATTAGGGTTTGACTATTATTTTTGTAATTATTTTAGGAATTTTTCTGTTTTTCTTATTTTTGGACTTTAGACTTTGGACTTTGAACATTATTATTAATTTTTAAACCCTACGGAATGGTATTTAAATATAAACTGCAACAGGGAAGGACGACAATTACGATATTGTCTCAGCCCCTCGGGTTCGTACACTAACACAGGAGTTGGTGGCCTGAGTCGACTACTACCGATTCATCCCCCGTCTGGTACGGGAGGTAAGACTCGATCAACCCATGAATCCCATGCAAGTGGGTTTACTGTATTCCTTCGTATGCATATATGTTAAGGAATTGAATACGGAATTTATTTTCTAGTAAAGGGAAGAAACTGGCCATATAAGATAAGGGTTCGGATTTCATCACCGTATCCTTTCTGCCCGCCTTAGGAACACGTTACCTAACGCGAACCTAAGCCTAAAATTTGACTAGAAAGAGACGTAGAGAGTATCGAGCTCTTTTTAAGTTGATTAGATCCGCCTTGTAACCCATTGAAAAGTGCCAAAGAGACAGGGTTATCAAAGCTCCTTAGAGCTTATCCTGTTTCTCTTCGACTTAATCTAATTCGGATCGTTCTGAGAGATTCGCTAAAATTGTAACTAGTTGCCTTTTGGAAGAATAGAAGCTGGTCTAGAAACAATCTAAGTGGAGCCATCATGCTTTTTGTTTGCTAGATTCAATAGGTTTGATTTGGTTGAGTCGGCCTTGTTTGTGTTTGTTTAGAATTCCCTTCCGATTAGGAGTTATTGCATGCCCAGTGACCATGCCTGGAGAAGAGATTCTATTGGTCGTTTGATCAGTGACGAGAATAGAAACTCTGTTTTTGAAAATGAGAATTTAGGAAACCCTTCTTTTGAGAGCCCTATTTTTGGAAACTTTAGTTTTGACAATTTGTCTCTTAGTGAGGAAGTTATTCCTAATTTTCCAGTTGTGCCAGAAATGGCAACCTTAAAAGATTTGTTGAATCCTGCTAGGACTTCTCGTCCATCATGTATTAAGTTAGCTGAAACTCAAGAAAACTATGAGTTGAAACCGGGGACCATACAGATGCTCCCACTCTTCTTAGGAAAAGAAAATGAAAACCCTTACTTTCACATTAGGGGTTTTGAAGAAATATGTAGTACCCTAAGTATTCACAACATGTCTGATGAAGCTTTGAAACTTAGGTTATTTCCTTTTCCCCTAAGAGACAAGGCCAAATCTTGGTTATATAGTTTGACATATGAATCCATCGAGACATATGAACAACTTACCACTGCCTTTTTATCTAATTTTTTCCCTAGGCACAAGATATCATCTATTATGCAAGAGATTTCCACATTTGTGCAGCAGAATGGAGAATCTTTGTATAGGTATTTGAAAGGTTCAACGATTTAGTAGAACAATGTCCCCAACACGGTTTAGAAAATCTTAGACTAGTCCAGATCCTTTATGAAGGGCTAGATTATCCAACAACGACCATGGTTGAGTCATTGTGTTCAGGGAATTTAGAGAGTAAAACTATTGATGAGGCAATGACAGTTTTGAATGAAATTGCCGAAAAGACCCATCAATGGGAATGTAGTAAGGAACCCCAGAGAAAAAATCTACTGAGCAGAGGTAATGTCAATAGGGTAGATGGAATTCTTGAATCAGATGCAAGAATTGCAGCTATAGAAAAAGGGTTAGAAGCCTTAAAATTAAGTCAATCTAGTTGTGGAATAGAACCCAAGACATATTGGAAAAGACAGACTGTTGAAGAGAAAGCCCATGCTATTTACAATAACACTAGATATGATAACCGTCAGAAGTTTGACCCATATTCAGAAACCTATAGGCTATAACCATGGTTGGAGAAACCATCCAAATTTTTCTTGGTCTAAGGGCCAAAATCAAGGTCAGTCTAGTAACCCTCAGGTTTTGGTTATACTAAGATTTCTTCTGGTCCAGCATAATTTCAGAATCCGTTAGAAAAGACGTTCGTGAGTTTATCAGATACTGTCGCCACATTAGCTCAGAACACTAAAGATTTTCAGCAATTTCTCAATCAAAGTCTACGAGAAAATCAAAAGATTGTTCAGGCTAACAGTCAGGCAATTTCCAATTTAGAAAACCAGGTTGGTCAAATCGCTGAGTCTTTGAGAGAAAGAGAAAAATGCAAGTTCCCTAGTCAACCACAACCCAACCCTAGAGGAGTTCATGAGTTATCTTATGGTGAGAAATCATCAAACCATGTGAATTCAATTAAAACCCTTAGGAGTGGTATAGTAGTAGAAAATAAGGTAACCTTGCCCGATAGTGAACATGTTGTAGTTCACCCTTCTGAGCCTATAGTTGAAGAGACTGATAAAGTCTCAAAAAAGTCCAATGCGGTTCCCGCTGAAGTTGATTTTGTGCCCAAAGCCCCATTCCCATAACTTTTAGTACCAACTAGGAAGGAATTCAACTTTAATGATATACTGGAGATTTTTAAGCAAGTCAACATTAATCTTCCTTTATTAGATGCAATTAGGCAGATTCCTACTGATGCCAAGTTCCATAAGGATCTTTGTACGGGAAAGCGAAAGCTTAATATACAGAAAAAATCCTTTATAGCTAGTCATGTGAGTTCAATTATCCAGAACAACACAACTCCTAAGTACAAAGACCCAGGTTCCCCTACAATTTCTTGCACCATAGGTAACTACAGTGTGGAGAAAGTGTTACTTGACTTAGGAGCTAGTGTGAATTTACTTCCATATCATGTGTACCTCCAGCTAGGACTTGGTGACATAAAACCTACCCAGATAACACTTCAGTTAGCTGTTAGGTCTGTTAAAATTCCTCATGGTATTGTCGAAGATGTTCTTATTGAGGTCGATAGGTTTATTTATCCTGTGGATTTTGTTATCCTAGATACCCAACCTGTTCCTGTCCCAGAAAACCAGATCCTTGTGATATTAGGTCACCCGTTTGTAGCTACATCTAATGCGATCATTAACTGTCGATATCGTAATTATGAATTTGTCTTTTGGTAATATGACTATTGAACTGAATATTTTCCATATTAATAAGCAACCCTATGAGTTAGATGACACGTGCATTGAAGAGTTGAACATGATAGGAACATTAGTCCAGGAGTCATTACCAAACATCTTATCTGAAGATACACTAGAGAATTGTTTAACCCATTTTGGATTAGATTTCGACGATATTAGCACCATTGATCAAGTGAATGCTCTGTTAGACTCTACCCCTGTGTTAGACACTAATAGATGGAAAGCTAAGTTCGAACCACTACCAGTTTCTAATTCTACCTTAATTCCTTCTTTAGAAGAGCCTCCTAAGTTGGACCTCAAACCATTGCCAGATACTTTGAAATATGTGTTTTTAGGCCCATCCGAGACTTTACCTGTAATTGTAGCATCCGACTTGGATAGTGATCATGAAATTAAGCTAGTGATTGTACTTCAAGACAACAAGGAAGCTTTAGGGTGGACCTTAGCAGATATTAAGGGTATAAGTCCTACTGTTTGTATGCATCAGATTCATTTAGAGGATGACACCAAACTTTTTAGGGAGATGTAACGTCGATTGAACCATAATATGAAAGAAATAGTTCGAACCGAGGTGCTTAAGTTGTTAGATGCAGGTATTATCTACCCCATTTCAGATAGTAAGTGGGTCAGCCTCGTTCAGGCTGTTCCCAAGAAATCAGGTATCACTGTAGTCCAGAATGAAAACAATGAATTAATCCCAACCCGAGTGACCATGGGGTGGCGTGTTTGTATTGACTTTAAAAAATTGAACAATGTCACAAGGAAGGACCATTTTCCCCTTCATTTCATCGACCAAATGCTAGAACGATTATCTGGACATAGTCATTATTGCTTGTTAGATGGATACTCTGGTTATAATCAGATTGTTATTGCCCCAGAAGACCAAGAGAAAACTACTTTTACCTGTCCCTTGGTACCATTGCGTATAGACGCATGCCTTTCGGGTTGTGTAATGAACCCGTTACTTTTCAGCGTTGCATGATGAATATATTTTCTGACATGGTAGAACGGTTTTTAGAGGTCTTTATGGATGATTTTTCAGTGTTTGGTTCATCTTTTGATGAGTGCTTGCATCATTTGACATTATTATTGACTAGATGTAAGGATAAAAAATTTAGTGCTTAATTGGGAGAAATGTCATTTTATGGTTCGATCAGGAATTATTTTAGGGCATATCGTATCTTCTAAGGGTATAAAAAGTAGACAAAGCCAAAGTTGACCTTATTAAGAATTTACAGGTTCCCAAAACCGTAAGCGATATTAGGTCATTCTTAGAGCATGCAGGTTTTTATCGTCGATTCATTAAGGATTTTAGCTTGATTTCTAGACCTCTTTGCAATTTGCTTGCAAAAGATATTAAGTTTGTCGTTGATGATGCTTGTTTAGAGGCTTTTGAGAAACTTAAGACTTTACTCACTACCGCCCCCATAGTTCAGGCACATAACTGGAACCTACCCTTTGAAATCATGTGTGATGTTTCAGATTATGCTATTGGTGTCATGCTAGGTCAACGAGAAAACAAATTACTTCATGTGATTTACTATGCTAGCAAAACTCAGAATGATGCCCAAATGAACTACACCACCATAGAAAATGAATTTTTGGCCATTGTTTTTGCCTTAGACAAGTTTAGATCCTATAGCATATTGGGCTGTAAAGCAACTTAATTTTTTGCTTGACAAGGCGGGAGCTCATAGGAATCTCCAGCTCAATGAATTGGACGAGATTCGTAGAGATGCATACGATAGTGCTAAGGAGTATAAGAACAAAATAAAACTTGTGCATGATAGAAATATCTTAAGAAAGTCATTTTCTCCGGGTCAAAAAGCTTTTCTGTATGATACCCGTTTGCATCTATTCCCCGGGAAGTTGCGGTCTCGGTGGACGGGTCCTTTTATAGTTCCCATTGTTTTTCCTCATCGTGCTATTGAGATTGAGACACTGGATGGTAGTATTTCTTCAAAGGTTAACGGTCAGAGATTGAAACCCTTTTTTGAGCCTTTTCCTGCAGGTGATATTGAGGAGGTCCCTCTGGAGGACCCTGCTTACCTTGATTGACCATCAAGGATGTTGTTGTACATTAGTAAGTTTTTGTAGGTTTTTGTTTTTATTTTTCTGTCTTATTCTCCAAAGAAGGATTGTTACGCTTCACTCAGGTACTATATTTATGACTTACCTTTTTCCTCTAGTTACCTATATTTTTTGTATTGCACTTTATTTTGAAACATTGAGGACACTATTTGATTTAAGTTTAGGGGTAAGGGAGAAACTTTTTAGTGCAATAATAAAAACTCCAAAGTTTAGAAGCTTGTGAACAATTCAGGATGACACTAACTATTCTAGGTAGATGGAAACTTAGCTTTTTTTCTATAGGAATTGGTGTGCCCAGTGAAATGGTCTATTCATAAAAGGACATAGTTGAGGTATTAGAAATAACATGATAGTTGTCACCATATCTCGGAGTCTATCTCAACCATATCACTTTCTGTTTTTATTTTTGCAATTTGTGTTTCTCTAAGTGATTTGGTGGGGCCCAATATCGAATTGTTATAGCCGCCAGGATGAAATAGAGTGTTGAGATCAAGCCCGATTTTTAGTTCTGTTTCCAAAATAATAATAATAATAATAAATCGAATATTGACACTTTGATAGCAATATGTGTCTGTTCTCCCTGTCTCCGTCGCCTAAGAAAGCGTGGAACGCAGGATCCATGGGAACTATCATGTAAGATGCTGATAAGGACCATGCGCTTGGATTCAATTTGATCCAATCATGTTGTCAGTATATTTATAAGTGTTTTTATTTTCAATAAATCGATCGCTGGAACCCTTGTATATACCAGTTGAATCGATATTAGTATAATGATTAAGACCAGTGGGAGCGTATCTCAATCCATTAGGATTCATCCTGGCACTGACCTTCAGACAGATATGGGAAACACCGCTCACCTTAGTCAACATGCGCAAACTTCATATTTTCCACATCAATCTTCTAGATCTTTTCATATGATTGAACTTTGATAGATTCTGAGCATCATGGTTGAACGACTATCTGAGTAGAGCATTGTTTTCTTATATATGAATTTTAGTATGCTTGAGTAAAAACTCGTGTACAGCAATTGGACTCATATAGGGTAATGATTCTCATAGCCGAAGAATTTAGTATGCCAACTAAATAGCTTGTTTAGTATCTATCCTCAATCGTTCACGAGTAGCTAAAATTTGGAGCAAAGGTTTTGTGGGTATACCTCTTGTAAACCCTCACGAGACAAACCTCGTCGACTAGGGACACCTAGGGGTTTAAAGGCGTATTACATATACTAAATGTAGTCGTGATTCCTGCGAAAGTGAGTTAGGATTTTATTTTCTAGATTAGAGTTGCTTGAGGACTAGCAAATAATAAGTTTGAGGGTATTTGATAGATACATTTTTGTGTTTAAATTGCGCTCGATTTTCTATTTTGATAGTGTTCGATTTTGTACTTATTATGGCTTTTTATGTCTTTGTAGGTATTTTTGAGAAATAAATAATTTGGGAAAAATCGGCTCGAAAAGTGATAAAGGAACCAAGCAAAGTTGATAAAGGCACCCACAAGTTGGATTGGAGGCACCCCCTCTTTTGAATTTGAAACCAAACATGGCTGGAAACCTATTTGTTATTGGGAGAAACTCCTGTTGATTCTGTGTTACGTGTTTTTAGTGATTTGGGGTAATTCTAATTCACCCAAGTGAAGTTAATCAACTAGAATATCACCAACACACGTCATAGTACGTGTTTCAGCCGGAAAAATTGGCAACATGAATGAATCGAGCCGGAAAAAGGTATTTGGTTATGTTTCGGATTTGGAGTTGTTTTTGGAATCCTTATCGGTTAAAAAGAGTTACTAGGGTTTACTAATGCTATATAAAGCAAAGAGAGTCGAAGAGAAAGCCATTGGGGAGAAGCCGCAACAAAGAAAAAGTTTCAGGAAAAACCCGAGTTCTGCTGGTGAAGAAGAAGGTGGAGAACATAAGTCTCTAGAGAACTGTCGGTGATACTTTCGCTAACGCAGTTCCTCAAGCAGTCCTATTTCTATAGCAGTGCAAGTCCATTATTTTCTCCTTTTTCCTTTTCCTTCTTCTGTAACGCAGAGAACAGTTCTCTATAACGCTTATAAGCGCCTCTGTTCTCTTGTGTTACTATTATTTCACCATTGTAAGCACTTTTGAGCTATGCAATATATTTTTAAGGGTGTTTCCAATACAATGAGGAGCTAAACCCCATCTCTGAGGCGACGGAGGAAGCTAATTTTCCAAAGATTATATGGTAATATTTATTTAATTAATTTATGCAATTCATTTATGATTAATTTCCTTGGTTAAAAATTGTTTTAATGATTTTTGTTAAGCAACTGTGATTTCGTTAGATGGTACATGCTCTGGCCTAGGTTTTAGATGTTCCATGCTTTTGTTATACAATTGTTATTTTAAAAATCTACTTGTTGCTATATTTTAGAGTCAAATTAAATATTAGAATTGCATAATTATAATTATTGAATTTAATCACTTTAAAAATTGGAAAATAGTGGAATCCTAGCCTCGGTTTTCTCTTAACTTTGTTATAAATTTTATTTGAATTTTCCTATTTTTAGTCTTAGAAATTAGATTTAAAAACAAATCTTCACAAGTCTTGAACGAACCATTATTTACCACTATAAAAAACACATCACACAATCATATACTTTCTGACATGAGCCAAGTTTCTCTCAACTGACAAAAAATGCTGAAACAAAGAGAAAATAGTCACAAATTAGTAAGAATACAACTACAATAGAACAAAAACTAAATAATCAATTCAGCTTAATACACAAGCAAATATGCATGTGTAACTGCTAATTACACAAGCAATAGCATGTGTAACTTTTTATTACACAAGCAATAACATGCGTAACTTCTTATTACACATATACTATAAGCCTGTGTAGGTTCTAACTACACAAGCAATATCATGTGTAACATATAAGCATGTCTAGCAGTACAATAGATTATAGTCACAAACAACAATAAGCTGAAGATTCAATAATTTTTTTCAATACAACTACTATACTAAACTACTATTGAAACCAAATCACATAACAACACAAACATGATAACCAAACCAGAAAAACAAAGATTTTATGTGTGTAAGCATTATATCAAAATATTTCATTACAATTATGTAAGAGAAATTCGTATTAATGTTAGATCTGATATATTTCATACAAATAAGTTCAAAAACACAATTGTAAAAGTTAAAATCTTCAATATCAACGAGATCATGAACCCTAAAACGAATTGAAAAAATAAATAACTCAATATTAGTACACCTAAATCCTTACTCTATATCACAACCACACTATCAAAACCAACATTCTCTTTCAAAATACTCTAGACAGCATGAACTTAAAGTAAAAACTAAACTAAACAGTTTGAAACCCTAGAATTGAAATCAGAATCAACGTACAATAATATCTCTTATATCATCAATATGAATTTATTCTAAAATCCCTAGAACAACATTAAAACTGAATCGATTATAAAGGAAACCATAGAAAATATCAAAATTGAATAAAACATACATGTTTACGTTGGATCTAGTTTTTCTTCTTTAGCGATTGATTGTTTTCTCTCATGTTTTAGATCTAGAATGATAATCGATCAGGTTTTTTAGATTGTAAAATCAATTGATTAATTTTTCATCGTGAATCTTAATTGTTTTTCTCAATTTCTTTAGGAATTATCTATCGATCTCTAGATCTGATTTTTTTCTTTCGATTTTTTTATCGTTTTTTCTCTCGCTCTCGCTTTTTTTCCCTCTCCAGAAACAGACCAAGTATGGAAGAATGTAAGTTTAGATACATATACTAAAGGGTAATTTAGTCTTTTTATTCTATATTAAAACTAAGGGCCTAGTCATAATATTCTTTTAATTAGGGGCCTAGTATTATGGGTAACCCATGGGTGGGGTCTTAGCCTAATTTCTCTAATTTAAAATTCGTAATGGATTGGATTGGATACAGATGAGGTGAAAATCGGTCCATACCGGCCCATAGTCACCCCTATAACTAAAATGAACCGAGGCACTGAAGCAAAATCAGGTTGTGAGTGAGCGATCTATATAAGCTCTCGTACTAGTGGCCGATGGTTTGATACTTCGGTCTTTATACTCATTATACGCACAATGTTGGTTGGCCCTACGTAGCCCAGTAGTTTTTGCCATATTGCAAGTGACTCTCCTAACACGTTTTTTTTTGGACACTAAAGCTAAGTGAATTATCTTTCAGGCAAGTCGAGTTATCTTCTCTTGGAAGTCTTCAGATCGGTGAGTACCATCGAAACCACAAACTAAACATGAATTAAAAATTATTGAAATAATATTTGAAGCATGTGAAGTAGAACATTTTGAATTGGACACAACAATGCATGGTCACATCTTAATAAAGTGATGCTAATGATATAACAGTGCAGTTGTGTCTAGGATAAAACACAAACACAATTTACCCAAATAAACAAATTCAGCAGAAAATAAGATAAAGAAATAGACAGACAATGTGTGCAAAACAAAATAAAATAAGAAGAGGGAAAAAAAAAATGGAATAGTAGTCAAATATGGGATGAGAAAAAAGGAACTCGAACTTGGTATTCTTAACTAGATCAAAATATGTATCAATGGTATAATTAAAAGTGAATCAATTATAATCAATTCAGTCAAAAATGTAATGCAATTGATGGGGAGAATAAATAACCGGGAAAAAACGTACAACCATTAATTCACAACATTAAATCTATGAAGGAAAACAATATATGTGCGGAGAATATGCGCAGATTTTAAATTTTAGAACAGTAAGAAACTTATTATTTTTTGTTTTTTTTAAAGATTCAAAAAAAAAATTATCCAAAAAGTCAAAACTTGGTTGAACCCACACTAAGCCCAAGCTCACGACCTCGACCTGATCCGAGCAGACGACGGCGTACTACATAGGTACGACGCACGAGCGTGTTTGAAAGTCATAATAAACCCTTAGGTCCTCATATCAACTCCCAACAAAACAACGAAAACTATTTAAAAAAATATTTTTCTAACACGATCATATATGAAGGTGATAAACCATCTCAAACAACCTTTATTATGAATTTATTTCATGTCAATCAGGTACGTATGAATTAATTCCATGTTTAGGTACTTATTTGTACATATTTGCTAAAAGATTTTCTGGTGTGCTTTGATTCTCCACCCTTATGTTCTTTATCAATTGTGAATGTGGGTAAAATAAAAACTCCATATATTGATACTCCATATATTAATAAACTCCATATATTAATACAAAATCAAAATCATAAATAATAATAACATTCACATTTAATATTAATAGATTCTTTTAGTCCCGCTATGATCGACATTAATTTGGAAAATTATAAATCATGTTACATCAAAATTTAAGATGAAGTAAAATATTATTTATAGTTGTATGAGAAAATGATGTAATTTTTTGGATTGTTATCACATCTTTTAATTTGAGGATGCATAAGACTTCATTACTATGAACACCTTCTTGTTGAAGCCAAAATATTTCCAAAACATCAAAAAATTCTTAATGATCTTATAAGTTCATAGATAGATACATGTATTTGTGTATTGGAATTATAAATATGTATACACATTATCTAATATCATTTACATACTTTGAATTAGCAAAAAAATCATTTTTTTGGTACTCCCTATATTAATAAACTCTGTACATTAATTATCCTAATTCAAAAAACCTTACATTCTTGGAGGATTAAACTGAATAACATGTTGCGTTAGGTTGTTCACCGAGTAGTATTTGAAGATTCATCATTATTGTATGTGATAATATAAGGAATTTACCGGAGTATGCTCTCAATGGGGTGTTCTGGAGTTATTGGTATAAAGAGAAGGTGGATGTTGATTCAGATCGGTTTAGGAGCATGATGTGATAGAAGATGAACTCCTTAACCAGTATTTTCGCACCTTGTTCTCAACTTTTATTTATTTAGTTGTTAGTTAATTAGTTTTGTTACTGTTGTTGAAAACTCACAATTCCCCTTTGGTTACATATGAAGTTGACAACAAATGACAATTACACAGCTCTTCGAGGGAACGATCCTTAATACTATTATATTACTTGTTAGTATTAGTGGGAAATATTTAAAGCATTGGATGACCATATGGCCATCTCTTGGAGGATACGTGGAGTTGCTTTGTTCATATTTTGGTCAGGGAGCATTTCTTACTTTCACACCAAAGAGCACAAAGTGTGATGAATCGCTTGAGGATCGAAGAATTGTTATAGTCAACATTAACAACATACATTTTACGGTATTAGGTTGCGCAAAGATTGTCCATACCTCCACTGTGTAGGTTCACTTATTTTCAAGGTTTCATTAACAACACCTCTAAGGAATGACTGAAAAAATACGAGCCCAACATGAAACTTTGGGATGAATTGGTCGAGGTGAAACAAATCAAGGAACAATCATGTTAAATTAAGTATTTGGATTTTATTACCAAATGAACTATCGTATTTCCATGGTTTGTAGCTTTCATATACTAAAATAACCACTCTTAATGAATGAAATGAATTTGCCTTTTGGTTACTTTGAATTCTTGTTGGAACTTTATAAACAAAAGCAATTGTACGAAAAATTAATAATGAGTTACTCAGAGTCAGTGGATACGACACATACATATCGACCGACTCTGATGTACATTTACCAAATAGCCAGTCAGAATTGGTGGATACATAAGTGTTTTGTCCACAGATTATGAATCTATTACAAAAACCTGCAATTTTCGCAAGAGGGTCAGCTAGAATCGATGGACACTTATGTGCATTATCCACCAATTCTAGATCATAATTGCAAAAATTTGATATTCTTTACCTCCAATCATTTAATGTAACAAGGAATAACGAACTTCAAACCATTCTTATAAATTAAACCATAAGTTCGTCCATCCATCCACAAACAAAATAAAAATAAGTATTTGAATAAAATAACACAAACTAGTTAACGCTACAAGTCTTACTTAGTTTAACCAACAAATCTTAAAAACATTGATTAGGTATCAGCTGCAGAAGGAGCGGCACCATCAGCTCCACCATCAACATCAGCATCCTCTTCAAGGATTGCATCGCGGGCTCTCCAAATAGCAATATCCTTTCTTAAGTTGAAGTCACTTCAATCACCTCCTCAATCTCCTTCATTGCCAGCTGACGCAGAATTTCCAAAACTTCATCAAGTTTGGTCTGGTTGGGGCAGGAAGAATCGTTGATAACCTTTTTTTGTGGCTTCCTATCAATATCACACTGTCTGGTTGGACCATATCCTCTTTTACGACTATCCATAATGGTTATACAATTAAACAAATTGAACAACAAAAAATTCAACCAATAGTCTCTAGTTCAAGAAATAAATAATCAACAAAAAATACAATATCACACAACTACTAGTAGTTCAAGCAATCAATAATCTACAGTTCAATCACCAGTAAAAAATTATGTATAAAATGAACAGAACAGAATCGTTCGATAAGACCATCTTCATCCACCGTTTCTAACTGTAAAAGCTAACAGAAAACACCAAGTTGGAATCGTTGGTCAGGTAGCATGTCTAGCTAAAAATTCCTCTTACTGATAAAACACAAAGAATTTCATATACAGAATCGTTAGACATGGTTTGTCGTATCCAACGATTCTCATAAGGTAATAGTAAAAACATGAAAGCAAGGGAATCGGTGGATAATCATGTGCTTATCCAACGATTCCAATATAGAAAAAGTAAAAAATAAAAATGAGAATGTAGAATCGTTGGATATGATCTGTCGTATCCAACGATTCTAGTAATGGTAACTATGTATGAGGAATATGAGACGAGAATCGTTGGATATGGATCCATCGTATTCAACGATTCTGTTGCATGTTCATTATGTTCATGAAGAACACAACTAGAATCGGTGGATAAGATGGATCCACAACGAACGATTCTATAAAATACAGGAATTTGATTCATGAAAATGAAGATTTTTACACATGGATCTATCATAAATGCTATTATAAGAAAGGGTTTATAGAGATTTACCTTGTAGTTAACTCCGGATGATCGGATTTTGTTTTTGGAAAAATTAAGGTTAGGGTTTTTAGATTTTGGAAAGTGAGATGAAAATAGAAAGTTTTTTTATGTTTTGTTTTTTATTTAGATTTTTTTTGATTTGGAATGTAGTGAAATGAGAAAAGATTTTTCTATTTATATTTTGATTTAAGTATTAGGGGTAATTAATAAGTAGAGGGTAGTTAAAAGACACTTTATATCCTACTCTCTAGTTGGAAGCAAAATTGAAGGGCCTAAATAATCCGTGTAGGCCCCCCAAATATAGCTGGGCTAACCTTTTTTTTTTGAATAGTTGTGTTTTATTAAAGTTCTTAGCTATTACAGTAGACAGTCCTTGGTGTTGGGACTCCATTTTTGTCATCCATTACCATATGGGTAAGGAAGGAAGGGTATATATGGTCTCAGACCAGTGTTGAAGTCGATGTTGGGTTTGTGAGTAGGTGCTTGACTGCCTTGTTATCCAGGCCATCTGCAGCTTGGTTTCCTCCATGTAAACATGTGTTATCCGATGTTGTTGTAATTGTTGTAGCAGATGTTTAATTTCCTTGAGCAATATTTCCTTTAGGTACCAAGGTGGTTCAGTCGTTTGTTATAATAGTTGCGATGGTGCTTTAGAGTCTACCTCCAACCAAACTTTTGACCAATTATGTTGGATGTTTTTGCTGCTAGTAGTAGGCCCCATATTTCTGTCGTGATTGTTGTTGTTGTGCCTAGTGGTGTTGCAATTGCTTGAAGTATGTTCCCTTCTGAGTCACGAGAGATGATTCCTGCACTGGCGGGTTCTAGGTGTCCTTTGATAGCTGCATATATGTTAATTTTTATCCAATCAAATGGTGGTGGATCTCAAGTAACTAGAATAGTGTAGGTGGTTGGGTGTCGTTGTGAAAGTGGGATTGGTGCTGCATTTGTAAGGATTGGGGTTAGGTGACGCTGGGTCTAAAAGTATTCCTGGTGTAGTAGGATAGCAATATTGGCTATTCGGTGCGGTGTTTTGCTTTTGTTGTTGTAAACTTTTGAGTTTCTTGCTAGCCATATATGCCAAATGGTGAATCCCATGAGCGCCTGATTTTTCTTGTTGTTGGTCAAGTTGATTGCTTCTCGGATGGTGTTTTGAAGTTGGAATGTAGGTGGTGGATTTGGACTTCTTTTCTAGGTTTGAAAAAATTATGTTCCAAGTGGTGATTGAATCCGGGCATTAGAAAAAGATATGTGTTGTTGTTTCCGGTGTTGTGTTACATCTTGGGCATAGGTTGTTGTTGATGATCTTGAGTCGGTGTAGCATTTGAAAGGTTGTTATGCCTTCCACAATGACTTTCCACAAGAAAAGTCAGAGTTTTTGGGGTGTCTGGAGATTCCAGTTGGTGTTGAAAAAATTATTATGGGTGGAGTGGGTGGTGTGTGTGTCATGGGGGATATCCTGTCTTTGTTGTGTAATGGCCATGTTTGGAGAATGGCCATATTTTTTTATCCGGAATAGGTGGTGATGGCAGGTGGATGTTGATTATGTTGTGAGTTGTGGTAGAGGGAATGAGTTGAAAATGAGGTCATGTTTCCAAGTGTTGGTAGTGGGTTCTGTGAGTGCTGCTACCATTGGGTTGATTATTGGATGGATTTGGTTGGTGTGGGTCTGATGTAGGATCCAATTGGGTGTGAGTAAAGTGGTTTGCACATTACCAATGATTGAGAACAGTTTTTCCTGCATAACACAAGCAATGTTAGTTAAAGATTTCCAAATTGAACTAGCTGCTGCTTGTGGTTTTAGAAGGTTGGGAAAAATCTATTGTGCCGACTGTTCAAGATATTTGGCATCACATAAGGTGGACCAGATGGAGTCTGGTTTGTCCTTGATTTGCCAAACTATTTTGAGTAGTAAGGCCTGATTGTGTTCCTTGATCCTCCTTGTCCAGGCCTCCATCCTACCTTAGTCTAGTGAGTTTATCCCATCCAATTGGGTGTAGTTTCTGTGTGTCCTTGTCATGCCCCCAGAAGAAATTGCGAGTAATTTTGTCAATATTTTTGTGAACATGACTTGGTAGAAGTTGTGTTTGCATGATATGATTGGTTGTTGGTGTTAAGGCATCTTGGATGAGAGTTAACCTTCCTGCACAGTTGAGGCATTTAGTGATCCAGCCTTTTGCTTTTCTCTCAAGCCTGTTTAGTAGTTCATCGTAAAAATGCTTTGAGTTCCTTCCTTTTTTAAATTGAACACCTAAATAGGTTGGTGGCTCATAAGTGGTTTGGTAATGGAACATGTTGGTTAACCATTGGGTGGTGTTGGGGGGTAGGTGTGGATGATGGATGATGATAGATTTGTGTTGATTGATGTGTTGGCCAGCTGAGCTGGAATATGTTTGAAGTATAGTTTTGAGAGAGTTGTAAGTATTTTCGTCAACATTACACGTCAGTAGCAGATCATCTGCATACATAAGATGTAGTATGGAAGGTGTTTTGTGGGAGATTTTCAAACCTGTAAGTTGTCCTTGTTGTTCCAGTTGTCCAAGATTGGTAGATAGTACCGGCAGATCTCAACAGGCTGCTATAGAGGCCTCACTAGTTGATCAGAGAGGACCTGCTCTTCACATAAAATGAATATGTATGTCGATAGTGGGTCGCCCTTCCGAATGCCTCGTTGAGCAGTGATGTGCCCTTGTGCGCTTTCATTGATATTGATAGAATATGTGACTGTGGTAATGCAATTCATGATGTGTTCAGTAAATATGGAAGGAAACCCTATCAAATTGCATGTTTTTCGGATGAATCCCCAGTCTAAACTATCATAAGCTTTTTGGATGTCTAGTTTTAGGTCAAATTTTGGACTTGTTGTTGGTTTTGACGTACGGATATGACGGAACAGTTCCGCTGCAATTGCAATGTTATCGTGGATGGCTCGGTTCGGGACAAATGCACTTTGGAATTGGCTGATTATGTGCTGCAACAATGGTCTGATTTTATTGACCTGAAGCTTGGCAATAATTTTGTACGTGACATTGCATAGGCCAATGGGTCGGCACTGATTTGGTTTGGTTGGGTGAGTTATTTTCGGAATTAAGGTGAGGTGGGTTTGGTTTAATGGTGGTTGAAGGTGGTTATGGTGGAAGAAATGGTGTACCATTCGGGCGATATTCGGGCCGACAATGTTCTAGAAAAATTTAAAAAACTTGCATGTATAGCCGTATGGGCCTGGGGCCTTTTTTGAACCAATAGACATCATTGCCATTTTAATATCCTCATCAAATATTGGTTGCAAAAGCTGGTGTTGCATACTTGGTGAGATTTTCCCTTGGATACCAGTGAACAGGTTGACATAAATTGAAGTTGGTGGGGCCGAGTAATGGTCTTTAAAGTGATTGGTGATTAACTGTCCTACTTTATTTGGGCTAGTGACCCAGTTTTCATGTTCGTCTTGTAGTTGTTGAATATGGTTGGTGCTCCGGTGTATCGTAACCATTGTGTGAATAAATGTTGTGCTTAAGTCTCCTTGTTGTAGCCATTGAACACGTGCATGTTATTTCCAATATTCAGTTTTGCAATGTGATAGTACCAAGTGAGTATCTCTGAATTGTGTTCTTGCTGAAGCCAATAGTGAAGTAAAGGGCCCGTTGCAGCTACATATTTTGACTGGGCTTGTTGGATTTGGGCTTCGAAAACTTTGATTAAGGATGGTAAATGCCCAAATATATATTTTTTTGCCACCGTGAGAGATCTTTATTTGTGTTGTACAACTTGAGATGAAGATTTACCGGTGGATGTATATGGAAAGATTGGCACCAAGCTTCTGCAACAATGTCTTTCATTTGATGATGTAAGAACCAAATATGTTCTAATTTGAATTTCCTAGTTTTTAGTTTTTGGATTACTTGCTCTTGACGTAGAATAAGTGCATGATCTGATGCAATTCTAGGAAGATGAGTAATTAAAGCATGAGGATGGAGATCCATCTATTGTTAGTTGCATGAGCCTCTATCGAGTCTTTCCATGATGAAGTTATCCCCAGTTTGTCTGTTGGTCCACGTGAAGGGATCACCTTTGAATCCCAAGTCAATAAACCCATTTGAAGTGATGAGATTTGTGAAATGTTGTGTTGTTGAGGTTGTAACTGGTCTACCACCTTGTTTTTCTTGATGCGGGGTGACTTCGTTGAAATATCCCATGAATAACCAAGGTAGTTGTGGTCAGGAATTATGTTGTTGAAATCATTCCATAAGTCTCATCTTGCATATGGTTGGGGTGGACCATATACTCATGTGAACATCCATGGTGCCTTTGGTGGTGGAGGAACAATGTACACATGTAATAAACTTTGATTAGCAACAACGATTTGGACTTGGAGGTTGGATTTCCAGAACAAACATAAGCCCTCCTTATGTCCATTACATGGTAAGCCAAAAAAGTCATGAAATCCAAGCAAATTTTTGAAGTAGTACATGTGTTGCACATTAGAAATAGTTTCAGATAAAAACAAGACATCCAGTTTGAAAGATTGCGTGAACTCACGCAATTTGGTAACTATCAAGGGGTTGTGAGCCCCTTGACAGTTCCAAGATAGGTGATTCATAACTCTGGCGAGTGTTGGCTAGAGCCAACAACTCGCTTATCCGCGGAAGATGTTGTAGTTTTATTTTTTGCATCCAGAGTTAGACGCCAAGCATATTTAGTTTGGTTGGGTGTTGGTTATGCTGGAGTTGAGGCTGGAGATGCTGGAATACTGTTTGTGTGTGAATCAGAGGAGAGAGTTCCTAAAGTTGGCTCATTATTCTTGATTTTCTTGTCCTTGAGGTGGGAATCTCATGGGATTGGAAGTTGCTTCTGGTGGATGTAGATTGGAGTGTGGCTAATGAGATGTATTTTTTGGTTTTCTGAGGTGGTGGTGATTGATCAAAAGAAGGTGCAGGGGGGAGGTTGATGTGTTGGGGGAAGATTGACTGGTTCGAGTTCCACTCCTTTTATATGTTCTGAGTGGGGTGGCTGTTTGTTGTTGACGGGTTGGTGCTAGGTTTGCGGCATCAGAGAATAATACAACCACTTGTGGTTTTCCTCGTACCTGTGTAACAACCAAGGTCACTTGAACATATTTTTGTGAAAGGTAGGTGGTTAATAGTTCAGAGTATTGGGGGGTGAAACAATTGGTAAGTGGGTTTTTTGGTTGGTTGGTGGTTTGGGGTATTTTTGGGATTTTTGGTACTGGGTGATTCACGAACGCAGATGAGCTTGGTTGGTGTTCACATTGGCAACTTTCCCTTAAAAGTAGAAGGACTGGGGTTATGCTTTTCTCGGATAATTGAGGAGGATACTGGCACCCCATAATGGATAGTCCCACCAAAGTGAGGATGATGTTCACTTGATTGCCCTGCAAAAATGCCCTGCTTGCCAGAAATGTGTCTGTGCAGACCAAAATTCCTTGTGTCATCAATTTGTGGGTCAGATGTCGAGATAGAAGCTTCTGAAATCTTATCTTGAGAAAGTGACAGATATCCTTTTCGGCACAACTGCAGTGCTGAAAAAACAGAGTGAGCTTGAATTTTGTGGGAGTGGGACCCAGTCCAGTCCTTGTTGAGTCAGATTATCTGATAACTTGGTTGGGATTGAAATGTTATGAGTCGGTTGTGGTGGTGGTGAGTTGGTGCCTGGAGTTGCTTGCTCTTCCACTGAGTATGACTGATTTGATGGTGTTGCATACGGGTTTGAAGAGGTGATCAATGGTGATGAAGAGGTTTTTGGATGTGGGTTTGATGATAATTATGAGGGGATATGTGTGGGGTTATGAACTTTAGGGTTTGCTGCTTTTATTCTCGAGTTGAGTTTTTGATAGGGAAAGTTGGGGTATTGCAGGTCTTGTAGGCTTGATCCATGCTAATGAACTTATCACAGTCTTGTGCAACATGACCAAGAAATCCACAATGGAAACAAGTAATGGGGAGATATTCATAGGCAAATTGTATCCATCCAAAAATTTCCATCAAAATACCTGGGCGGATAGGTTTTGAAGATCAACTATCACTTTGGCTCTAGGAGGTGAACCTTTTAAATTGATTTCCAAGACAGTTCCTGCTTCATGCATGATATCTCTGAAAGCCATTTCATATACTAGGTAGATTGGGAGGTGTGGTAGTTGGATCTAAAAAATCACTGCCTGAAAACATGCGTTAGGGTTTTCTGTATATGAGCTCCAATCTTCAAACATGATAATCTGGTTTGTTACTATCCAAGGTTGATGTTGTAGGATAGTGTTTTTGTCTTGTTGATGGTAAAAAACTAGTTTGAAGGTATCACAATGTGGAACAGATTCAAAGTGCTTGAATCTTAAAGGTGACCATTTTGTTGTTAATGCATGTTTGAGTCCCTGGTATCTGAAAAGTACCAGCAGGGACTTTGACATCAAGACAATCCTTGTTATGGGCTTAAAGGAGATCTTTCATTCTTTCTGTGGGTTTGAAGATGTTGTTTTCTTTGTTTTGTTGATCTTTTTGGATGGGTGTGGGTTGTGTTGGTTGAAGTGGATTATTGGGTGATGATGTATCTTTTTGTCTAGGTGTATATGGTGGGTTTTTGACAAGGATAAAATAGTAAATTACCTCTCAAGACTCTGGTCTGAGAAATACTAAACTTTTAAAATTCTAAAAATAAATAAATCTCGGGTAGGAGTTTATTCCTACTCTCTCTTTCTCTCTCAGGCGCATATCCCTATCCTCTCTCTATATGTTTAGCCAACATATACGATCAAATTGATGAATTTAATCAATATTCATCACTACACAAAAATCGTTAGAACAACACTTGTGTTTGCCACAACGTTCCCAGATGTTTTATGATTTTTACATAAAATCTCTTAGGCTTCTAGATGGGTTGCCCACTAGTGTAGATCAATTTGAGTATTATTTTTGGTGTTATATTCCACAGTTGAATTCCCAAATTATCCATGTTAATATTCACACAATATTAACCTATTAAAAATTTATATACAAATATAGCTCGATATATTTATTTATTTTAGTACCACAGATATGCTTAAATTAAAGTCAAAATTGTGACATACACAATCTCATAGCTTCTACTAGCTAAAAAATCCCACCTCAGTCGCATTAATCCTTTGCTTAAAGAGAAAATTAATGCAAACGAGTGAAATAATTCAATTCTGGGTTTAAACGCTTTGTAACACTTATAAGTGTGTCAAAAGCGTGTCAAACACTTTCAAAACAAAATTCACAACACTTGCAAACGTTGCAAAAGTATGACCGGAAATATTCCAAACCCTAATTAGGGCTTGAAGATGAATTTACAACACTCATAATGTTGTAAAAAAGTGTGACAAAAGGTGTTTCAACCCTAATTAGGGTTTGAAAACAGTTTTGCAACACTTATAAACGTTGCAAAGACGTGTCAAAAGGCATTCCTAACCCTAATTTCGTGAAAAAAGAAGCTCACCCTAATTGCACACGTCTAGCTCTCTTGCTCGTGTGTCTTGCCTCTCAAAATCAAGCTTGCATGCCTACTCAAAACCAAGCGTGGACATCACGCTTCTCTCTAAAATTTTAAATTTTACTCTTTTACCCTCAACATGTGACGCTGGGTATAAAAGTGAAACATGAGTTTGTAGCCTTCTGGAAAGCACTTTCAAACCCTAATTTTGAAGGGGGAGACGTCTCTACCTCTCTTCTTCTTAGAAAGACGTATCTACCTCTCTTGCTTACGTCTCTACCTCTCTTGCTTCAAGTTCACAAGATTTGCTTCTTGTCAAAATTGATAAATTTACTCTTTTTACCCTCAACATGTGAGGCTGAGTACAAAGAGTAAAATATGAGCATCTTGCTTTTTGAAAATTTTGAAGTCTTGCTGCTTACCAAAATTTGGTGTTTTACTTTTTTACCCTCAACGTGTGAGGACGAGTGCAAAGAGTAAAAAATGAGACTCATGCTTCAAGACTAAAGATTGACGCTCCTCTTCTCCCTGTTACGTAGAGACCAAAATTCCCCCCCCCCCCCCTTTACTTCACGTGAATATCTACTTTGAATGCTCTCCTCCTCTACTTCACGTGAATATCAACTTTGAGTGATCCTCCTTCTTATTCTCACGTGAATAAATCAGGGTTTGACAAATCCTCTTCCTTTTTTTTCACGTGAATAAATTAGGGTTTTGACAAATCCTAAACTATACTAGGCCTCTCTCACATATATCTTTCATATGAGGCTTCACATACAATTTTTCAAGCTCAGCAGCATACACTTATTTTTACAAAATAAACATGTCAATACAAAATTGACTAAGATGGACAAATTGTTCCTCATACACAAATAAGTACATATTTATTTTATTCTAGCTTGCAAGATTCATAAGTTAGTCAAGCAGGACACGTTTATTTTAGATTGCTAGAGTCGTCATCTAGTCAAGCAAGACTTATCATCCTTATTTTTGTCTGCTAGACTCACCAGCTAGTCAAGAAGGACAAGTCTTTAGTCAAGAGACCCATTGCACAGGTCTCATTCGACTTAACATCAGTAGTGCTTAATACTACAATAATTACACGAGACATCAAATGTCATAAATGGGGGGATATTCATTATGGTTTTGGTCTGGCGGTCTACGACATGTGGTGCAGCAGTGCACCCACTAAAGAGAAACTCTGGAAAGATCGATAGCAGTTGAGTAGAGGAGTGGTGAGTTGAGTAACCAATTAAACAACCGCAATTGAAGTGGAGAGCAGTTGTCAACACCTTCTCCACTTTCACCATTTCACCATTTCACCATTACGCAACCATCGACAGTTTCTTCCAGAAAAGAGGTCGAGTGGTTACAATAGCTATGATATAAATAGATGTTCAATATATTGAAAAAAAGGACGTAGTTTTCAAGTATCATTCACGGCAATAAGTTTACAATTAAACAAGTATAAAAACAGAGCAATTCAAGTTAATAAATCTTGATCATCCAATCTTCTCAGAAGACTTGTTCATAGCTATTCACACCAACTACATCCAAAGAGTTTGATACTCTGACCTCATTCTTCTCTTGCTTCATTACCTAAGATCAGCCCTTCTCTTTCTCATTTTGTGACTGAAGCAAGACTGAAACGACCATTGCTTGGTTTAGGCTAGGATTGTACAGATTGATCTCTCGAATCTAAAAAAAGTACTTCAACAGTACAAATGTTTTAAGGATTGGCGAATCGTCACATGTTCATCCCATTTTTCCCAAAATATCCTTCAATTTGTTTTTACCCACAAACAACAAGATTGAGAGAAGGTTCTAATGAGATTTTCTTTTTGTGAAAAGTTTTTGAAACGTTGGAACCTTTTGGGTGAAAAGAGGATTGAGTTGGATTAAACGTAGAAGAAGTTGAAGAAGAAGATTGTGGGGAAGGTGGGATATTGCATCTGAGTGTATCGAGAATTGGTGAGGAGTAATGAGTGATTTCCCTCGATAAAGGAAGAGAAGATTGATAAGAGGGATTTGCAAGCATGCTTGTGGTTGGAGGCGGTTGTGTGGTTTGTCTAGATGAATGTGGTTATGTTTGCTTTGTTGGTGGTGGCGGTTCAAAAATGTTCATTGGGTGGAAATGGTTGGTTTGTCCAACAAAGAATTAAAAAATAGCTTACGTGGGAAAAATACGTTGAGAACGAGAAGAAAACTAATCCACTAATTCAAGCCATACTTTTCTATTCTTGAAAGAATGGAAAAACTAATAAGGATTCTTCAAAGATCGAGGTAATAGATGAATCTTCATTCATTTGCCATTGTAAATATACTAAAAAGGCAGGATAATATGTGAAAAATTATCTTGACTTACTCAACGATAACGACCATTTTTTTTTCCAAATGGCACGGACAATCCATCTGGCCGGGCTACCTTACTAGTTGTTTATTAATACAATTTGATTCAGAAAAAAAATAAAAATAATCCAAAACCCAAACGAAAGAGATTATTACAAAGTTCGCAGAGGGACAGTGTTTGGTGGACAAGTAAAAACTGAGCGGCTCAGCACGGGCAACGGGAGTTCTAGCTACTCAGCTACTCGTGTAGCCTACTGTCCTGAAAAGTACGGATTGGTGCTGACATGACCATGAGAACACCTGCTCGGTTTTCCCTTTTATTTGGTGTGAAGTGTAAACTGAGGTTAAAGAGGAAACAAAAAATGAACGATACACTAAATACACGTAAGCAGATTTAACGCTTTTGACAGATTCACAAGCCAACTAACATTACACTCACTGTAAAAATATAAGTTGCCACTTGCAGCACAGTATAATTGACTCAAGTGAAGGCTAAAGATGACCGGATTACACCTCCAAACAATATACGCTTTTTTTTACCCTTCGTTCGATTTAGTTCTCTATATTTTAGTGATAATGCATTTTCTGTAATTCACTACAACAAATGAATAAGTTGCAGGTGAACTTTATGTTCTTGCATCATATTCTTTCATCAGAGGGGTGAAATTCGGACACCAAAATAATTAGTAAAAAGAGTAAATATTGTAAAATAGTGGAGGCCCTCATTGGTATGTCCATTAGACTGTCAGTCGATTATGGATGAAACAGTCGTACACGTGGAGCATGTGTAGACGCTAAAATATCTGAATAAGAAAAGTAGGACCAGCCGACCGTTATGGAAGTGGTTGATTACGTCACCAACTACTTGAGGACAGAGTCAAATTAAGACCAAACCTGTCTGATTCAGCTGTAATAGTGTACTACTAGCCCTTTGAAAAGCGAGCTTGAGGAGTGACAAAACTTGTGATAATAATCTTCTTGATAGGTTTATCTTACAGCAAACATAACCCTCTGCCCGAGCAATTTTCTAGAGAAGATGAAAATGACCCATGACTTATCAGAGACATCATGCCTAGGCTGTGCAACTCTTCTGAAGAAACGTCACAAATCAGTCAAAATAGTGGTAAATTGGTACAGCCGGCCCTCTTGCTAATGACAACACAATCCTACACGGCAAAGTTGGGTCCATTCATTGTTCACTTCACTCGAACCTCTCTAGAGCTGCAGTATCACTTGTGTGCACGTAACTTGACTGAGAGAGACAGATAGAACAAGCTGGACAGGAATTATATGGAGTGTGATACTTTGCTCCAAGAGTTACCCATCGTAAGGTTCTATAATCATGGAGGTGTATCATAACATTATTGATTTGTTATTGTGTAGGCAGTTTTTGCCTAATCAGGAAAAAGAAAGAAATAATAGTTGTATTTTGTGGGCAGTTAATGGAAATTTGGGTTGAGAAAGATGTGAGGTTTGTTGACGTATTTTGGGTTGTTTAAAAAACTTTGATTTATGAGTTTTTATTCGTCATCATTGTAGAAGAATGTGAATGCAAGATTGAGTGTATTGATCATCAATCTGCCAATACAGTATGCTTCAACTGAATAATTTTCTCATATTTTTATATAAAAATGACCTCCAATTAGGGTAGGGTTCTCTTAATTCATGATTGCATATCAAAACTCTGTATTCTTCTTGCTTGTGAAGGGGATACACATCGTTGTAGCAGCCATATGACTTATTGAGGAGGTAATCAAGTTATAGCTTTGAAATAATCTCCACTGGATCTTAACCAACCATATAATTCTATCAACATTGATAATAGACCATAAAAATTACTGATTTCTATTGGAAGTCTGGAACTTCAGTGGCTGATATACAAAACTAAGAGAAGTGTTGAAGTGAATCAGGGAAAGAAGAAAGTCACCTCATTTTTACATAAGCTACTGTCAGGAAAATGGATGGAAAATGTAAGATTTATAATTCAAATAATACAGCTCTGTTACCCTGCCTGCATCAAAGCCATTAACAGAGACACTGTTATGAAAATGACCCATTTCCATATCTAAAACCCAATCTTTTAGCAATTCAAGTTCAAAACTAGAAAAGAGAAAGATGGTAAGAAAGGGGACCAAATCTTTTCTTCTAATATCAATAATTGTTTGATTCAAGAAACAGAAGAGGAACAGGACTTGCTAGTGGTTTAAATTCAAAAAGAAACTGAAATTTTAATCCATCTCTATTGATTAACACCTATATTTACAGAATTACAGACCTTCAAAATACAACAAGAACCAACTTCTTTTTACAGTTACAAAAGTCTCACTGAAAAATGTAATTAAAGGAACTTAACTAAAGACGATTCAAACTACCTAGTGGTGAATCTCCCAACCCAATAAGATTGTTTCTCCGTTCTAGAAACTCCAACAAAAGGACCCATTTCTTATGATCAATTCATGGAGAGTTTTGGGAGGGAAAACCAGTATATATTCCACAATTACAATAAACAAAGAAGAAAACCCCATAAATACTAGTAAATTCTAATCAACGCCATGAAGAAACAGTAAGAAGTGGGATGTCATCCCAAGCTAAAGAGAGAAGCCCTGGTGCTGATTCTTTAATGGAATACTTAGTACTGTAATTATAGTTCCATAATAAAATTCTAGCTTGACTAACAGAGTAATGACTAAGAGGAAATGATTCAAACCCACAAGCTTCCATCAATACTTTCCACTGAACATATACTTCCATTCTTTCCCGTTTCACTGGTCCTTCTTCTGGACCAACAACACCTGCTATTCTTCTGCCAAGCAACAACCTCTCTACCCGAATACGTTCCGAAGAATCTCTAGTTAAACTTGGTTCAAGCGATTCAAATACAGCTAAATAGTACTTCAATGCATTTTTAAACCTGTCTACGTAACTAACACGATTCAAACTAGCTTCGTATTCTCCGAGTGTAACAACTTTAGGGTTTAACGATTTAGCAAGTTTAAGAGCTTTCTCTACTGCACAATTAGTTGAATCCAACAAATTGTAAAGTTGAAGCATGAAATTGACAGCTAAAACCTCGTTTTTCTCGACTCGGAAACTAGACTCGTTTAATTCATGAATAGGAGTTGAGATTGGTTCAAACTCAAAATTAAGATCTAAAAGTTTCGCGAAGTCACGTAACCGATTACCAGTAGCTAAAAGAGATGCAGCTGGAGATCTTCCTAGAGTTGGAGCTGGAATTCCTGAGATTCTAATCATGGTTGGTTTACCAGCTGATCGAGTTGCTAGTGCTTGAAGAAGAGCTGCCCATTGAAGACCTTGAACGATTCCAAAATCAACAATGTGTATACAACTTGCTGATTCAGTAGCTTCTAAAATCGCTTGATTTGCAGTCAAGTGAGAGAATTTTGAATATGGACAAGCATCGTTCAGAGTTTTATAAGAAAGTGTAACCTCTTCTGATGAGCATGAAGCTTGGTCAAAATCAGTCAACGGATTGGTCTTTGAAATTTTAGGTGAGATTAATCGATTGTAAAGAACTTCGGAGAAGTAATACGCGACTCGTTCAGTTGGATCACCATGTTCAGAAACTGATTCACGAACTCGATTAAGTAATTTAATAGTGTGTTCAGGTTCTGATTCTGAGATTAGAGCGCATTCAAGAAGCGATTTTAGTAGTGGAGATATTGATTCAGCTTCAGAAGAAGATTGAGATAACACTTGAGGTTTTTGGAGAAGAGATGCTGAGTTTTGTAGAGATGGTAAATCTTGAGGTTGAAGAACTGGTGTTGGAACCCATGTTGGAACTTGATGATGATGATGATGAGATTGAAGTAAATTAGGGTTTTTTTGTTGAGTGTCCGATGAGAAGATGAGAGGAGGACATAGATCAGAAGAAGGGTTTGAGGATTGAGTACTGAGTCGGCTCGAACAAGTAAAAAATGGATCGCTGTTATTGTAAAAAGGAAGTTCAGAACTCTCTGGTGAATCTCCGTCACCACCACCATTGATTAAGGTTTCCATCCACTCATCTGATTCAAACTCATCTGAAAGTCTAAAACCAATAGAATGATGATCTAAATGAGGAAAAGAAGAAAGTGGGTCAGATTCATCAGCACCGGCATCTGACACACAACCGCCACCTCCAACCCCAACTGTATATGGTTCAGAACCAGTAAGACCAAAACCAAACGAAGATTGCGGACTAGGGTTTTGAGTTTGTACGCACCATGAAAATGGATTAATACCCATAAACTGTTGTTGTTGCTGGTGCTGTTCTTGCTGCTGCTGCTGCTGCTGCTGCTGCTGTTGTAATTGCTGCTGCTGTTGTTGCTGTTGTTTTTGCTGGATTACTTGTTGTGCTATTGCCATTAAGTTTCCACTGTCGGTACATAGATAAGCCATTTTCCCCCTCCCTCAATCACTCTCTGTTTACTTAATCACTGTATTCAACTGAGTTAAATCGGCTGTTGGTTCATATAGTATAACAAGAGGAGGCAATAGAGGAGTTGAAAAGAGATTTGAGGAGGGAGAGTTTGGTTTCATTTTTGAGATATATAAGAAGAGGAATAAAACCAGTGGAAAGTGGGTCCCACGAGAAAGAAAAGCCCAAAACAAATTGGGACCCACGAGGAGGTGCCATACAAAGAAAAAATAGAAAATAATAATAGGGGATTGAATGAAAAGACCAAAACCCTAACCCCATGAATAGTACACTGCCATGCAGAAGTTGCTTTCCAGCTCTCTCTTTCCGCTTCACCCTTTTCAGTAATAAGGCCACTCATGATGTGGCGATATAGTATATGGACCTACACCTCTGAATCACTATGATTTAACTTCTGACACGTGTATATTTATTGGTAAATGTAGGACTTGATCTTTCACCTGGGACCCACAATAACATCTGTATTTACTTAATAATTTAAAATAACTCCACGCAGACAGAGAGACTGGGATGAGAGTAAGATACGGAGATTTCAAGGTACTTGTAAGACGTCATCATGGTAGCAGTAGCAGTCTTTTTTTCCTTTCCTGCACTTGGGAGAACGTATTTACACTGTTGGATTTGAATATCGAATGGGTAAAAATCGTTACGGATTTCTAGTGGGACCATGTTTATAGTTCGTCTACTTTTTCCACTCTTCGGTCAAAAGTTGAGTTGGGGGTGAAAACAAAAAGTGATTATTGATAAAAGTTAATACAGACAAACACACATAAGAAAAGTAAGAAAGAAAGAATGTGTGAATGAGTGAAAGGAGACGATCTATCTATCAAAAAAGAGTTGTGTATGTATTCGTGTGGGTGGCTTAGTTATCAGTGTGGATGAATTCTTCTTTTCTTTTTCTTTCCTATCTCAAAGCTACAAGTTTCTTCATCTTTCGTGGTCTTACCAAGTTGCAAAGTGGAAGTATTGCCATCTCTGAAATAACCTCCGTTCTTTATGGACGGTTTAGTGGTTGCTAAATCAACTCTTTTGTGATAAGAATATGGGTCCCAATGCTGGACTTGTGATTGAGAGTGAGTCGAAGAAGACCAGATGGGCCCACTTAGCTTCTGCTTCACCAACAGAAGTTCCTTCAGAAAAAGAGGAGGAGATGAGAACACCATGTTTCGCGGCTTTCGCCGATGTTATTTTGCAAAAATGGCAAACCCAAAATACTAGCTCATCACTTATGAGTCATGATTAGATAATTCAGCCACATCAGAGCCTCATGGGCCAAACTCTTTTCTTTGGTTGTTTTAATTTGTATTGTAAATTCAAAGAAATATTTGAAGCATGTGTTCGATTCCGATTAGGTAGTTTATTCTAAAAGTTGTTTATTCTAAAAATTGTTTAGATAATAAAAATAGAATTAAATCTTAGAAATAAGAAATAAAAAATATTTTATTTTATAAAATAAAATAATTTTTTTACTTTTAAAAATTATTTTAAAATTATATACCTAAACTAATTTTTTATTTTTTTTATTTTCAGAATTTAAAAAATAGCTTCTTAAGTAGTATTTAAACAGCCTATAAGTCATATCATATTGTCACGTAATCGGCTACATAGTAATCGGCTACATAATAATAGCACGAGCATACACTTCTATACTATCAAATTTCATATCAATTTATATATCTGGTAAATATGAATTCAGTAAAATGGTACAGATACTGAATGATGATGATTCTACTCTCATATTGTACAGAAGAGAATTCTCTTGAGGAAAATATGAATCCAGTGATAAGTCTAATGTTCTTGTTATGTTATATAATTGTTCACATGGTGGTGGGGGGAGTTTGATGACTTATTTTAAGCTAAATGCTAATTCAGCTGTATTGAGTGGAACCAAAATAGTTCCAATGGACTCTGGGAAAAAGGAGTTACTAAACTTAGCTGGTTAGTGATTAGCCCTAGCTACTAATAGTCTCTTAAATAGACAGATTAAGATGAACCGGATCAATCCGCCTCTCCATAATAGGATTAAAACCCTTGAATTCAGACCACAAAGACACACGTGGTCCTTTCCCTATCACAGTTAACTATAATCTGCAGATAATAGCTAGACCCCTCGGATTCTGTTTTTCGATCGTTTAGTTACTTATGTATCTTAAAAAGTTAAAAATAACCTTCTTTTCTCTCTCTCAAACTTTTCCGGCGAAGAAGTTCTCTCTTCCAGCAGCAACCTCGCTGCTCAGATCTACTCTATTTTGGGGCAGATCTGAGCAGTACCTAGTGTGTTGTAGTGTTTTCAGTTAGTATCTAGTTAGATTAGGTAATTTTAATGCTTTTTAGGGTTAGTTTCTTTGCTCTTTTGAGCCACTTACCAACGGCAAGGTTTCTCCACTTTCATGACGGTTGTATATGTGCTTTTAGAACATCTCTTTCTACCTTTAGTGGTTATTCTCAGTTGGGTTTCTTAAAGTTGAAGTACATCGGTGGCAAGCTCCGGCGGCCGGAATCTTCATCACTCCGTTTAAAACTTAGGGAAAATCACTCTTTATCAGGAGTATTTCTTTTTCAAGAAGAAGATTTTTACCAAAAATGGTGGATTTGTTATCTAAAAACCATTTATCTTCCGATTCAATCAGATCTTTTTTCATATGTGTATTTAATCATTTTCTGGGATTCCATCTCTTCTCTTGTCGTAATATTTGGAGTTGTACTTTTACACTATGAAATTTATGTTACTATGTGGTTCTTGATCTTTGATGTACTCAACTATCTCTTTGTAACCTCACTTTGATATTGATGAAGTAGATCTCAAAATAAATAAATTACTTATGTGTCTGGTTATCTTTATTTTTACTTTTGCACGATTGTCTTTTATCATTTTAACTGTCACATGTATTATTGATTCGTCTACCGTTTTTACTTACACGTCTGATCATAATTTTAACCGAGTTAACTTGTTTGGAGTTGTCTTGTCTTCATCTCATTATTAAGCATGGATATCCGAAATATTTGAAATCCGACTAAATCTACATCCGTTTATCTGAAATTTTTATTCAAATATGGATATCTTAATTTATTATATAAAAATATAAGATTTTGGATGCATAAGTGAAGGTATCAGCATCCGAAAACATCTAATACGAAAGTTTTATATAAATATAAATAATATATATATATATATTATATACGTGATAATTCATATTTTACATTTAATTTATCATTTTTCTCACCTTTTTCAAATACTAATGAATATTCCTAAAGAAATTTTATTTATTTTCAATTATTTTATATATTTGTTATTATAGTTGATTTTTATACAATAAGAATAAAACAATTTAATTAATTATTCTGAAATATTTTCGGATCAGATAGTATACGATATCCGGAATAAAAAAATTGGGTAAGCATACAGAGTGGAAATATTGATATCCGTTTGGTTATGGATCATATATGAATAACTTAAGAAAATTTTGGATACGAATACATATACGGATAATATAACATACGTATCCAAATATATCCATTGTCACCCTTACTGATTATCTCTCAATGGATATGCATTTGGAGAAAAGGATCTTTAATCGTGTATCCCATCTTTGAATTGTTGATTTTTATGAAATTATTCATGTAATTTTCAGTGTAAATGATAAGAAATTTATTTTTGTCAATCATAATAATGCACTTTATGTTTTATCACTAGAAAATAGAGAAGAAGGAGACACAAAATAAAGAGAAGGATGAGAGAAATATTATTCACATGTGTAGAATTATAACGAGTTATGTCTCTATCTATATGGATAGAAAAATTGATGCCCAAATATATGGAAACTCTTACATATAAGGACATCTTAGTAATTAAACTTTAGATTTATAACACTTCCGATGATGGTCATTGTGGCTAAGTCCTTACAAACATATCATGAAAACTCAAAAGACACAAACCTGAATTGCTAAGCATGTAAATACTTCAAATATTGTAGGACACGCGTATGTTTCCTCGTTAAAACCTTGACAAGGAAAATCCAGTGGGACAAAACCTTGACAAAGGAAAAAGAGTAAATGCACCTTTGATGATGGAGCTCCTCTGATAAGTACTTCAATTGAATTTTGGCTTGCAAATCTTTGAGGTGAGACTTTCTAATTCCTCTGAACGAATTTCTTGGATGCACAAGATTACAATGTTTTCATAGAGAAATCTGCTAGTTGATGAAGTCTTCTTTTGTGAAGCAAAATCGATATTGTCTTCGAATAATACTCTTGTTAAGTCTATGTTCTTCTTTAACAAATTGAGGACTTGTGTCATGGATTGCTAGCTTCTCAAGATGATTTGGAGAAGTAGTTGACGTAGTTTCTTCGACAAAATACCAATACATAGTTACGTTATGATTAACGAATATAATCTGTATTTGTGAACATACCTTATATGGATCAGAATGGCATCCAAATTCCTCAGATATGATTGTGTTTATTTGGTCTAACAAATTGACCTCGTAAATGGTGGAAATCCACTAAATAACCAAAATTATTCGACTCCCCCTTGGATGACCACCATGTTGAATTTATATTGCCTCACTAAAACCTTGTCAGTAAAACCCAATGGGACAAAATATGGACGAATAAAAAAGAGAATATCAACATTTTAAATGAAATTAAACGTTAGTGAGATGTTGCCTCGTTAAAACCTTGTCAGGAAAATCACATGGGACAAAACCTGAAACGAAGAGAAAAGAGTACAACTTTTGACAATTTATGAATGCCAACTCAACTATTTGAGTATTACAGAAAAAAAAATCATAACTCTAGTATATAACATAGACAAGTTTTATACAAACATAATATTTAAACTGCAGATAAAAATAATAATATTTATACTGCTAAAGCGTGGATTAAGTGCTTTTAAGGACTCTTCGGGAGACCGATAACGTTGGTATCACCAACTAATCCGGATTTTGGTATTTTACCAAAAAAAGAAAAGAAAAGGGATTATTAAAACCTGACATAATAGAGTCAGATGGCTGCCTGAATATAATTTGAATCCTCCAAAGTTACAAATATGAATAATATGTTCTCCGACCATATACGAATCTTTCAAGAACAACTACGCCAATGCATCATATAAGGATAACAATTATTGAACCAATCATAGAATCTAAGCAAAAATAAAAACCTCAAATCGTTTTTACAACGAACGTATTCATCGTATAACGCATTATGAGTAAACCAACCTGTAATTAATAGGTTTGACATTTTTAAGGCGTTAAGTCTTGGATCCAAAATTACTTTAATCGAGTGTTTAATCCAACCTAATTTGGATTGTATGCCAACCAATCACATATGTCGATATTTCTCTGCAGAGAGGTTAACAACCATCATATTTATTATTTCAGTAGTTATTATAAACGAATATTCAATAATCTTTAACGTACTACGATTCTACATAATTCTCAAGTGTATGCATATATTAAAAACTCAATCAATTACTGGTACCAAAAGCGCCCTTCACGAGTATGATAATATCTTCAAGTTCCAGTTAGGAGATATGAACTATGAGTATGTGTATCTTGTTTGGTAGTCTTAATTACAGCACTACATATAGCCTCTTATACAATGATGCCTAATTATTTGCTAGATGTGACCGGATTTGCCTTTACAAGAGGTATAAGCTTATACAAAAGTAAAATGAGACATTTCACGCCAATCATATACTAACAGCCTTTATCGATTTGATCATGATGGGAGAGAAATTGATATAGTTAACAGTAGCTTCCGTAGTGTTTGATCTCCCCCTGAGTATGGCGAAAATATATTTTCATCTCAAATGTGAAATCTAATTTCGTAAAGTACTATCTGATTAATTCGAGGACATATACTCAAGTACACATCTACCATCAACCATGGATTACTTTTGGTTATATCCAAAATCACATAAAATATACAAACATATTAATCACCAAAAATTTTGTGACCTATGAGGCTGAAAAGATGATCATTCACCTTAGAATTAAATATGAACATTTTTTTTTATCAAAAGAAATTTGAACGAAGATCGTTTGAGTCGCTTCAAGGACTAACAAGCCGGGTGCAGACCCATTGACCTTTAATGTTTTGGTGTATTCCAACTACAAGTGGAACAAATCCTAATTTTGGAGATTATTACCGAGGAAAAATTAAAATTGCTCAATACCCCTTAAAAATGCAGTAATTCCTTGTTTAATGATATTTGCAATTGGTTTATACCATAGTAACGATATCTCATCCTTTTAGGATAGATAGAATAAAAGTTTAGTAAAATGATAAAACCATTATATTATTATTTTTATTAGAATATCCACTATATGGTTGGTGGGTGGTTTCTTGAAGGATTAGAAACAAATGGTGTGTTATTAGATAAAATCATATTTGATGTTTTGAAGGATCATCGTTATTATTTAAAAATAGACGAAAAATCAAACCAAATTGACTAAAATTTCTTAAAGTGCCAATTTTTACATCTCAACACAGAGAATTGATGGAGAAAACGAAAATCAACTGGATTTTACAATTTACCAAAGTTTAATCGGCAAAAAATAAATGTTGTTTTAGTCATCACATATGGAAAATCCATCTTGTGATTGACGGATGGTTTCTTGTAAATAAACAAAAACCGAATATAAAAAATACATGATCTTCATCGAATGGATGAAAATATCAAACTTAATTGGTCATAGGTTTATAAAACATGCATGTGATTAGTTAGCGTTAAGGTAATCAAGTCTGCAATAACACCAATATTTTGGTGATTGAAATTTCTTTTAGTTGAATAGAAACCGGTTGGGTATTGTTGACCCAACATATAAAACCACCTTTCGATGATTTTTTTTTCACTAATAGAAAAATTAAAGAAGAAAGAAAATTGAATTTTAATCGCCCACAATATATAAATATAACGATTAGAAATAAATACCAATCACGTAATTAGTAAAAAACATTAAAAGTTCAATATACGTTAGTTAATCTTTACCGTCATCAGATGTCAAGTAGTTTTAATCCAACTCAAGATCATTACCAATAACACTGGATACTTATATCCATGATGTGTTAGTAGCTATCAAGTAATTTTTATCCAACTGAAGATCAATCTACAAATAGACAAAATAAGAATTAACTATCGATACAAAAATCAATATAATACGGATATGCATAAACTGTGTATATGAAAAATAATAGAAAGAGATTTGATCAGGTTTGTATGTCATAATGGAAAACCCAATCGGCAGTCATATTTTATTAGCTTCGACTTTGAGATGATTACATGGTTCAGCATAGAGTGTAGAGTGTGATGATAATGTGTTATGTAATGGTACAAAGATATGTGATCAGTTATACCCATTGGTTTTGTAAGTATTATCGAGCAAATAAACTTATGGAAATACTGAGCTAGTAAAACATACTTGGTATGAGCAAAGAATAAATCACTAACCTCATTTGTTGTATGATCAAATTTGTACTCACAGTGTATTTATGCTCATCTGACAACTGCATAAATTGTTACATGGTTGATCTTCCTTTATTCTATTTATCTTTTATTAAATCTCTAGCATTGTAAATGATTTTGATTTTGTACAACGGCTATTGGGTTGGCTTCTTTAACTCACAAAGAATCATCTGAGGCCTAATACCGGCTTTTGTCATGGTTTCAATTTTCTTCATTTCTTTTTCTATCAACCGTGTTACGTATGCATGTCATGTAAGTTTGTTAGTGAGTGCATGAATATGAGTACCACACTTGATACGAAGGTACCACTTACCATCATCCTTACACAAAGAAATTAACATAGATACTCGTCCAACATTTAATGGAACCTCATTGTCTTTTCCTCTTCCTAGGGTCTTCGGTACATGATGTATACTCTTGTGGCTGATGTAAACTTCTCTTGCATTGCATATTGAGATCTGAACCTTTTCCATTTCATCTGAATTTTTAACCCTTGATGACTTACAAAACAATCACACAGTTAATCTTTTTACCTTGTTCCATACACCAATTACGGATGGTTTTTTGGAGTCAAACACCTACATCAACCAAAAAAAATAAAATTAGTTTTCATAGTTCCTATTAAAAAAATTAGTTCTTAATATTGTTAATATTTTGGCGATATTAAAAGAAAACAAGGAAAATAAATATAGTATATACCTCTTCGATAGTAAGAAAATTTAGTTAAATCCAAACTAGAACACATTGTCCCATGGCATTCTTCAATGCTACAACCATCAACCTAGGTAGAATATGATGAAACTTGATTAAAACAAGGAAGAACGTAAAGTGTTTGTCACATTTAAATTCAAACATAAAAAGTTCTATATGAGCTCGAAATATACTTCCCGTATATATACAATATAATTTTATATATATGTCAAAAATGAAACCCTTGTATTATAAGTTAATACATGTTCATGCGCATGTTCAGGTTCTTATTCATCAAGTTTTTCGTCTTCTCGTTCATGTTCTTCTTTTTCTTCTTGTTCTAGAGATTCATCTTGACGGTGAAAAGTTCTACACTTGAAGAACTACTGTAAGTTTTGCTAGTATAGTTTGCATTCGACAACAAAAGTAGTTCTTCTTCTTGCGTCCTTGATTTATAGATGGTCCAACCATAATCATCCCAATCGGCATCTTCATCATTCATGTTGTTTGTTTCAAAAAGAGGGAAGAATGATAAGGTTTATTCACGAAAATGGTTTAGGGTTAATCATGGTTATAGCTAAAATATAAAATTACGTTAAGTTAAGGGCAGAGTGGTAAATATCACTATTTTGTTAGGGGGAAGCCAATTTTCTACTCCTTCCCCTTGTCGAACCAAAGTGAAAGAAATATACCATAGTCAAGCTATTTTAGCTTTCCTCCTAAACAAATCAGTTTTCCCTATAACAAAAATCGTTTTTAACTCAATTGACATGTGTGAATTTGACTTATTACATCTGAATTCGGCTTATCATATCTGACTCAAAAATTATTAAACAGTAAAACCATATAAAACTTTTGAATTCATTTAGATATGTGGCAAACGAATCAAATATAAAGTCATAACCTAACTCAACTATTTCCGAGTCAGACCTCAAACCAGACATCAAAAAAATAAAATAACAAAAGATCTAATATATAACTAGGACTGAATTAGTCACGGAATCAAATCCACATCCCGAATTAGATCCAAACAGACAAAGTGTAAAAGAACTGCCAAGTTCTGTTACAGGAACTATTGATACATGTTACCATAAACAAAAAATCTAATTAAGTATTCAGAAAACATTAATTTGTTCCGTAAAAGTTAAAGGGTTTGTATTTTAAAAGACAGGTGATGACGATTTTCAATCAGTTAACGTGGAAAGCTACGCAATATTAGCCCACAATAGAGAAAGTAGAGAAAGAAACTGGAAGTGATCGTCGTCATTCCGCCGTCATTGCGCTTTCAAAAAATTGATGTATTCCAACCTCTAACGCTATGTTATTAGCAAGCTTTATTTTATGGGAAATCTTAATATTATATAGCATTAGATTAGTAGGGCCATTCATCCATTGTTAATCTAACCCATCTTAGTCACATTCTCTCTTCACATCTTGGGTGTTAATTTGGAAAAAGAGTTCGTCATGTACAAACATTATGCATATACATACGTCTTCCATTGTAGGGTTTTGATTCATGGAATGTGGTTAAGGCCTAATAGTTTTAACTAGCATTTGCTCACTGTTGAAAACAAAAACTAAATTATTTTAGTATCAAAGTAGAATTTGCTCACTGTTGAAAACTAAAACTAAAACCAAAATTAACCTTTTAATCTACCTTTTATAGGAGTGTTAATCAGGGTTTTCTAAATAGAATAGGAGGACATATACCTTAATGCTGCTAGATTGGACTTTTGGCTGATTCATGCTTAGTTAATTTTAAAGTAATCAGAGTGATAAAGATATATGAGAAATGGTCGTCATACGCCTATTTCCATTATTAGTTTACACTTATTCAGACTGCTTAATTAATTTGTTCCTTGCAACTTTTCTTCAAACTTTGTTTATGACAAATGATTAAATTTTGTAAGTTATACGTAATCCTTTTTGTTCTTTGTCAAAAATTGTCCCTTTGAAAGCTCTTTGTACCATCAAGTGTTTTCCGAAGTGTTATATATAGACGGTGGGTGCTATGGCAGTGTCACAATTCAAACAAGTAGCTAAAATAAGGGATAATTGGAAAAATACCCTAAAAATGTATACCCGTTGGAAAAATATCTCGCAAAATAAAAGTTATGGGAAACTACCCCACCTTCTAGTTTTCCGTCCAAATAGTCAATATCAAGAGATTGACTGGTCAATATCTCGTCTGACGAGATCTCATATGCGGTTAAAATTATCATATTACCCTTCTCTTCTTTAATCATTTCGGTGGATCACGTGTGTAGATCGTGTTTGAACACGTGGAGAATTGGAAAGCTAGATATCTTACACGTATTAAGAAGATGAGACACGTACCATATGGTCGGGCTAGGGTTTCACTTTTTCATTTTTCTACAGCGTGAAGAACCCTAGCCATCCCTTCTTCTTCTTCTGCTACTGAAAAAAAATGGTGTTGATCCTTTTCTTCAAATCAGTAGATCGATTTGCTTACATAGCATAGTACCATAGTGTCGGTCTCATCTTCTTTCCCTTTCTTTTTTTCTTTTTTCTACAGCGTAAAGAACCCTAACCATTTCTTCTTCTTCTGCTACTGAAAGAAATGCCGATTCGTTGATCCTTTTCTTCAAATCAGTAAATCGATTTGCTTACGTAGCATAATACCATAGTATCAAGCTCATCTTCTTTCCCTTTCATTTTTTCTTTTCTCTACAGCATGAAGAACCCTAACCAGAAACGAGTGAAAAAAATGGCGATTCGTTTATTAACAACATAAACAGGTAAGTCAGTTAAAACCCAAAACTTATATTTCCCCTAATTACATTATTAAGTATGTTACTTTGATTTTGAATGAAAATTGATTTCTAGCGTTTTCAAAAATTGGGGGTTTTTCTGTTTCTGGATAAGATTGATTGTAGTATAAACATGATTAATTGTGAATTAGACTTTTTTGATATGTGGAGAAATACTGCAGAGGATGAGGTTGGGTATGTTTCACTAGGACTTTCTGTTTTAGGTTATATTCATACTGTTAGTGGTTCAGAAATAAGTGGAGTTTCTACACCAAATAAAAAGACAGTTTGTAAACCAAAGGTGATAGTTAGGAAAAGTCCAAGATTAGAAGAAAAGGCAGGAAGAAAGAAAAGTCTAGCTTTTGATGGAAATAGTGATATTTTCAGTACCCAAGATGGTGTTGCTGATAATCAAGAAGGCACCAGTAAAGGAAAGAAAAAAGTTAGTGTTCAACTTAACTTGGATGATGATGATGAAGACTTCTTAATACAAGCATCTACACAAGCTAATATTGTTGAGGAGGTACAAGTGAATCTGCCAAATGAAGCTTTGGATGAATGTCATCCAGATGATGATCCAAATTTTCATTATGTAAAAAGTGAAGATGAATGAGACAAAAAAAGTTATTCAGAATGGCTAAGAGGGCACCTTAGAAAGGAAGATGTCCAAAATGGTAAGTTTTTACTTTCTATTTTCATTTACGCATAATTTTGTAGATCCTAATGCTAACAGATTGTCCTTTGGGTGTGCAGAGGATGATGGGCCTGCAGAGAATGATGGTCCTGCAGATAAAATGGGCCTGTAGTTGATGATGGGCCTGCAGAGGATGATGCTTGCAGTTGATGATGGGCCTGCAGTTGATATGGTGGCATGACAGAAACAATTTGGCCAATATGTAAAGGACCCAGGTGATTTGAAGATAAAATCTTTTCTTAAGGCATTTAAGGGAGTGTGCAGTGTTAGAGAATAATGTGTATAAGTTGAGGAGGTCAGAGCTTTGTAGAGTGTATGCTGAGTGCAAGAACAAGCAAAGTGAAGGTTGTATGTGGGAAGTTTGTGCAAGGCAAGTAGTTGGTGAGGCTACTTTCACAATCAGGAAATGCAACTTGGAGCACAAATGTATTGGTAGTGGAGACCCAAATAAAAATCCAAAGTGCAACTCTAGATTTGTAGCTGACTATTTGAAGAAGACATTGAAACCTTGTGACGGGATTCCAAAGCCTAAGCAAATACATGACTTCTTAGTTTGGAGTGACCTAAATACAGTTGGTCATGGGTCTGTATGCTAAGAGAACTGAACTTGTTGCAACATGGAAGGATGGTGATCTAGTTCCTGCAGCACTTACTCTAATTAGTAAGATGAAAGATTTCATAGGGAAGTATCACTCTAAACCTGCACAAATGCTGAAAATGTATGAGGTTACTAATATAACATCAAAGAAAGTTTTCACAGTTGATATTGTATCCAAAACCTGCATTTGTGTCCAGTGGCAGCTGAGGGAATTCCCATGTCAGGATGCAGTGTGTACATTGGTTAAACTGAGACCAAACTGGGCCCTGTAAGTACTTTTATGTTGTTGATTTTTTTAGTTGACATAAATGTTTTTGATTTTATAAATGGTCTGTTTAATGTTTACAGGTATTGTAGTAAATACTACACTGTGGAGTATTATAAGACCATATATTCATTCACAATAACTCCATTAGGTGACAGTACCGAGGACTTCCCCAAGGTATGCTTTTAATTTGAAGCTTTTGTTTTAAGAATCTTTTAATAAAGAATCTGCTGTGCTTTTACTATTTTAACCTTAGGTTTTGTCTTTACATCTATATAAAGAATACAAATATTTTATCATTCATTTATCTTTCTTATCCTCTAGCTTTCTTTTTCTTCAACAACCACAAGTTGATATCATCCACCCAGATCTGATGACAGATCCAGGTAGACCTTGTGTGAATAGAAAGAGTTCTTGGAGTGACAAACAAAAGAAGCCTAGAAATTGTAGCAGATGTGGTGGATTTAATCACAACAAATCTACTTGTCAAGGTGGAGATGTTGGATCTAACCCTTAGAAGAAAGGAGCAACAACTGAATGTCAGGTTGATGGTGAGTCATTTGTTGAAAAAGCTGTAGTTTCAAAGAGGATTAGGAAGAAATATACAACATCTACTTCAACTGCAGGTACAACTTCCTCTTCAAAAAGGACTGCAACCACTACTTCTTCTTCTGCGGCTGCTGGGACAAAGAAGAAAGCAAAGGGTGAAACTTCTAGAAATATCAATGTGAACCAAAATTTCACTGCAGGTTCAGGTTCAGGTTCACATGTGGAAGTTAATTTTAAACAATCATTCAACACTTCAGAGCCCTCTTCCAAAAGGCAAAGAAAGACCAAGGTTCCATATGATGTTTAATTATTTTTTTTCTCTCCTTGGATTGTGTTGTTTTGATTTTTGAACATTTGGTGGTCTTTTAGACATTGGTAATAATGTTAATTGTATCTCTTTTTTGAGACAACTTGTAGTGGATATTACTTTATTTTGAGAATCTTATGTGTTGGATCTGTAATTAAGCATCTCTGCTTATCTATATTATGTGTTTTTTCATATTTTTTTATGTTTTAGTGGTTTGGAAGTGGATTTGGGTCTTATGTTAGCTGAAATGTTCCTTATACAGGCAATCAATGTTTTGTTGGGACTTATAACTTCAGGTGACTGCATTTCTCCAGGCAATCACATGTGGTTTTCATAAGTGAATCTGTGGTGTACATGCAATCATCAAACATAAGTGAATCTGTGGTATACATGCAATCATCAAACATAAGTGAATATGTGGATTTAAACAGTTTTAAATATCCATCGTTCATTCATTGAGACTGCCACGTGTCGAAATCCTGTGAACTTATAAGTAGAGGACACGGTAGCCATTTCTACAAAAGGTGTGGGTATATTTACACAACTTTAAATCCCCACCGTTCATTCATTGAGGCTGCCACGTGTCGAAATCATGAAGAAAGGATAATTTTGTCTAAAGTCCCGCGTGTGTGAACACACGTGTGTGCCTAATTTGACTACTTAACACCATTTGGATGGAAAACTAGACGGTAGGATAGTTTTCCAGAACTTTTATTTTACGAGGTATTTTCCCAACGGGATATACATTTTTAAGGTATTTTTCCAATTATCCCCTAAAACAAAGTCATGTGCATTGTGCATAATACGGAAATAAATTCAATTTTACCTCCACGTTTTAAAGTATGTTGATACCATTTATAGGGATATTTACTTGGTTGATTTTAAATACATCCACAGTTGTGATTTTGGATCATTATTATACCGGTTT
The DNA here is from genome assembly GCA_023531435.1 of Papaver californicum. Taxonomy (NCBI): domain Eukaryota; kingdom Viridiplantae; phylum Streptophyta; class Magnoliopsida; order Ranunculales; family Papaveraceae; genus Papaver; species Papaver californicum. Next base: position 20,112,230 of record JAJJMC010030977.1, on the reverse strand, counting down.
TTCCGATTGCAGTGGGATTTTTCTCTTCTAATTTTCTAAACATGTCTGCAGTTTATTCAAACCGTTAAAATGACCCCTTTTTATGACCCGTTGTACTTGTATTGACTCATACCATACCATACCATGTCCCGTTTGGGCTTCCAATTCAATCATATTTCTTTCTTTCTTTCTCTCTTTGATTTGTTTTTTCATGTGCTATTCTGAAAGATAGAAGTTGGCTTAACAAGATATGGTCAACAAACCTGTCATGACCTTCGAGCTAGAGAGCAAATCTAGTTTTTCTTTGTGCTTGTTTCTTTCATAAACCTAATGATGGAGTTAGCCACTGGTGTAATTAATGGAGCTAGCTAATGAAGAGAAAAACATAGAGACTAATAAGGGAGGAAAACTGTCTCGGACCCATCCAACACCATAGAAATGTAATCAACGGTAACTAGCATTTTAGGCATAGTAGTAGGAAACTAGTAATAATAGAAATGAATCAGTGAATGAAGACTGAATGTACAGCCAGATAAGCTACGAAACGACGTCAGTAGGGTGTGGGGGAAGATTTGTAGATTTGAAAAATCGATTCATCTATTGATCGTTCATTCTTCCTTGGCCTCAATTGCTTATGTCCCCTACGTAGTACAACACTATGGTCAGTTTTCATGTGAAATTCTGAAGATCGGAGTCTGAATTTACTAGGATCAATATACAGAAAGCTAAATAGCTCAAAGAACACGAGATTCTCGAGAGTACACTTACAATTGACGCATCCAGATTATCTTGGCAGACGGGTTAAGACTTAGACTTAAGAGCAAGCCGTTGTAAACATTAATAACCATGTTTATTTTAAAGTAGACAAAGCTTATCAACTACCTCTGCAAGTCTTCATTTGACATAATATTGTCTCTAGATACAGATACTACTTATTAACGCTAATCAAGACTAGTGGCTGACTAAATATAATTCATGTCACCAAAGTCCAGTCCATAACCTAAAGGGTAGGGACGAATTACACCGTTACAAAGCAAACAGTCGAAAGTGAGCCTACTGCGTAAATGAATCAGTGACATTTTCCATTATCCCACTAAACTAAAATATAGTACTGAACTTTAGACTATTCCAGAGATACCACAAACATGGTTTAGACCAAATTATCCTGGTTTAATTAGAGATTTGTAGGTTTAATAGGAGGTTTTAAAAAAAGATAAATAGGATCATCCAATAGTAATACTTCCTACCTTTTGTCTATATATTTTTATAAAATGGTTAAGCTACCCCTATTTAATTAGTTTTAATACATGATTTTAATTAATTAATTAGATTAGATTAGTTATATGGATTATGGTTATGACTAAAATTAGATTATTATTTTTTTTCTATCAATTGGGGAAGAGAGAGGTTTTTAAAAATTCTTCAGGGGTCGTCATGGTCTTACCATCAGAACTTGACGACCCTCACCAAATTTATGTACTAGACTATAAAAAATCGTCATGGTCATATTTTCTGACCTTGACGACCCTGACCTGATTTGGCCGTCATTTTATTTTATTTATAGCATGACGACAATCAAATCAGAATTCCTCGTATGAAATAACTGCTAGAGTCACATCGATGTATACCAAATACCATAACGACTCTACCTGACGTGGGATGGTCACTTCCAATATACTGTGACGTCACAAGGTCTAAAATTTGTTGATTTAGGATTTTATAATTTCAAATTCATTATAAGGAAAAGAATAGGCATGCATAGATCATAAAGAAAAGGATTACATATATTATAAAGAAATCCATACATATGATTAAATTGAATCTAGATCATTGAAATACGCCAAATTTTCAGCTAACACTACATAGCAATTGTTATGTCGGAATCTTTTGCCGCAGTCCGTCTTATATTGTTCCTATGCATGCTTTTTATGAAAAAGGAAATCAACGATTAGTTAGTATTATAATCAAATAGGATTTGATTAAAATCTAATTGACATTCACTTACTTATTCCAAGGGTTGGAGTTGAGGATAATACACGATCATGTTCACCAAAGTCGTTCTAAAATTATAACATCGATCGTAGATCAATTCGAATTTTTCTTTTACGTCTGTCATTGATCTGGATTTTTGATTGCCGTCTAAAGCAACAAAAATCCTGAAAATACGGTCCCAAAAAGTTAACAATCTCCTATTTATGTTGATGAGGAGTTCTTCGTCATGTTTTGTGACTACAACCCACGCTCTAACTACCGCAACATCTTCTCGAGGAGTGAATCTAGCACCATGATGAAGAAATTCAAAAAAAAACTAGAAAGGATTTGAAAGATGAGAGATAATAAGTATTTGAGAGATATTGTATGTTGAGAAAAGGTTTCTTATATAGAAATCAAAGGACAATGACTATTAAAAAAAAACTAGCCAACTAGCCTCTACGTATAAGTTCATAGGTGATAGATTTTCTAGCGTCGTCAGGGTCGAAACCTATATACCATGCCGACCCAATCTAGGAATCATTGTTTTTCCTGGATGTTTTTGAGTATTAGGGTCGCATCGCTTCATAACAGTAACAATAACGACTTTATCCAAGTTAGATGATGTCGTCATTATCGATATTCTTAACCTTGACGGCTCCATCTGGGTCGCATCGGTTCGTAAATCAAACCCTGACGACTCTTATAAATTTTATTTTCGGAGAGAATTAGAGTCGTAATGGTCGATATCTTAATACCATGACGACGGAAGCATAATGGATATTTTTTTTAATAATAAGTAACCGTTGGAGCTTTTTCTATATAAGGATGCTAACCCACTGCTATATTCAGTTGAAAATTTTAACATTATACTCCAATTGAAACTCTCTTGCAAAGGAAACTCCATCATCAACTACCAATTCATTTGAAGAGATACTCAGAAGATGCAGACAAACAACTCTTCAATCATCAATTACTCAAATTAGTGCTATGGAAGAAGATAAACGCAAAAGAAGCAAAAAAAGCACACCATCATCAATTATAAAATTAGTTAGTGCTATGGAAGAAGAGATATGCAAGACAAGCAAACCAATGACTGGCATGGATAAAAGGAAATCAAGAAACGAGGTTACAACCAATTCCAACTAAGGGAAAGGTTAAAGTCCATAGTGGATGAGACGGGATAGATTATGAATTATTACGTCGTCATGGATTTTCCAGAAGAAGATCGAGATGATGGTATATTTTGAAATTTGGTAAAATAGGACCTTACGTTCCCAAGCCGGATGCGAAGTGGAAGGGTCCACGTCATGATTACAGGGACGACTATGTTTGCAGAACGACCTTTCATGTTAAGAAGTTGTGCATCAAATACAACGAGTTTCTCGCTAGATACGGAGGGGATAAGTTTGCGGCACATGATGCACATACCAAATGGAGAGGAGAGTCGTTTTATCATTTCGAAGCTGCCATGATTGTTGCGTCTCGCGCCGAGAAAAAGAATAATATGTAATGTATTTAGTAAGACCAAGTTGGTCTACAAGTTGTTAGCCTAATTTAATATTGCTTTCATGTTCTAATGTACTACTAGTTATCCCAAGTTTGAATCTAATTATCTTATTAATCTAAATATAAATGTTGTTCAATTTTGTATCATTGTATATCATCATAGTCAATACCCATATACCATGACGACCCCATAGGTTAACCTCCAACACAGGTCTCTAATTAGCTCTTTCAGAATCGTTATGGTTTCAAGTGTAATACCATGACGACCTCTTATGTAAATTTTAAAAAAATATGGCCGTTGGGATTTTTTCTATAAAATACAACCCCATTCTCTAGAAAAACTGCCCCAAACCTCCTATTTTTGCTTTTGATACATCTTACATTTGTTTTTGTTTTCATTTGAAAGTGAGACATCAATGACAATGGCAGAATGGGAACCAAATGAAGATATGGATCTCATTAAATCTTTCACTAAGTTGTTCCATGAACGTCCGGATGAAATCTATTCAATATTTTGGAAGAGAGTGAAAGAGTTCTATCATGAGCGCACCTCGAATCCTAAGAACCGAAAATAGAGAGAATTAGCATTTCGATTCGCCTACATCAAAAGTTCAGTTCGAGAGTTCATTAAAGTTAGAAAAATGGTGAACGACCATTATCCCCAAGCTCCTCTTACCGAAAAAGTGAATAACATACTAAAACTTAATACTTTATATACCTTTCTCATAATTTGATGTGTGTAAATTAGTATTTAATTCATTTTATTTCAGCTGGAACGATTTAACGGTCTATGACTAATAAAAGATGCTGAAAGAAAGTTCATTCACGCAAAATTCTATGGGGTAAGGTTCATTGACGAAGTTTTAATGTGCAATGTACATCATCATCCATACTAAACAATATGTAATGCGAGATTTATGTGATTTTATTGTATTAATGAAATCAATGTGTGTTTTATCTTTCTAAAACTGACCACTAATATATTCCAAATTGCATATAGGTTCGTTATGGTCTATACCAAAGGACCATGACGACCCTAGGCACCATCGAGTTGTTTTTCCTGGAAGCTTGGTTCTTTAGGGTCGCGTTGGTTTATACCAAAAACATTGACGACACAAATCTACCCTTATATGGGTGAGATGTTGTCGTCATGGTGATAACATAAACCATTACGACAGTAGATGCAACTGTTAGCTACTAAGTATGTCATTGTTGTAGTCGTTAACCTGCTAAATTTAACCATGACGTCTCCAACTCTGGAAAATACTCTTCCAAATTACGAGAGCAGGAGTCTTCAACCTGCTATTTTTTTTCCATGACGATTATGTGTGTGAAAACTAAGGTCGTCATGGTCGATACATAAATACCCTAACGAGACAATCAATGGTTTAGGCAGAAATAATTGAAATTCTCCAAAATAACGATGTCTTAACAATAAATTCAAACCAACCTTACACACCTACTATAACATTGTCTCCATAATAAGATTATCTTAAAGAAAATTAGGGTATACCTTAGAAACGTAAATAAACATGAGTTCAAGTTATCATTTTCTTAGAAACAACAACATCGTCTCAACCACGACCACGACCCTTACTAGCTGATCTACGACCTCGCTTTGATGCAGGTCCTTCACTTCCATGAGCATATCTTTGGCTCCCTTCTCCTTGTTCAGCACCTTCGTCTACTTCATCATCGTCTTGCATCTCTTTGTTTCCCATCCTTTTAAAACCTTATTGGATAACTTGGGTAGACGGTTTCCGAGACTTCTTACTTGCACGAGCCAGATCAGCATATATTTTGGTTACAATAGGGTTTCAAACGTGTGTCAAGTAATTAATGTACTCACCTTGTTAGTCAGGCGTCATTGGTTCTCCCTTGACCTTCAAGCAACATAATCCCTTGATCACAATCGGCACTCGATCCCTTTATACGCATAAAAATTGCTATCGAAGTCAACATACGTATAAGAGTATATATTTCAAAAAAAGAGAACAAAAAGGACAAAAAATACTTACGACAAGCTTTAGAATGCTAGAGTCAGTTCTAGTGTCGGATGTTGGAGTAGAAGAAGTAGAACCTTTGTTGCTTTTACTCCCGCGAAGATATATCAGTATCACACGTCCATGGGAGAACTGTTGGTACCATTCCAAGTAACCCTCATTTTCCTTGTAGCCTTCATTAACATGCTCCCAAAGAGAGATGTATACCTTGATATCATGCCTATCATCCCAATGACAGGTCCCGGGTAGAGAGTCATAAACCACCACAATGCTAGAATCATCAGAACTGCATTCATCAAGGTTGAGTCGGAACTTTGGTACATAATCCTCATCACGTGGATCTTGAATATACCCAAGCTGACGTATTAGTCTCGAGGGATCATATATTGAGAATCCGGCTGGGTGAAAGAAAGGACCATAGTAAAAAGAGACGGGTTGACGATCAGGATCAACTCCATACGGATCAAAGACTACATCTTTTGGTATCATGTCTTCCAAACTTTCCCGCATAGCTAACAACATGAACTTATGATGCTTCTCATGACCCCCAGGGAACATGTATTTCGTCCTTCTTGGATGAGCACTGGTTCATGCCTTGTTCACTTTGACATTTTCCTTGTCTTTGAACAATAAGGTAAAATACTTGTAAATCCACACCTATACAATTATCAAGACAATAAAACTAGTATTCGTCAAACAAGACATTAAAAAAGAATAATAAATCATCTGACAAGCTAATAAGATCACTCCAATTACCTGGAGTAGAGCAATATTTCTGTTCATTTGAGATATTTTTTCCATAGATGCTTTTGTTAGCTCCTTGTTTATGTGAGCTACGATGGAAGTCCCCCACGAGTATTTACGCACATTTTCCAAAGGATGTAAGAGTTGGAAAAAATCCGCCATGACCCTGTTTCTTGAGCTATCAGAAAATATCACAGATCCTAGCACGTACAAAAGATAAGCGGCAGTCGTAGCACGAACTTCAACCACAGAGAGGAGTCCATGTTATCTTTTTTCTTGTAGTGTCCCAGAATATCTGTCCCTCAACTGCATAAGATTGAATTTTCTCCTCTGGTACTTTGGCCCTTTGACCAACATGTCGTTCGTCGCCTTTTCATCCAATCCAAACAACGCCTTGGCCAATTAATAAATTGTAGGCCAAATAAGTTTTTCCTTGTAGTTGGTCATGGTGGATTTTCCTTCAACCTGGAGCCCTAGAATCTTTTCTGCATCGTGAGGAGTTAAAACCATCTCGCCAAAGTGGAATTGGAAGCAATCAACTTTAAGATAAAACCTCTCACATAAGCAAGATACCGCAACCCTGTCAAACGCAATGGCAGAATTCTGTTCGGCAGGATATAAACCGGAGTTCTCGATTAACGTGCTAAATCTTGCATATTTTCATTATAGGGGCCACAACTCTATTTTTACGTACGAAGACTGGCGTCTGAAAAGACGAGTTGCATTCGTATGATCATACAAAATAGAGAAAAAAATAACACAATAAGAAAATAATCAATGACAACAACAAATTAATTAAAAACCAAAGTTCAGATTCTTACGATGGTCTCATGAATGGTACGAGCCCACGAGCCAGGATATGCGAATAACAATTTTCCTCCATCTAAGGGTGAGCCTCTAGATTTTCTATTGCATTCGGCCCCCAGAATCAAGCGGGTAGCAGGTATGTGCCTCGCGGGTGGGGATTTTGGCTTGCCCTTGTCCCCTATTCACCTCTGCCTCTTCCTCATCACCACCACCACCACCACCACCACAACCCCCATCATCACCACCATCATCATCATCACCACAACCCCCATCATCACCACCATCATCATCATCACCACAACAATAACTAGAACCACCAGCTCCACCTGCACCATCACCCCCACTACCCCCAACATTGGTGTCATCAACATCATCTTTAGTTTGCTCATTGTCATGGTCTGAAGTCGGAGGTGGATTAGAGGAGGAACGAGAAGAAGGAGAATCTGCTGGTTCCATATTTTGGTTTGTACATTCACGGATAACAAAAAGTACCTCTTTCGGATGTTTTCCACGAAATGGACCAGCCCCCAAGAATTTCTCGTTGCGGGGAGGTTTCGAAGGAAGAGTGGGTACATGTTTTCCTTTCCCTTTGTTGTTCTTTTAAATCATGCTACAATCACAAAAATCATAAAAATAGAACCAACATTCATAGACTCGATACAAGGGTTGTTATGGTCAAAATTTTCGACACTAACGATCCTAGTTAAACCATGACGACCATATAGATAACCAGTAACGACCCTTGGTTTCATATAAAATAATGTCGTTAGGGTTTAAAATAAAAACCGATACCAGCAAGTGACAGCCCTAGCGAACCCTGCCCATACGCCAAACGCGCCACTAATTAGCTCACACAGTTGCATAAGCTAGCACTAATTCCTTGGCCCACAACGCTAGTGCTAGCACCAACGCTGTGACCGACAACGCTAGCTCCGAGGCCAACTTTACGGCCTACAACGCTCACACTAAGGCCAGCGCTAGCATCAGCGCGGCCTACAGTGCTAGTCAACCTATTACTTACTTACCTGCTGTTGCAGCTCCATCCTCGCCTGTTATGTTGTGCTATTCTTGTTTGCTTGAGCCAACGTCATTCTTATGCCAGTGTTATCCTTTGATGCTAGCGCCATCACCTAGGACGTAGCTACGAGTCTACGACATTGGCATATGCTAACAATTGAGCCTATAAATCTTATGTGTGCAATTGTTGTTAGCAAAAAATACATGCTACAAAAACGCCATAGGTAGCATTATGTTACGACAAACTCTCAAATTACTCAAATACTTTGAGTACATGATTCCACTAACTCCTATGAGAAATCAAAACGTGTTACATGGGGAGGATTATGCAGGGGGTATTGGTCTGGTGGTTTATAGCATCATGCGGCGTGGTAACACCCCATGATAAAAGTTACAAGTAGTGGTGACGGTTACGACAGTTGAAGAGATGGTGGAGTAATGGTTTCCAGAAAATTCCCAAACCTGATGCGCGGTTATGTCATGATCCCCATAATCTCCATATCTTTATTCCTTCACTACCTCCACTACTTACGAAGGAAAAGTGTGTATTCCCAACCTCTATAAATATGCTACTTAGCCCATTCAGAAAACGGAACAAACTTATCATTCTCACAAGCTCTGTTATTCTCCATAGTTCTACACCTTTACACACAATTCATATCACTGATTCCTTCAACTTTCTTTGGTTCCCTCCCCTAAGATCAACTCATCCTCTCTCTTTGTAACCGAAGCAAAACGTGAACGACCATCTTTCTGGTTTGAACTCGTTTTGTACGATTTTGATCCTCGAACCTAAAGAAAGTACTTTTATAGTATTTTGTTTTGCCTAAGAACAATTTTTAGGTACAAAAAATTGGCGACCACATTGGGAGATCAACCTCTCGGATACAAAATCAATTCTTCAATTATCTAGAAAGAATGGTGGATCTTAGGTTGGGTTCAGTAACCAATCTTAATTCAGGTTCAACAACCATTCCTAACCCTGGCAACACCAGTAAGGGAATTCCAGATATCGTTACTTAAAACACCACCACTGAAAATACCAGCGTTCCTTTCCGTACCACTGAAGGTTCAAAAAAAATGAGCAGGCACTACCAACTATGGCTGATTTGATAAAGCGGCAAGAAAACTTGGCTGAAATTCAAGTAACCATGGCCTCTACCCAGAAGGAAGTTCTACATTTCTTAAGACTTTGACGGGAGCAGTTGTCCCCAGAGCAGCGTCATCGTCAAATGGAGCAAACTAGAAATGCATCCAAAACTGCCGGTGGAGCCAACATATCAAGAGCTAACACTCAAGATGACAGTGAAGTACGTGTTATCACCAATCGTGCACCAGAGATAAGTCAACAACAACAAAACTTTGTCAGTCGTGAAGACTCGGAAAGGCTCATGCGAAATCGTGGAAATGAAGATTCATCTTCATTCCATCAACACCAACCCCCTTACCCAGTAGAGAATCAGAGGATCGTACTGCCAAAAGGATATTCATCTCTTCCATTCTCATTGTACGATGATACTGGAAACGCTCGAGAACATGTTTTTCGATTCTTGGAATCTTTAGGAGAACAAGAATATAATCTAGTGTTGCAAATCAAAGAATTCTCCAAATCTTTTATGGGGAGAGCTTACACCTGGTACAACAACCTCGGTCCTGACAGCATCTTTAATTGTTCTCAAATGGTCAATGCTTTTTATAAAAAGTATTTCTTTGTCTCTGAGGAAATCACTCTCTCGGATTTGGGAAGCATGTTCCAGAGAAACAACATGCACCCTAAATAATATGTAAAGAGGTTCAGGACACAAGCTCTCGACTTCCAAGACCAGAACGTAACAAAGCAACAGTTGGTGGAGCTTTGCATTAATGGTATGATTCCTGTTTATCGTGCATTATTAGAAAATTTACGATTTCAAACCTTCTATGAGCTACATGAAGCCTCCAAAAGATCGGAAACGACTGGTCCAGCCTTCTTGGAAACCCACCAGAGAAGAAAGCCGTGGAGACACCCGCGGGAATAGACGCCTGGTCAACAAGCAATACTCTGTCCATCCATCCATATGTGTCACTGACGAAGGTACCAAGAGAAAAGCAGCACCTCAATCGGCGCCGCAGACTAAGTGCCCCGCGTCAACCCCGGCAACGACGCCAACACCAATTCAAGAACGAGGCTCAGCCAAGGCTCCGCGTCAACAACCAAAGACAGATTCAGCGATACCGAATTTCCCCTTTCCCATGGAGGAAGTCCTCGAGTTGTTGGAAATGTGGATACAAAATGGAACTATCAAGTTGCCACATGTACGACGCCCTCCAACCAATGAAAAGATGTCAGAGCCAAACTATTTTCACTTCCATAGATTCGTCAACCATCCCACCAGTGAGTGCAGCGACCTGAGATGTTTATTCATAGAAAAGATTGATTCAGGAGAGTTAGACCTGGGGACTGAAGGTGTTCACAAAGAGAATCTCCCTGTCAGGAGGTTCATTCTCTCTGGAGACTCCGTGAACAGAACTGTCCAATCTATGATGGAATGCATGTGTGAGCTTCTTTACCTATCAAAGGCCCAACACAAAGATATTTTTGCATCTCTTAATTGTGTCGTATCGGGTAAGCGTTTACCCTTTTCCAAGAAGACTACCGAGTATCCCGAGCCCGCAGAAGACATAGCCATCAAGAACAATGAGAAGCCTGGTTGGGGACTTCTGAACACTGCCCGCCTCAAAGATGCTGAGTTTAAGCAAACACTGGTCGACTCGGCGACTGACGTCAACATCATCACCATCAAGAATCTGAGGACTACGGGAATTTCCAGGCACGAGACTACGTGCTCACCAACCATAATCAAGAATTATGAAGGAAACTCCATGAGCGCTGATGGTTATATTACTCTTGAGGTGAAGATGGGTGATGCCCAGACACATGCCAAATTTCACACTATCAAAAAAAAATCCAGCTACGACATGATTCTAGGACGCCCATGGGTACGTAGCAGCAATATAAAATCAAGTATATCTCCTTTGTTGGCGCGAACACCTCCAAGGCTCTCCAACAGGCCAGCAAATCCCGAGGAATGCCTATCAACTGAATTATGTCGCATAATGAATATGGATGTGAAGCAGCTTCCGGGAGAGGATATGACATCATATGTCCATAGGTTTCGCATACAATTAAGTCATATTCTACCAACTTCTTTACAACCATCAATCCCACGTCCCATCAAAGCTTGGGGACTTGACCCGGATATCAACCCTACTCTGACTAGGCGATGGGTAAAGTCCTTCTCTGCTGAAGATAAGGAAATTAGTAATCTGGTCATTCAGAAGACATGTCATAAAATTGAGGTACTTGAACCCAATTCCTTTCAAGTCGGAGATACGGTCAAGAAATCCACCGCTTCTCTTGAAGAAAAGATGTATCTTGATAGGCGCTTAATTTATACATTTTTATCGCCTAATCTATATTTAATAGTACTTGATTTTATATTATTAATATATTTTTATTGGTTTAATAGGTGATATGCATAAAACCCGAAGTTACGAATTAAACATGGCTAGAGTGAACATTTGTGAAGACACTTCTTATACTTTTATTACACGGTACAGTTGGCATGAAGAGTTTAAAGTAAACCAACAACTTAACTTGTGCTGAACGTATGGTGCTGGCTAGTTCTCTTGGCAGTGGGTGCGTCAGGTTAGGCTAAACTTTGTTGAGGCAAATATCTAGAGAAAGGGAATGATTGAGACTTGAGAGAGCATCACGTGGAAGAGTATTGGTTAGGTGGACTTCTTGGTTTAAATAAAAAGTCTGTCAAGTTTGTTGTGATAGGTGATGGATATGATTGGGAGACATGTGATGACGGTGTGGGTGGTTGGTTAGAGGTTGACTTATCACCCACTACTACTAGGTTTTAGAATGGAAACCTAATGATAAGAAAACCTAGTAGGGAAAAGAGACGAGGAGGAGGCTACGGATACCTAGGGAGGCAGTGATAGGAAGGACGATAAAAAGAAAGAGAAAGAAGAAACAGAGGGGGGTTTTGGAGGACGGAGATTGATTTGGTGGCGTACATGACTTTCTCCTGGATAGTTTTCTGGAGGCAGACATTAGTGAAAGGAAGGGAAGCTGCTCTTTGACGCAGAATTACGGACGGAGGAAAGATACAGGAGCAGAAATTAAAAAAAAGGGTTTAATATTTTCTTCCTTTAGTTTTCCTAATTATTTTTATGGGTTTTAAGAAACTCATCTCCATGTTCTAATTAATTTGTAACTAGGGTTTATGTTGAAACCACTTTTAGTATTAGACCAATTAAATTGAATTATTGGGTAATAGACTATTATGATTTGAATAGATTAATTCCATGATTTTGATTTATTGAATTTCATTAAACAATTGTAACGTCTTTTGATGGTACATGCTTGGCCTAGGTTTTTGATGTTCCATGCTTCTGGTATACAATTGTTATTTTGAAAATCTACTTGTTGCAAATATGTTTGTCTACTTATTTGATATTTCATGCTTGGGTTAAATCCTTTGATGGGGTATGCTTAGAATAGCCAGATATTATTTGTGGACCTAAAATTAGTTTCGTACAATTTTCTCGCTAATGCAATTTTATGGTGTATGCTTGAGACTAAGGCTTTTTGATGCACCATGTTTAGGGCGTCCCAGTGATATTTGCGACTCTAAATATTCATGAGTTATGTTTCACTTCAGTAATTAAATAGAAATAGTGGTGGATACTGAAAACCCTGGTTACCGACTCTCCCATTAAATTTATTTTTATTAGTTTAGTTTGTTTTATTATTTTATTAATTAATATAAAAATCCAAAAATATTATCCTTGATTAGTTGATTAGAGATATTAATTGCAGTATTTCCCCACTCTCTGTGGGTTCGACCCATACTTGCCGTTGTCTACTAGTTAGACGCCGTGCGATTGCGGTTATTTATAGAGGGTAATCTAAAATCCCATCATATCTCATCGCTGAAATCTTGACGGTTACTACAAGCTTGTCAATACTGACAAGCTATAAGGGGTGATTATACATGGAAAATGTCTCAGAGCTCTCAGTGCTTAAGCATTCTATTAACATCTTACTACATTTCCTTGTTTGATGCAATATTTGTAATTCCTCCAAAATGTTTGTAATATCTTGCATTCATACTTAAGATTTCAATTTAAACAAGCAAAGTATTATTTATTTCTTAAATCTACTTGCAAACCATTCAAAAAAAATCTCTACCTACTCAAAAAAAATTCGAAGATAAAACCACAAAAAAGCCATGTGTCTCAGAACCTATGAAAACTCAGAAAATCTAGAAAAATTCCTTGAAAACTGGTTCATCACCTTCGTAGTACGCTTTCTCCATCTGCCCAAGGGTCTCAGTTGCAAGCCTCAATTCCCGAGAAAGCCTCTCAACATCACATCTAGCCTTGGCGATCGTCTCTAAGTTAGAAGTCACACCTCCCTCCTGCAAACGCTTCTCAATAGCTTCTAAGTAACGGCGAAGCCATGTGACATTAACTCAACTCTTTCAGCCTCCTCCAAAGCATCCTTCCAGTCTTGAAGCACTATCTTAGAGGTTTCTCTACGGGGAAGAGAAACCATCTCTTGCACAGTTGGCAGCAACACAGACACATTCTTCTTCAAAGTACGATAGTTTTTTGGGTTACCTATGAAGAAATGGACAAAACTAACTCTAGCATTCGGATACCCAATTGGAACAATCTTTATCGCATCAGTATTCTGTACAATGACACCACTCGTAAAGCTTTCTTCAACAATCGTGTCAGGGAGAGCTTGCTCAGAATTCTGAGTTGGAAAAAACACATCACCAACACAGTTCATGGTAATCCCTGATCCTTCCTCTACAAGTTCATCTCTCTGTTTTGGTTCGTGTCCTCCTTAAAAACAGAGACGTTATAGAAATAATGAGTTAAAATATCTCAAGCACAAGGAATTCAAGCACAAGTCATGAAATTTATAAAAATATATTTATTATCAACCTAAACATTCATTACAAAGTGTTTTGGGTCATGGAATATGGTTTAGAAAGTTTATGGGTCGCTTTGCAAAAATGTCGTCGGAAACGTTTTTGTAATGCCCTCCCGAAGAACTGAAACTGGCGCTAATTGATAAGGAATTTTGGGGTGGCCTATATAAAAAATGATTCGTAAGGATGTCTACTACAACTTTCTAAAAGGCGACGTCAATCGGATAAACTATCTAATTAGGGCGGCTAAAACGCCAGACTATACGACAGCTGAAAACCTACAGAATTCTGCCTGAAAAGTTATGGACTCTCAGTGTCAGGTCGTTTTAACCTAGAAAACGGACTCCAAATTCAGAAAATATTTTTGCAAAAGTTATCTCTTTCTCTTATCTAAATAATGAAGGGTCAACCACTTCATTCTGACTTCGTACGAAGATTCTGCAGCCTTTACGGCAAGAAGACTTGAATCTGAAATTTTCTGATGACGAAAATCTCCAAAATTCTTCATAAAATCATGCATGGTTCTATACGTTTGGTGGTGTAAGAACTATAATCATATTGTTATGATATTAAAGCAATAAAATAAACTTACTTGGAGCTGCAACGAGTTATCGGAAACAGGAGGCACTTCGAAATGCGACTCACTACCAAGTCCTTCGTCTTCGTCTTCGACTCCGAATTCTTCAATTTCTACAATATGGAATGATCCTTCAGTCCCCTGGTTATATTTATCTTCTTCATCAGTGCTTCCAGCAGCGAGGATGCTTTTTAATGTCAAGGTATTCATATTGTTGGTCGTCTAAGAACAGTGGTTATTCATAAGACTCAGAATTCATCAAGTTTGACAAGACGCAAGATTTTACAACTCAGAAATTCCCAAAAGAAGCTTTACTTACAACATAGTGCGATGAGATACCAAGGACATATGGGATACCAAATTTGAAGGCCTGAACACTCAAGACACCTTGAGGAATTACGCCCCCAGAATGTACAAAGATGTTTGTCAAGATAGAGTATAGATGTACTTCATACAGAACAAAAGAGTAAAGGGGAATGCAAGACGCTTACCTTCTTATGAGGACGGTCTCTACTTCCAGGCATGATCACTCATGGTCTCTTTTCCCCAGACTGGAGACTAGTGTTCGCAGCAATATCCAACACAAGGCATTACGAGTGCCACGACTACAAGAAACAAACTAAACACTTAATTACTGAATAAATGATAGTGATCAAACGAAGAACAATCTGAGATACCTGTGTTAAGTTGGTAATCGTGCTTTAGAGGTGATCTTCAAATTTGTTCGAGCTGCTAACTCCTTCTCAGAAGGATCACCGCGGTACATTAGAGGGCACACTTGATATGAAGTTCTTGAGGAGAGTAAGTTGTGTGTTCCAGAAATCAGGATATGCGTCAGTAACACATCATTTTCTATCATCCTGTAGAAAAGGAATGCTTTGACCAGAAATGCTATGGGCACCCTCGTATCACTGAAGCATGACTACTGAAGGTGCCTCGGTCCGGAAATCAGGAGTGGATTGATCGAATCCCGTTTGTCGAGCCGCTCTATCAATGTTATAACTCTGAAGGATGTAACTATCACAACAAACATCGAGAATGTATCCTGGAGTACAACTTTTCATAAAAGTGGCCTCACCAACTAAAGCAATATTACTCTCACCACTTGGACCAGAGCATAGGACAACGTCAGGTTCCCCAGCAAAAGTTTCCGCCGGAATCACATGCGGAAGCCTCAAACCCCAAGGTATGAAGTTCATTTTCTTCTCATTGTCTATTAAATTAATAAGACTAACAGAAGAAAGTTTTTTTCCACTCCAACGAAGAACTCTGGCATACTCTATCCCTGCACTCGAATAAGAAGGCCGAGCTTTTGGTGCATATTCGGGAAAAGTTTCCCATAACCAAGCTTGAATAAACATAATAGGGATAAAAGACTCTACCTTGGCATAACCATTGGAACTCCTCATGTCACGAATGAAAGTATCCAAATGAGAGTATAAGGAACCCAGAAACAAAGTACCAAGAGGAAGAGGCTTCCCACCAGCAAGCGCAACAACAATCGAAACAAGAGGAGGCTTCAATTGACCTCCAGGAGAATCTTCGAATACATCCCTAGAGAGCCAAAGTACAAGGAACGCAGCAATGCATAGAGGATGATCAACAACGAGGCCGTCAACACCCGTGCTACCGTTCCACCAGTAGTCAACCCAACCCAAGCCAAATAATTCTTGTTGTCACAACGATGAGACTTCCATAGCTCCTCTATTTCTGAATAAGGATATCGTCATATTTCTTCTCCTACTCAGACCACTCAATAGGAATGCTACCAACAACTGGCAGTTGCAATAAGACCGCCACGTCATCCAAAGTAATCGTTAACTCACCCCAGTCGCATGCTGCTAAATGGGTTAGACCGCACCAACAGGAAGAAAATGCAAGCAGACCCTTCGTTTCCTTATTAATCCTCAAAGTCTCAGACACTCGCGCAGCATGGAATATCTTAGCATTTTCTAAAACTAACTTCACCTGAGGATTCTTCAGCATAACCTTAGCCCATCCTTTCCATTTAGGCAGAGGAGTTTGGGACGCCTTAAAATCAACAAATGAAGTCTTGTATTCTTTTCTCTGCAAACAACACCTAACAAGAGCTTGTGGATAAAAACCCTGATGCTAAGGACCGCTATTGATAATCGGGATGAAACTGCCAACGTAATCAGGATAAGCAGCCTCTTAGACAACACCGTCAAAGAGTTTATCATGAACACTAGGAACATCATCTAGAGGAACAACATCCGAACTCTCGTCTCTATCAAAACTAGAAAAAGTGGCAGCATTATCTTCGCGGTCGTTAGATATCTACAATGGGTTCGAATAACATTCATGTCAACAGCTGGATAATCATGCAGGGGGTTTGGTTCTATATTATGTATATACAACACTGTTATGAAAATACACGCTTATATATATAAACTAAAACCAGTATCAGAAAAAAAAATTGTTTTATACCTTAGCGTACCTGGTTGAGCTTAACAATACTACAGTGAAGCCAATGAAGGATTTCTACAATCAGAGACAACAATTATGGAAGTTAGGGTTTTAGTTATAAACAAGATGTTGTTGGAAAGCTACTTCAATAAAAAAAAGGAGAAAATATGTGAGTAAATACTCACGTAAAATTATTTTTTTTACCTGGTCGGTGTCGGAAATCGGCCGAAAATTGGTCGGTGTTTATCGATCGGTAATGTTGCTGACGGGAGGGAGCTGCTGCTGTCGACGACAATAAGAAAAAAAAGAAAAAAGAGAGGAGGTGCTGTCGTCGGCGGTGATGGAGAGAATAATAATAAAAAAAAGGGTTTACTCCTTTTTAAGTAATTGGTATCCAAATCTAGGTCAAACAAAGATTTTCCTTTTGGAGCCATGGTCCCATGTTGTGCACAGGTCAATTTTAGTCTCTCCATCATGCAAATCAGCCACGCTTCACCAATTTATACTCTCCAGACGACGATCTTTCATCCTTCAGGCACTGTTACATCAATTATTACTCTTTCAACGATTATCTGGCATCATTGGAGCATCATCAAATCAAAATTCCTTGTAATATCTGAAAACTAAGCTTGTTGATTTATTTTGCGTATGTCAGTAAAAGAAAAATCACCATCTAGTGTTTACCACGAAACATTACTGTTCCACGCTAAGCAGGGGAATTAATGTTGATGGTGGATTTTTGACAAGGGGGAAAATTGAAATATTGCCTTTGCTCAGCTGCAGAAGCATGAAATGAATATGAATAAATTTATGACCTGACATCAGAATTATGAATATATACTTTTATATTACATTCCGCAAGAGAATTTAGAATGTGTATTCATCTCATGACTATGCTAGACTTATGGCTCTTCTATATATGTATGCGCTTCAAAATTTCAGGGTTTTACCCAGCTAAACCCTCGCTATTTTATGTGCATCCATGCAAACTATTTGTATTAACCAGAATGTGCTGACTATACAAAATTGTAAACATCCGGAATAAAGGCTATACCATATCTGAATAAAAACGCTAATTAGATGCATATCATCTAATTGCAGAGTCGCATCGAGTATTATCTCAAGTCGCAAACTTCCACGGATGAATTCCGTGAATATGTTCTGAATGCACTGCATAAAGGCCAGGTATAATACGAACATTAAATCTTATGCGACTGAGAAGCCCTAAGCATGTCATGGCTATGGCCACGACATTAGCAAGTGCCAATGTTAGCAACGCATAGGCAATGGCCACAACACCATCAAGTGACAGCCCTAGCGAGCCCTACTCGTACGCTAAACGCGCCACTAATTAGCTCACACAGCTGCATAAGCTAGCACTAATGCCTTGGCCCACAACACTAGCGCTAGCACCAATGCTGTGACCTACAACTCTAGCGCCAAGGACAGTGTTAGCGCTAGCATTAGTGCTGCAACATACAACGTCGGTGCTAGCCATCCCATTACTTACTTACCTGCTACTGTAGCTCCATTCTCGCCTGTTGTGCTGTGCTATTTTTGTTTGCTTGAGCCAGCGCCATTCTCGTGCCAGTGTTATCCTTTGCTTCTAGAGACATCACCTAGGTCGTAGATCCTTTGCTTCTAGAGACATCACCTAGGTCGTAGCTACGACATTAGCATATGCTAACAATTGAGCCTATAACACTTATGTGTGCCATTGTTGTTAGCACATACTACATGCTACAAACATGCTACAAAAACGCCATTGGTAGCATTATGTTACGATAAACTCTCAAATTACTCACATACTTTGAGTCCATGAATCCACTAACTCCTACGAGAAATCAAAACATGTTACATGGGGGGATTTTGCATGGGGTATTGATCTGGTGGTTTATAGCTTCATGTGGCGTGGCAACACCCCATAATAGGAAAGTTACAAATAGTGGTGACGATTACGACAGTTGAAGAGATGGTGGAGTAGTGGTTTCTAGAAACTTCCCAAACATGATGGGTGGTTATGCCATGATCCCCACAATCTTCATCTCTTCATTCCTTCACTACCTCCACTACTTACGAAAGAAAAGTGTATATTCCCAACCTCTATAAATAGGCTACTTAGCCTATTTAGAAAACGGAACAAGCTTATCATTCTCACAAGCTCTGTCATTCTCCATAGTTCTACACCTACACACACAATTCATCACACTGATTCATTCAACTTTCCTTGCTTCCCTCCCCTAAGATCAACCCATCTTCTCTCTTTGTAACCGAAGCAAAACGTGAACATCAATCTTTCTGGTTTGGACTCATTTTATACGATTTTGATTCTCGAACCTAAAGAAAGTACTTCTACAGTACATTGTTTTGCCTAAGAACAATTTTTAGGTACAAACAGTCTCTAGGGAAAATAAATCATAAGGGGCATTATGGTTTTAGGTAAAAACCTAAGCGACCCTAGACAGACCTTTCGTTTTCCTGTAAAAACATACAGTAAGAGTCGTCATGGTCGAAAATCAAAGACCATGACGATTTTTCATAATTTCAACATGCATATGAAAAGTCGTCATGGTCTTCAATTTGGGACCACGACGGCCCTCATTCTGAAACTGCAATTTAGCAGATTCTAACCTAATTTTACACTCAAAACACACAAATAAACAATCGCAACAAGTATAGTAATGGGTTTTAGTTTACTTACTCTCTTATTTGGACCATTTCTTCTTCACGGTTTAATTCTTCAGTGTTTTTCTCGTTCCACTTTCCTTTTAGTCTCTCTACGATTCTAGGGTTTTCTACATCTCTCTGGAGATGGTTCGTACGAGTCATGTTTGTAGAAGAAGTTAATCGTCGATTAAAATTTTCGAATCGACGATTACGACGATTAATTGATTTCGAAAATAAAAAAATTTAGAGGAAAAGGGTCATTAGGTTTAGAGGAGAGGGAGAGGGAGAGGGATGAGTTGAATTTCTGATTTTTAGTTTTGGAATAGGAATGGGGGCTTATAGATTATGTATAATAGAATTTTTAGATAAGTTATTAGGGAAGGGTATATTAGTATTATCACTAGCTTTTATAATCCCTTATAATTTTTGGTGTGTAGATTTCTCAAAACCCCTATTAATTCCACAAACGTCCAATTAAACCAAATAAATTATTGGTAAATATAACAAGTTAATGATCTCAATAGTTAATTAATATCTTCAAACCATGACCAGATTTTTAAAGAATAATATTTGAACAAATCTAATTTGTAGCAACAACTGCTAATTGGGTGATTATATTTTTGAGAGAGACATTTATTGATCCTTGCATCATAATCGGTTTATCAAAATCTGAAGTCATTGTCTATAAGAAGAAGCCTACAATTTCGCAACAATTTTCATTTATTTGGGTTGAACTCTCCTTTCTCATGCTTCCCTTCCAGCCCATGGTATCCCATATGAAATCATATCCGCATTCTTTCTAATAAACACGCGCTTTTGGAGGGAAAGATTCAACTTCATCATCTAATGTGTTCAAATGAACAGGCCTGTAGTCAAGCCTAACCTTCTCTTTCTCCCAGTACCTACAAGATATAACCAAATGTTTAGTTTTAGCAACCAATCAACTCGTGAGAAAAACAAAAAGGCTAAAGGACGACGGTCAATGGAGGCGTTTTCAGCTACAAGCCTACAATGGAACTCTGATACTCTAAAATTGTGTATCAAAATTGAAAGCTTGTGGACCAAAATTTATAGTGGGAGCATAAAGAAAACTCACCCCACCGTGTGCTTCATCCAGTTCACATCATCCCTTGTCTGGAAATAAGAGAAACAAAAGAAGTTATACGAATTTTACTAAATAATTATGAATGCATGAAACAGAAAAAACTTGAGCAAGAAATCTAACCGTGAAATCTTCACGTGCATGCGCTCCTCTGCTCTCCTTCCTAGCTTCAGCAGAGTGCATGGTTATACATGCATTTATCAAAAGGTTTTCTAATTCAATTGTCTCAATCAAATCAGAGTTCCTGCAACAAAAACTCAGACTCTTAGAGAAGAATGGATTTATAAATGATGGGCGCCAAGACTGATAAGCACAAAGTTATACCACATCAGACTTCGATCTTTCAACCCAACATCATGAAAGCTCTCCCATGTTTGGTCGATTAACTCGCAACCTAAAATCGAAAAAGCAAGAGATGTGAATATCAATAAATAAATTAATTAAAAGGTGGACAAAAACTTAAAGACAACAACAGCAAATTATTCAGTGAAACAGTGGCACTTTGTATATCAAAATTTCCCTGCACGAACATGTAACGATACTGGTATTCTTTCCAGACACTCAACATCTCATCCAGCTGTCTACTTTTGGAACTTAGTTCGATAAAGCTTGAAAAGAGTAGAAGAAACAAGAAATGAAAGAGGAGAAAAATAAACATGTCTCCTTTTTCTTCAGTATAAGCATGAATTTAGGGAGCCAATTCATTTTTAAGAAAAATACATAACATAAATCTGACAGTAACCCCCATGCTCCTGTTTCCTACTTTTTTGAGTCGCTTTGTCAAAGTACCCGTAGTCATCCGTGACACTGAAGTTTGCCCCCTTATCTTTGTTGCACAAAAATTATTTAATTAAGGAAGATGTCATTTTTTATTGCTTACCTTCTGCTAAAGTATCCTGGGTACGAAACACAGCAGCATTATTTTGCATCACTCTTTGCATATTTAGACGGATCTTTGAAGTCGGCAATGAACCATTTGAGTTTCGAAGTTTATCCAGCCATTCAATGGTTTTCTGTCCAGCATCACTCCCCAATGATTTTTGTGGTGCACCTGCAGTATACCAAGTAAGTAAGCTGATAATTAAGAGGAGCTCGCAAGTCACAAGAAACACTGGAGTACATTTTAAAAACATCAAAAATCTACCTGGACTTTGGATCTCGGCAACTCTATTTGCACAAGCTCGACCGAAAACAACAATGTCAAGTAAAGAATTTGCACCGAGACGATTAGCCCCATGAACGGATGCACATGCTGCCTCACCAGCAGCCATTAATCCAGGAACAACTGAATCTGGATTATCCCCTTTGACCGTAACAACCTGCGGCACCAAACACATACATCTTAAAAAACAGATAATATATAAAGAAAATGACAAAGCACTAAAGTTAAATCAGCATTATCTTATCAAATAGGGCATTTTATCTTCACCTCTCCATGGTAATTCGTAGGTATACCTCCCATATTATAGTGAACAGTAGGTAACACTGGGATAGGCTCCTTGGTAACATCAACACCCGCAAATATGGCAGCAGTTTCTGAAATACCTGGAAGTCTCTCCTTCAGAATTTCTGGTGCCAAGTGGTTCAAGTGGAGATAGATGTGATCCTTCAATGGTCCTGTTAACAATTGCCAACACGGTCGGAGAACATAACAAATAAAATGGAACATACATGTTTTTGAGATGGAAGGATATCCCAAACAGGAGTTCCTAACACGCATCTGGTCCAAGTTAATTAGCAACCAAATATCAAATGAAACTGCAGTTAATCACCAAATTATGAAAATCAGCAGTAATTTTGTATCTTTTTTAATACATTTAGTGTGTTTGTATTTCATAGAGGTTCAGTATGATTATTCAACAAAGGGCAAAGAACAAATGATCACGAAACATGCTATAATCTGCAAGAATCAACTTGCACGCCATGAACTGAAGACGAGGATAAGATAGAGCTAAATTGTCTGTGAATAGGAGCGCTAAAGAGACTGTCATTACAACATACCTACACCGCGACCTTCTCGAATTTCCATGGTCATAGATCTTGAAACAATATCTCTTGATGCAAGATCCTTAGCACTTGGGGCATACCGAGCCATAAAAGGTTCGCCATTACTATTCCTAAGGATACCACCTTCACCTCGAGATCCTAAACATTCATATACAACACGAGAATGAATACTCAAAAAACAACATCAAAATGTACCGATTGCAAATATCGAACATGTCAACATAAAAAAGTTGGTACTGAAAAGGCTACTATGCGAAGCGAGATATGTTTAAGTGTGTATGGAAGTGGGCCCTTTTTGACCTTCACTATTGAAGTTCCTTAGTTAATCCCATTATGAAGCTCCTCAATAGAAACTATTTGAGTGGAGAAATATGAATCATGATTGACAACAAGAATTGAGGAGTTTAGAAAAGGTATTAAGCAACCTTCAGTGATGAGACACCCAGCACCATAAATACCCGTGGGGTGGAACTGCACAAATTCAAGATCCTGCAAAATACACAATTTAATGAGATTAAAAGAGAACAAAATATCCAGTAAGACCTACCAACAAGAGCTCATAGAAATATAAAATAAACTGTCTCTGCTACCGCCCAGTCAGACCTGAAGTGGTAGCCCAGCACGTGCCACCATGGCATTTCCATCTCCAGTACATGTATGAGCTGAGGTTGCAGAGAAGTATGCTCTCCCAAAACCCTGATTGAAACAGAAACTGAAAAACTAATTAGCATGGTTTCACATTCATAAAATGAGCTAGTGCCTAAAGTTATAGCTACCCCAGTGGCCAAAATGGTTGAAGCAGCACGGAACCGATGCAGAGTCCCATCCTCCATATTTAGTGCAATTATTCCTTGGCAAGCACCTAGAGAATTTCGCAAGCCAGAAAAGAGAAAGAAAAGAGAAACTCCTATAAATCTATTTTATAATAGTTAAGCAAAAACTGGGTTTTACTTGGTCACCCACATCCAGGCTAGGAGCTGGGCCTATAAAAGCTGAGCACCTTTACAAGCAGTAGAAAAAGGATGAGCTGACTTACCACTACTGTCCATGATGAGATCCAAAGCAAAGTATTCCACAAAGAACTTCGTGTTGTGTTTCATTGCTTGACCATACAGAGTGTGCAGTAAAGCATGGCCGGTCCGATCAGCAGCACAGGCACAACGGTAGGCCTGACCACCTGTAATAGCAACATAAGAAACAGGTTCAGAAAAGCTTCAATGGACGATTTAAGACATCACATGAAAAAAAACATGCACCATAAATACCTTTCCCGTAGTCCAAGCTTTGACCACCAAAAGCACGCTGATAAATTTTTCCTTCTTCAGTTCGGGAAAATGGCAATCCATAATTTTCTAGCTCTATGACTGCTTTTGGTGCCTCCCTGCACATGTACTGAATAGCATCCTGATCACCTACAGCAAGCCAATAATGCTAACATGTCAACACAACAAGGAAGAACTCTAGATGACTGGAAATATGTTAAAAAACTTGTACATAAAAAGATAAGAAAGTAAGGCAAACACTCTGAAGTAACTAGGAAGTTAAATGGGTATTAGATTTAAGTATTTAACACTAACCTAACCAATCACTTCCTTTAACTGTATCATACATGTGCCACCTCCAGTCATCTTCAGACATATTCCCTAGTGCTGCATTTATACCACCCTGCACTAGCTCAAATTAGTGATAGATTCGGGTATCCAAATTCTGAATGAGATAAATATTCAACAAGCCGGTAAATGCAGCAGTTCTGCCACAGGTAGTTAGCTAAAGCTAGCGTAGTAAAAACACTAAACAATGAATCAAGCAGTGAAAGCATGAAAGCATGAAAGAATGAATGGAGTATGCTTCCCTCTAATTTGCATCAAAATTCTGCAGTTTCTAGTGCATCCACAACTTATGCTAAACATTTTATGCTCATTAGAGTGTCAGCCTTCTCGCTCCATCTAAACAACACCTCTAACTTCTAACAAAGTAAAAATAAACAAAAGCACTACCCTTTGGCTTCCTTGGAAAATAACATCAAAATAAAAAATATTAGCAATTCATTTCAGTGAGCGTTCCCATTCCTCTATGATAATATTTCAGATATTTCTTCGCAAAACTATACAAAACCTTGTATACACACATTTTATAAAAATTTCTCATTTTCTCTGTGCTCAGAAAAAGTGAAAATATTTGTTAAGTGTCCCTTAAGATTACTATATACACAGATGAACTTTCATTGGTCGACAATACTTCTAACCAGGTAAGCATGAATTACAAATTCAATCCAATTCAATTTTAGTAAGTAAAACAAAGAATACCTGTGCAGCGACGGTATGAGAACGTGTAGGAAAAAGCTTGGTAATACAAGCAGTATTAAATCCATGCTCAGATAGTCCAATGGCTGCTCTAAGTCCTGCACCACCAGCTCCAACCACAACTGCATCATATGTATGATCAACAATCGTATATCCCCCTGTCTGTTTTCATCAAATCAACCAAACAAACAAAATCAATTCCTTAAAATGAAAAAACAAAAACCTCAAAAAATTTAGATTGAAACAAAATGATTAAAACTAATTCGACATCATTCCATACTGAATCAGTTGAGATAAATCTTGAAACTAATGGCTCAAGAGTTTCATTTGTGATGGATCTCTTTGAAGAAGAAGAAACAAATTGTAATCCTCTAGATACAGAACGCCACATCTTTTCACGTTCTCTTGAAGTGGCTATCGTCAAATAGATTAGGAGGACATATACCTGAATGCTAGTTTGGACTTTTGGCCGATTCATAGTTTATTTTTAATTGATTAAAAGTAATCAGAATTGGTGGTCATACCTCTCTGCGCTATCAGTTTACTCTTATTCAGACTTCTTAATTAATATTCTGTTCCTACAGTTAGAGTTTTATTCATGCTATGAAAAACAATTCCAGGCAAAAGATCTAGGGTATTCATAATTACCACACAATTTTATGAAATGCTCAAAATCAATTAAATTAAGATTGCATACTTTTTACCGTAGATGTAATATTATGAACTTGAACCACTTCTTCTTGCTTTTTAAACTTTACTTGCATGAAGATTGATTTAGAGTTGAGCACACATAGTTAATGGAGTTAGCTCATGAAGAGAAGAGGTATAGGTCGGAAAAATGTCCCCGCCCATCCAACACCATAGCTAGCTTGTTAACGGTAAGAAACTAGTACTAATACTAAAAGAGATCAGCGAATGAAGACTGAAGACGTCCATGGAGTTGATTAGAGACCATCTAAAGACCCAAGTTATCCAGCCTGCAAGCATTATCTAATACAAATCCAAATCCATTGTAGTCCAGCCCGGTTAGGATACCTGACTTTCACCCAGGCGACACGGGTTCAAATCCCGGCAATGGAAAGGTAATTTTTTTTTGTTCCATTTGTCTAATCTCCGTGGATTTGCACCATACTTCTTTCTTTTCCAGCTTTTGGAATGTATCAGTTACAAGTGCGAACACTTACAGCTTAAAAGTGAGCATACCGCATACTGTAACTGACAGTTCCCATCATCCCACTGCACTTAAATACTAAGTTAAACTAACACCACAAACAGAGTATAAACCAGAGTACGGATAACTGTAACAAGTTAGTGATCTCATTAATTTCTTAAAGTGTTTCAAAGAATGATCTTGGACAAATTTAAATTGTAGCAACTGCTAATTGGGTGATTATTTATTTCTGAATGGACATTATCAATTCTTACCGTCACCGTTACATCATAATCAATAGATCAAATTGTAAGCTATAAGCATCATCTATTAAAAGAGAAGCCTACAATTTCACAACAAATTTTCATTTATTTGGGTTGAACTCTTCTTTGTTACGTCTCCCTTCCAGCCCATCTTACCCTTCACTGGTGATCACATACGAGATCCTATCCATGTTCTTTCTCTAATAAACACGAGTTTTTGGAGGGATAGTTTCCATTTCATCGTCTAATGTGTTCATATGAACCGGCCTGTAATCAAGCCTGACCTTCTCATTCTCCCAATACCTACAAGATTAAAAACAAACGCAATGAAACTCTGATTAATTTATTTTTTTAACCCCATATGAACGGTGGGTCCGACAAGTAAAATGAAAACTCACCCCACAGTGTGCTTCATCCATGTCACATCATCCCTTGTCTGGAAAATAAGAGAAAAAAACAGTTCTACAAGAATTAATAGATAGCGATGAATGTATCCAGGAAATATCAACATCGTGTAAGAAATCTTACAGTGAAATCTTCACGGGCATGTGCTCCTCTGCTCTCCTTTCTGGCTTCAGCAGAGTGCATGGTAACGCATGCATTTATGAGAAGGTTTTCTAATTCAATTGTTTCAATCAAATCAGAATTCCTGCAACAAAAAGTTATACTCATCACCAGACTCATAGAGAGGAATGGATTTGCAACTAATGTCGCCAAGAATGATAAGCACAAATGTTTACCATATTAGACTCCGATCCTTTAACCCAACATTTTTGAAGCTCTCCCATGTTTGGTCGATTAACTCGCAACCTTGAATGGAAGAGCGAGAAAAGGAGAATATGAGAATCAGTGGTCAAAAGCTTCAAGACAAAGGTATTAGCAGTATATTTAATCAAGGAAAATGTCATTTTTAATTGTCTACCTTCTGCTAAAGTTTCCTGGGTACGGAAAACAGCAGCATTATTTTGCATCACTCTTTGCATATTCAGACGGATCTTTGAAGTCGGCAGTGAACCATTTGAATTCCTGAGTTTATCCAGCCATTCAATGGTTTTCTGTCCAGCATCGCTCTCCAATGGTTTTTGTGGCGCACCTGCAATATACCAAGTAAGCTTATAATACTGAATCAAGAGGACAGAACTCGCTATTCACAAGAAAGGCCAGAGTAACTTTTTATACCATGAAAAACTTACCTGGCTTTTGGATCTCGGCAACTCTATTTGCACAAGCTCGACCAAAAACAACAATGTCTAGTAAAGAGTTTGCACCGAGTCGATTAGCCCCATGAACGGATGCACATGCCGCCTCCCCAGCAGCCATTAATCCAGGAATCACTGAATCTGGATTATCTCCTTTCACCGTAACAACCTATTGATACCAAATACATACATCTTAAAGGGATACATACAGAAAATGATAGGGCATTCAAACCAAATCAGAATTCTCTTCAAAGACAAAAAATGGTGTTCTATCATTACCTCTCCATGGTAATTTGTAGGTATTCCCCCCATATTATAGTGAACAGTAGGTAACACTGGGATGGGCTCCTTGGTGACATCAACACCCGCAAAAATGGCAGCCGTCTCTGAGATACCTGGAAGTCTTTCCTTCAGAACTTCTGGGGGTAAGTGGTTCAAGTGGAGATAGATGTGATCCTTCATCGGTCCTGTAGACAATTGGTATCACAGCCAGAGATCGTAACAAATAACAAAAAGAACAGGAAATGCGGGTCATTGGGTCCCAATAAGCATTTGGTCCAACTAATTAGCAACTGAAAAGAAACTTCAGATAATCACCAAATTATTAAAATGAGCAGATAATTTATTTTTTTGCACAATAATGTGTTCATACACCATAGAGGTTCAATTTGATTATTCAACAAAGAGCACTCAGCCACAGGACAAATGATCATGAATCATGTTATAATTTGTACTCTATAACGGTTCATTTGATTATTCAACAAAGAGCACACAGAACAAATGATCATGAATCATGTTATAATTTGCACGCCATGAACTGAAGAAGAGGTAAAGATAGAGCGAAATCGTCGGTGATTAGGAAATTTGAAGAGAGAGAATATATCATTATAACGTACCCACACCACGACCGTCTCGAATTTCCATGGTCATAGATCTTGAAACAACATCTCTTGATGCAAGATCCTTAGCAGTTGGGGCATATCGCTCCATAAAGCGTTCACCTTCACTATTTCTAAGGATACCACCTTCACCTCGAGATCCTAAACATTCATACAACACAGAGAAATGAATACTCAAAAAATAGCATCAAAATGTATGTTCTATTTCTTTAAACAAGTTAACATACGAAATGTCAATAATGCAAAGAATAATACTTGATAAGAGATATGGTAAAGCATGTATAATATATGATAGATATATGAGGTGGGCCAATAATCTTCTTGATCTCCATTGCTGAAGTTCGTAAATAATCCCTTTTTTTATTTCCTCATCTACAACTAATTAGGTTGGAGAGCATGAATTATGACTGACAATAAAATTTGAGGACAGTAAAAGTAACTGACAACCTTCAGTAATGAGACACCCAGCACCATATATACCCGTGGGGTGGAACTGCACAAATTCAAGATCCTGCAAATACACAACCTTTTGAGATTAAAGGAGAACAAAATTCCAGTAAGATCTACCAACAACAGCTCATAGAAATACAAATTACTCTGTCTCTGCAAAACTAGCGTACAGACCTGAAGTGGTAGCCCAGCACGTGCCACCATGGCATTTCCATCTCCAGTACATGTATGAGCTGAAGTTGCTGAGAAGTATGCTCTCCCATAACCCTAACAGAAACATAAATCGAAGACTAATTAGCAAGATTTCACAATTATAAGATGAGGTAATGCGAAGAAGTATAGGTACCCCAGTGGCCAAAATGGTTGAAGCAGCACGGAACCGATGCAGAGTCCCATCCTCCATATTTAGTGCAATTATTCCTTGGCATGCACCTGGAGCATTATTTGAAAATCCAAAAGAATGAGAAAATATATTTTAACATTTTTCCAATTGTAAAGCAAAATCTTGGTGTGCAAGGTCACCCGCACCCATGCTAGGTTGCTTTTTAGGGATATGAAAAGCTGGGCCAACGATGACTGAGCACCTCTACTAGATTCAGAAAATGGACGCAGCCTACTTACCACTACTGTCCATTATAAGATCCAATGCAAAGTATTCCACAAAGAACTGTGTGTTGTGCTTCATTGCCTGACCATACAGCGTGTGCAACAAAGCATGTCCAGTCCGATCAGCAGCACAGGCACAACGGTAGGCCTGACCACCTGTAATAGCAAGATAAGAAGCAGGTTCAGAAAACCTTAAATAAACGATTTAAGACATCATACGAAAGAAAAACATGCACCATAAATACCTTTCCCGAAGTCCAGACTCTGACCACCAAAAGCACGCTGATAAATTTTTCCTTCTTCAGTTCGAGAAAATGGTAATCCATAATTTTCTAGCTCTATGACTGCTTTTGGTGCCTCTCTGCACATGTACTGAATAGCATCCTGATCACCTACAGCAAGTCAAAAGTGCTAACATGTTAAACACTCGAGGTGATTGGAATTTTTTAAAAAAAGCCTTTACATAAATGTAACCCAATTAACTACAACATCTTTTTGATGTGCAAATTAGCCAACACGTTAAAAAGAACCTGACTAAGTAGTGAAATGTTCACTAGATTTAATTTAAAACTTACCTAACCAATCACTTCCTTTAACTGTATCATACATGTGCCACCTCCAATCATCTTCAGACATATTCCCTAGCGCTGCATTTATACCACCCTGCACTAGCTCAGATTAGTAGTATACTCATGTATTTAAATCAAGAAAGACAGAGCTAATAGATGAACCTATTCCACCGCAGCTAGTTTGATAAAGATATCCCAGTAAGAACATCGAGCAATTAAGGAAAGAAAAATGAATCAAAAAAGCATGATAAAATGAACAAAGCATGATAAGATGACTATGAAATATCTATAAAAAATGTGAAAGGGTCCTACAGTTTCATCCCTAAAGTTGAATAACTTATGTTTGAAGTAAAAGTAGAATTACTGGTTCAACTATGACTGCAATACCAATCAGTTCAATTTTTTCTATCATTCACACAGTAGACTAGGAAAAACATCAGAGTATGAGAAGACCGACTGCAGAAACTACCTTTACTAAAATACCCATGTCCCGTAAGTGCACAGGTTGTGAAGTTTCAGAAAAGCAGAAAAACGCCCATCTAGATTGGAGATAAAACAAGTAGAACGCTACAAACCCCGTGACAAAAAGTAATAGAATCACTACACCAATGAAGCAATATTAGGATTACCCATTTCGAATTCTAAAGAACAAGCTGCTACCAAAAAACAAAATTAACTGGAATAAAATAATGGCAATCAAACACAGAACAGGAAACGAATTTTTGTGTCACGCAGATAAGTATATCACAGATGACGTCGAAAATATTCCTTATTAGGTAAGCATGAATTACTAATTTGGTACACATATTATAAGAAGAACAAATTAAATTCAATTTTCAGAAACTAAAAGAAAAATCTGAAACCCTAAGAAAAATAAAAAATGAATACCTGTGCAGCGACTGTATGAGAACGTGTAGGGAAAAGCTTGGTAATACAAGCAGTATTAAATCCATGCTCAGAAAGCCCAATGGCTGCTCTAAGTCCTGCACCACCAGCTCCAACCACAACCGCATCGTATGTATGATCAACAATCGTATATCCTCCTGTCTGTTTTCATCAAATCAATCAAAATCAATTCCATAAATCAAAAAAGAAATTAAAAAAATAAAAAAAAATCTCAAATCTAAGTTTCCAAATGATTCCAGATTGAAACAAAAATGATTGAAAAACTAAATTTGGAAAAGAATGAAGAGATTATTCCCATACTGATTCAGTTGAGAGAAATCTTGAAACTAAGGGTTTAAGAGCTTCATTTGTGATAGATCTCTTTGATGAAGAAAAAGCAAAACCTAATCCTCTTGACACACAGCGCCACATTTTTTTTTAGCTTTTCTCTCTCGTTATCTCTCTGGTTCTGATCTCAGAGATCACAGAAAATTGTTAAGGGGGAGGGAGATAGGTACATATAACGAGAGCGCATTAACTTAAGCGGTGATTCCAAATATCATTGGCCTAGTATTCCAACTAAAATACACACTAAATTGAGTTAAATTAAAAAATTGGTTTGTTTGTCTGATAAAAGTTAGGCCCAGCAAGCTCGAAAATGCTGATGACTCGGTAAATTTGGTAATGATTGGAGGGCATTTAATTATGTTTTTATTCTCAAGCTTCCGTTTTGAGTATGGAACTCCTTTTGGAAGGCAGTGGTACAACTAATATCCACGCTTACACAAATTATTCAAAGTTTTGTTAGTGGCTAAAACAATGGTTTCGCGTCTTTTCTCAGTGGTCTACCCCAACTTTTATTCATTTTTCAATTTTTTTCTTTTACGCGCTGAAACATTAAATTCATGAAAATGGAATTTACATTATTAATCCATAGCGGTATAGCAGATAGGTAGAAACATGGCTTATCAAGATAAGTTTGGTTCCTAGACTTTTACTCAAAGAAGCACCCCGTTTTTCATGACAAAGCCACATGCAGAAGTTTATTAGTAAGAAGAAAAAACAATAATAATAAGGTAAATAACCTGATCTCAAAAGAGATAAGTGAGGTTGATTGTTTGGAGCACAGCCGGATTTTAAAAATGGATAGGTAAAAATTTTGTTTACCCATGCCATAGCTAGCTAGATAGGGTACGAAATAAACTTACACAGATTAAAATTAGGCTTAGGAGCCAGTTGGGATGATAGGAAACTGTACACCCTTGTCATGGATGCATATTTCACATATAAAAATACTGAGATATTTTTTCTCGGAAAAATGGTTTTTCAAACGTTTTTTTCATCTTTGATCATCTTTTGGTAATCAAGGATGGAAGAAAACACAACTCCAACATCAGATTTGATGAACTCCAACATCAGATCTGATGAACTCCTTCATCAGATCTTTTTTCGTCTGATGTTGTGAATCAATAAGAACCTAGAAAATCCTTTAGGATGTTGTTATTGGTACGAAAATAAAGAGTTCATCAAAACTCCAAGTTGCGTCCCTTTTAAATCCTGAAGTAATGGAAACTGGTGAATCAGGTATTGATCTCACTGATAAGATTGTTGATGAAGGACTTGCTATCTTCAAGTTCAGTTTAATTGGCAGACTTGATATAATGATTTGGTTTTGCCTGATTTAGTTAAAGTTCTTGAAGAATAGTGGAAGTTCCGTAGATTTCAGCTCACTTCGATGAACAAGGGTTTCTTCACCATCAAGTTATTGTGTGAAAAGGATAAACGACGGATATAGTTTGATAGTCCTTGGATAGTTATGAGTGAAAAGGTTGGTCTTCAAACATTTCGTATATAAAACTGGGATAAAGATTTTGATCTTGGTAATCAGAAATCAACTCATGCTCTTGTTTAGGTAAATTTTCCTGGTTTAAAGCTATAGTAATTGACGGAAAAAGCTTTGTTCACCGTCGCAATAACCCTTGGTACACCTGTTGTGGCTGATCAAAGACAAAAAAAACTAATCAAAGAACTTTACGTCATGATTTTGGTTTTTTTGCCTATGTTTTAATAGATATTAATTATTCAAAGGACATTCCTTCGCATGTTCATGTGAATGCCAAAGGGAAAAAGTTTTGGCAAAAAATTGTTATACAAAAGGGTCTGAAACTCTGTGGCCATTGTAAGGGCAAGTCTTATGGTGGAAGAATTCCAAGTTCCAAGTTACATGACACCTCACCACTTGAAAGAGATCATGGAAGTTCAAGTCTTATAGTGGAATCCATATAAATACAATTCCAAATAACGAGGACGGCATTCGAAATCGTGTTAAAGGGAAAAACGTAATTCAAAATTGTGTTTTGTGAAATTTAAAGAATTCAATGGAAGTTATATCAGAATTCGAGGAGGGTATGGACATTAGTTATGAAAATTTTCATCAAGTTGATAAACATATAGTTTCTGGGTATCATGAGCAGCACCATGGAGTTACATACAAGAATATAATTGGTAATCAACAACTAGGAATTACAGAATATGGTACTAGTGGTATGTTTGTGTAAGATCATCATCATCGTGAAGTTGTAGCGAAGAGGAATCCAGTGGAGTTTAAAGATTTGAAACCAAAAGTGTATGAGCAGAAACAAGCAGAAGAAAATTTGACTATTCCAGAAAGAAAAAAGATGGGGAATAGATTAGTAGTGGATGATTTTAATCACGACGAGAAGGAAAATAGTTTTTTAATTTCAAGATCTTCTTGGACACCATTAAATCAAACAGATTCAATGGAGAATGTTCAAACTGATAATAATATCTTCTTAATTGAAAACGTAATTTGGAATTGCGTTTCAGAAAACACAATTTGGAATGCCATAAAACGCAATTCCAAATTGCGTTTTCTGAATTATTTATAAAATTTTGAATTGCGATCACAATATGGATTCCCGTTTTCTCTTGGAACCCAAGCTCTCTTTCGTGAAACCTTGGAAGATGCCTTGAAAAAA
This sequence comes from Papaver californicum, assembly GCA_023531435.1. Classification (NCBI taxonomy): domain Eukaryota; kingdom Viridiplantae; phylum Streptophyta; class Magnoliopsida; order Ranunculales; family Papaveraceae; genus Papaver; species Papaver californicum. Next base: position 20,078,104 of record JAJJMC010030977.1, on the reverse strand, counting down.
AAGAAAGTATAACACCCCTATTCGGAAGTCATTAGACTCAAAATTCCACGCTTTTTCCAAGCTTGGAATAGCTTGGATTCCACCATAAGACTTTCCCTAAGGTAGTTGGTCATGCTGCTGGTGATTGTAAGGCGATGAGGAAACTGTATGGGAAAGATGAAATCAAAGAACTACAACCTGATCAGGTTGTAGTGACTGATCAAAACCCTAATGTTGGTGGTAAGAATGAAAAGAAGAATAATCATAAAAACCACCAAAATGGTCAGTCAGAAAAGGAATGGAAAGCTACTAGTAATCTCTTTGAGGAAAGAACTAAGCAGTGTAAAGATGTTGTTGAAAAAACTCAAACTGAACACTTGAAATCTTCGAAAAATATTGTAAGAGCTAGACAACAAGCATTGGAGAATGAGAAGGCTATTGTTGAGGAAAATGCTAAATATATTCAAGAGAACGCACGCATTGCTTATAAATTGGAAAGAACTAATCAGGATATGGCTAATGCTCAAGGCGTTGCATTTCCGGCTATTGAATTGGATAGAAATAAACAGTTTGCGTCTGGTTTAAATAGGAAAATCGCTAAGTCTAACCCCATTTGTACTATTTTTTTTGTTGATATGTTGGGTTCTGTTGATGAAGATGGTAATCTTTTAGCTCTGGAAGAAACTCCTGATAAGGAAATTGATATGGAAATTGATCAAATTGTGGTTGGCAATGCTTCTTCTAGTGGTACTAATTTCAGTTTTTGATGAGTCTGTTAGATTTTTGGACCTTCAAAAGGAGAGGGGTGAAGCAAAAGCTGCACAACAAGCAAAATAAAATTTGGTCAGTAAAACTGATGCTAGTGTTTACCATACTAATCAAGAATCTGACTTTCCCTTACCAACTCCAATGAAAAATCTAGAAGGGCATAAAAAGAATATTCTAGCAAAGAAGAAGAAGTCTCATCTGAAAGAAATCATCAATGCTCTAACTGGTTTAGTAAGGAGGTTGTTGAGGCTGCAACTAAACAATTACGTAAGAAGAAAAAGACCATTACTATTGTTAATACTGTTGGTGGTTCTGGGGTTAAAACCTGAGGTAGAATGAAAAACTAACTCTATTGGCACTGAAGAGACTGGTATCACCATGGTTACTCATACAAATGATAATCCGGAAGATAAAAAAGATCACTTATCGGCTAGAGCTGTCAAATGTCCCTAGCTTGTCAATCCGTGGTCGGGTCAGGGTTAAAATCACAAAAAAATACATACGGCAAGTCTCAATCCTAACACATGTGACCCAAGATACACCAGTAGATCCGCGACACTAGCAAGGAGTCTTGCAAAAAATCATTTGGTTAGGTAATTAAACCATGTTTACGTAAAATACAATCTACAAATACGTCAAACTCCAACAGTATTAACGAAACAAATCTACTTCATCTTTTATTCTTCGGCTGCTCTCTGCTCCCCATGTAAACAAAAACGATTTATTTAATTTTCAATATACTTAAACAAAAAAAACAAACAATTAACAGAAACCTGAAACTGATCCACATATCAATAAATAAACAATACTACCTCTATCATTTTTTTATTTTAATCTATTTTTAGATTAAAATATAACACTTTTACTGAAGAAGTATTAATTAACCTTTCAATACCGATCCACGTGCCACTAAAATCTAATTCTTTTTAACCCAAACACCTTTGTACTGTATACTTCATTATCCGCCGACTCCTCGTCTCCAAAATGAATATGGAGAAACCTAATTTTGTTGTCTCTCCGTTCTGTAATTTGTTGCAAAGAAAATACCCTCTTTTTCTCCATTATTGTTTCTCTTTCGTTCTCTCTACCCCCTACTTTCTCTTGTCAATTTCTATCAAAACCAATAACAATATCATCTACACTACACAAGAGTATCATCTTCCACCGCGAACACATCCAACCGTCATCACACCATCAACAACTCTATTACTACTAACAAAACCAGCAGCATCATTTTTCTTTGTAACGTATCAATTTTTTTATAAGTAATATGGCTATGTTATCATCGATCAAAATAAAAAACTACCTTATCTATTTGTTTTCGTTACTTTGCATCAATGTGAATACAATTCGTAGAATTTGTTATTTAAAAGCTCAAATTTATGTAATTGTTAATGAAAATTAAAACTAACTTACTGTATTTATTGAGTGATAATCAATTCCTGGGATTTTTATATAAAACCCCTAAATGGCAATCATGAAATAGACCCAGGATATTCAGCGGGTTGGCGGGTAACCCTCGGGTTGACCATATCACGGCTTAGTTACTGTTAGGTCTAGATATGCCAACCCTAACCTGGCCCGTTTATCCAACAAGCCGAGCTGGTCCAGGTTTAAACAAGCCGGGTTAGGATCAATCCGCGATCCTGGTCACAAATTGACAGGTCTATTACCGGCTGATGGTAATGATATTTCAGACATATGGCCTCATAAGCAGGGTCTTTCTAGTGTGGTTGATTAATGCGGATCCTCTACTGGAATATCCAAGGTCTTGCTAGGATTGAAGCAAGATCTAAGCTCAGGGAGCTAGTTTTTGAGTTAAAACCAGAGATTGTTTGCATTGCCGAGACCAAGATTACAGCATTTAAAAGCCAAATTCAAAGTCTCTGATTAAATGGGTTTTGTAATGATGGTTTTTATAATGAGGGAGCTAGGGGGATATTTGGATTATGTGGTCAGCTAGCATAAACACTCTTTTTGTGGTTAGTAATAAGAAGCAAGCTATTACTGTTGAGATTGATAACGTTTATATCTCTTTTGTGCAGCTTTATTCAGGTTATAAGACGTATTTGGAAGTAGCTAAACCATGGTAACGACTCCAAAGCTTGGATGGTAATGGGAGATTTTAATTGTGTTTTGAGAGCTGAAGAAAAAGTTGGCGGTGTTGTTTTAAGGCCTTCTGTTGTGAGATAATTCAGTGATTGGATGAATGCATATGGCTTGTTGGAACCGAATTCTCTTGGTTGTAAATTCACTTGGACTAACCCGCGAGTTGGTGCTAGAAGGATGGTGAGTAGACTCGACAGCGCTATTATCAATGATGCTTGGCTTGAGAGATTTCAGAATTGGAGATGTAAAGCTTTCCAAAGAGATTTGTCTGATCATTCAAATCTGTTTAGTTATTTTTTTCACAATGCCAGACCGAGACGTGCTCCATTTATAGTACAAAAGATACGGTTCAACCATCCTACATTTCTAGAAATGATTATTACTAACTGGAATCTCCTCAATGCGGGTTCTCCATCTTTTATTTTTGTGAACAAGTTGAAGAGGTTAAGGGAGGAGTTGAAAATCAGAAATAGAGAAGTTTTTGGCGATGTTAATACTCGTCTCAAACATGCTGAACTTCAACTTATTTCGGTGCAAGATGCTTTTGATAATGATCCAGCTAATGAGGAAAAATTGCTTCAACTTTCAGACGCAGTACTAAAGTTAAGAAAACTCGTATCCATCTTGCTACCTTGCTCAAACAAAAGACTCAAAATTCCTGGATTGTTGATGGTGACAGCAACACAGGCTTTTTCCATAACGACATCCGAAAAAGTCGTTGTACCAATGCCTTTCTGAATTATTAGATGAAAATGGCAATTCTCCATATCTGATCGGGAGCAGCTCAGAAATATGGTTGTAACTTATTATGAGAAGAAGTTTAACTGTGATAATGAAGTTATAGATGAGGCTTTATATAATGTTGATCATCCTTATATTTCTGCTGAAGAGAGTTCTGCTATAAACTCAATGCCTACGGCTGATGAGATTAAGAAAGCAGTTTTTGAACTTGGTGTTGATAGTTCACCTGGCCTTGATGGCTTTTCAGGCTGTTTTTATAGATTCTACTGGGAGATTATTCATGAAGATTTGATCAAGGAAATTCTTTTCTGCTGGTGCAACAAATACATTCCCAATGGAGTTAATTCTAGTCTGATTATGATATTGCCAAAGGTACGTGATGCTGATACCCTTAAACAATTCAGGCCAATTGGCTTGAGTAATTTTTTTCTTCAAAATATTCACTAAAATCTTGGCAACAAGACTTGGCGGTGTGCTTGGTAAACTAGTTAGAGCAAGTGGCCTTTATGAAAGGCAGAAATATCCATGAAAATTGTTACGCTTGCTTCAGAGTTGGTCAATAAGTTTGAGGAGAAACGCATTCATGGTAGTGTTGGACTAAAACTTGATATTACACAAGCTTTTGACATTGTTATCTGGAATTTTGTCATTGAATAATTTCACAGATATGGCTTTTCTGATGATTGGTGTAAATGGATACTTAATATTTTACGATCAGCAAGGACTTATATTCTCTTTAACGGCACTCCAGAGGGCTTCTTCAAAATTGATAGGGGTTTGAGGTAAGATGACCCACTTTCTCCTCTGATTTTTGTTCTTATTGAAGATGTTCCTAGCAGGAATTTGGCTTAAGCTTTTTGACTGTGGTAGCATGACTTACATGGTTAAAAATAAGGGAATTGCTCCTACCCATCTTCTTTTTGCGGATGATATTTTGGTTTTCTGCAAGGGTAATAGAAAAAGCTTGGCCAATTTACTGAATCTGTTTGATAAGTATGTTGCGTATTCTGGTCAGGTTGTTAGTAAGGCCAAAAGTAAGATTTACTTTGGTGGGGGTACTGCAATGGAAAGAGATAATGTGGCTGCCTTAACAGGTATTGATGTTGCTTCTTTTCCTGATCGCTACCTTGGTGTCAAGCAAATGCATGAGCTGTCAAATATGAACATGTTCGATTAGTGATGGAAAAGATTAGAGATACTCTGGCAAGTCAAATCTGTGATTGCTAGTTTTCCCATCCACGTTATGATTGTATACAAATGGCCACTTCGAGTTCTTCGTGACTGCGCTTTTCATAAATTTATATGAACGTGTGATTCTAAAACTAGTAGATGTTTTGTAATTGCTTATGATAAACTTTGATGTCTTTATAAGGAATGAGGTTTAGGTCTTACCAGAATGAAAGATATGAATAAGGCCCTTATCATGAAGCTTTGGTGGAAGATCATGCATTCGGACAACACATGTGCTAGATTTTTACGTGCCAAATATCTGAAGACCAATGGTGATCTAATTGATTACCTACAAAGGGATTACTGGAAAAATATCCCAAAAATGGATACCCCGTTGGAAAAATACCCCGCAAAATAGAACTTCTGGGAAACTACCCCACCGTCTCTTTTTCCATCCAAATGGTGTTAAGTAGTCAAACTAGGCACACATGTGTGTTCACACATGTGGGACTTTAGACAAAATTACCCTTTCTTCATGATTTCGACACGTGGCAGCCTCAATGAATGAACGGTGGGGATTAAAGCTGTGTAAATATACCCATACCTTTTGTATAAATGGCTACCGTGTCCTCTACTTCTAAGTTCACAGGATTTTGACACGTGGCAGCCTCAATGAATGAACGATGGATATTTTGAAGCCTTGTTTTGCTGAATACCACAGTCATCTGTATACCAAAATCACCTGTACACCAAAGTGACCGGTACACCAAAGTCACCTGTACACCACAAATTACCCTGTACACCACAGATTTGGACCTGTATACCACAGTCACCTGGACTTATAAGTCCCAACAAAACATACACACTGATTGCCTGTATAAGGAACATATCATATGACAGAAATTCATAAACAACACTTTGATTAAGTAACAACATTGTTCTTGTTTAAACACAAATTAGAAATTCCCCAAATTACACACAACAGAAACCACTAATTACACACAACTGAAACACAACTGAAACCACTAATTACACACAACAGAAATTCCCCAAATCAGAAACCATACTGTTTATCGCGATGCATTGCTTGATCCCTTTCTTCTTCCTTCCTTAATCTTCACTGAACCCTAATTTCAGAAAAAAAATTACCAATTTCAGAAAATAAAAAATCAACCATAATGAAATCAAATTAATCAATCGAAACAGAAACAGAAACCTAATTCATACTATATTCAATTTCATCAAGAAACAGAAAAACCCCCAATTGATGAACAAAACAGAAAACCCCCCAATTTTTGAAAACCCTAAAATATCAATTTTTCATTCAAAATCAAATTAGCATAGTTAATTATGTAATTTGGGGAAATAGAATTCTTGGGTTTCAATTTACTTACCTGTTTCTTCTTCCTTCGGTAATATTCAGTGAACCCTAATTTAAGAAAAAATGACCAATTTCAGAAAATTACAAATTAAACATAATTAAATCAAATTGATCAATCGAAATGCTACAATCATGTTTATACTACAATCAATCTCATCCAGAAACAGAAAAACCCCCAATTTATTTACAAAACAAAAAACCCCCCAATTTTTGGAAACCCTAGAAATCAATTTTTCATTCAAAATCAAAGTAACATACTTAATAATGTAATCAGGGGAAATAGAAGTTTTGGGTTTCAACTGATTTACTTGTTTATGCTGTTAATAAACGAATCGCCATTTTTTTCAGTAGCAGAAGAAGAAGAAATGGTTAGGGTTCTTCACGCTGTAGAGAAAAGAAAAAATGAAAGGGAAAGAAGATGAGCCCGACATTATGGTACTATGCTACGTAAGCAAATCGATCTAATGATTTGAAGAAAAGGATCGACGCCATTTTTTTCAGTAGCAGAAGAAGAAGAAGGGGACGGCTAGGGTTCTTCACGCTGAAACGAAATGAAAAAGTGAAAGGAAAAAACTCTAGCCCCGACCATATGGTACGTGTCTCATCTTCTTAACACGTGTAAGATATCTAGCCTCCCAAGTTTCCACGTGTTCAAACACGATCTACACACATGTCCACCTAAATGATTAAAGAAGAGAAGGGTAATCTGATAATTTTATCCGCATACGAGATCTCGTCAGACGAGATATTGACCTGTCAATCTCGTGATATTGACTTTTTGGATGGAAAAAGAGACGGTGGGGTAGTTTCCAGAAGTTTTATTTTGCGGGGTATTTTCCCAACGGGGTATCCATTTTTGGGGTATTTTCCCAATTATCCCTACAAACTTCGACCATCTATTTTTTTGGGTATCCTTTGATTGCAGATGAAGTTGATCAAAATATCAAATGTCTGGTTGTTGGCGGAACTAATATATCCTTATTTTTTGACAATTGGTGTTCTGATTTGAGTATAGCTGAGTTAGCAGGCATTTTAAATTCAGCTAGGAATCTTTTTAGCTCGAGAGTTTTGTGAAATTATTGTAGATAATGCTTGGGATATTCCTGATGATGTTGGTGGTATTATGGAGTCTGTGGGTATCATCATTGAATCCTTACCTAAGCCAGTAGGTGGATATGACTTAAGAGCTTGGACTTTGGATCAGAATGCCATTTTCTCTGTCAAATATGCCAGAGAATGTGTTTCAAAAGGTATGATTCTTTTGTAGTGACAAATCTGATTTGGAGAGCGACTACTCATCTAGCCTTAGCTGCTTAGAGAAGATTGTTGCGCTACACTGGACAAAGTTTAAGGGAGATTGCAAACTCCTTTGGCTAATAGTTGTGCAGTTTGCAAAACTGGGGAGGACTCTTTGCGTCATATTTTATGGGATTGCAGATTTGCTCAACAGGTTTGGGATTAGATTGCTGGTGTTTTCAATATGCATCATGTTAATGATTTTATTGATTGTTACAAGGAAACAAAAGGTAGAATTCGTATGATAAAGGATTTGTGGTTAGTGGTTATAATGGCTATTAGATCAGGTCTTTGGAATCTTCACAACTCAAAATCAATTGGCAATGAGTGGAATGGCACTCATGCTTATATTGAGTAGTCATGCTTAGGAAGTAGTCTATGTGGG